>CALSBV010011748.1:4369555-4447262 GCA_943590825.1 Bovichtus diacanthus
CACACACACACACACACACACACACACACACACACACACACACTTCAGTGAACTGTTCTGACTCAAACAGACATAAATTGTCCTTGTGCATTGTGGGTCCAAATGAACTGACTGGACTTAACATGGGCTGACATCACTTGATGTGTATCGCTCCATTAATCAAGACAGGAGGAGCTCCACTCTTCTCGCACCTCAAACAGCTTCAGATCATGGGCCAGGAACTTGGGCAGATTGACATCAATAATGGATCTCAGCAGCAGGGTGTCTTCATTCTCCTCTGGAAAAGTGAGCTACAGTGCCACAATCCCAGAAGAAGAGGAGAAAAGCAGAAGAACGACATGTAATGAGTAGCAGTTGAGTTGTGGAGCTTTATGAAGAGTCACTGGAAAAGTCTGTCTGAGCAACACGACAATCACAACCAATCAATATCAAGAAGCTACATCAGCTAGCGGGTGTAGTGAGGGTCTGTTTTCCAAAAGCAAAATTTGAAAAGACAACAGGTTTAGTGTCCCTGGTAAGTCTACTGTACTGTATATAGAACTGGATGAAAGAAATTATTCGTATCAGTCACCAAAGTAGGAGCTCATCCGCCATCAGTATAAAAAATGCAGGTGACTGCTGATAACTTTCTCTTTGAAAGCCAGACTGACAGCTCTTTTCTTCCTCTCTCACACATCACCACACTCCGCAAAACAGTTTGTCATGTTGTGTTTGGAATATGAGGAGGCCAATTCTTGAGATTCCTCACTGTGTCTGAAAGATTACTACTGCGTGCTGAGTGCCATAAGGAAACATTGTGCGCACAATCGGAATAGTATATCGCATAACTACAAAAATGTAACCCAACCCTACTTAAAATAAACCTGATTCCTCTGCATAAAAAATGTAAACAAATCTATTTTGAGGATGAGGCAATACATTACACTCAGCTATGTGCATGTTTGCCTCTTAAGTTGCTCAGCACTTTCATCAACACAGACTGAGCAAGAGTTGCGTATTTGTTGCACTTAAATTAGGGACTCTTTTTATATTTGTCTTTTAGTTACAAGATCAAAGATTGTTCTACTTTATTAAAATGTGTTTTCCTGAAAATAAATTGCCATTTTAATATGCAAAAAAGCAAATCCACATGCTGATAGTAGCACTATGGTTTTGTGTAAAACGTAATTATTTTGTGGGAAAATGAACAAAAAAATCCCATCATATTAAAATAGATATGTGTTGAGGTACCTTGAGGTTTCCAGCAGCAGTAAGCACAGACTTGACCGCCCTCATGCCATAATCGTAGTGATGCTGTGAGGACAGCTGCTCCGAACAGAGTCGATACGTGGCCACGATTTTCACCGACAGAGGCCGCGCGGTCACAAAGCCGCACGAGTAGAGCACAATCTCTGCGATCATTGCGTAGTCCGGTACCATCATAGCCACGGTCCTGAACAGAGCCTGGGGTAAAGAATGGAAACAAGTTTTTCATTTCAAAACATTTTTTAATTGAAAGTTATGCATTTTTCTGATGTTTTTTTAAGCTCAATTTAGTCGTGACGCTTGGACATAGGCATAAAACAGGCCTACTGTATATTTTGAAAAACACGCAATGCTGATTTTCCAACTGTAATTCCAACTCCTCAATCATGTATGTGAATATGCCACAAAAAAACTCACAGCTCGGACATTTAAAATAGAAGGAGAGGCTGAGAAACCTTGAGATTGTCTGGTAGCTCAGAGCGTCCAGCGTAGCCAGGATTCATAGTGATGAACACAGCACAGGAGGGGTCCAGTTTTAGCTCTGTTCCTTCAAACATCAGCATCTCAGCATGGGCAGAAATTCCTGGACACGTAGATGCAGTAAGATGCAGATATATAACTTGTCCTTTGTGCCTTTTGACTCTTATGAATACAGTTGAAGAGAAGTGTAGTGTCCAAACGTTAACGGCTGTGAATAGATGAGTGTGCTCCTGTGATGTCTCTTTGGACACTTCTTTGTATTGAGCACACCCTGACGAGCATATCCATGGACTAGGATTCATTTTGTCGGCTATTATTTTATTTCGTCTTAGTCCTGTCTCAAATGTCCTTGTTAGTTTTCCTCATTCAGTCAAACTCTTTCTGTCTTTCCTGTCTTTTTTAGTCATCAGATTATATTGAACATTAAAGTCAATCAAGTCTAGCGGAAACCAATCATTGTATCTATCGGTGATCTGATGAAAATCACAGGTTGAATGATAAAGAATGGAGATTTGCAAAACTTAGCTATTCTGATACGTACTAATTTGAGGAATACATAATTTTATCTTTTTCGTCAACGATATTGCATGTTGATATAGTCATAGCGATATCGTGTTTAATGACGTAAGTGCCATCTCGTCATCGTCTCGTCTTAGTCGTGGAAAAAAAGGTTGTTGATAAAACACTTTAGTCGTAGTTTTTAACACTGGTGTTGTCATGCCCGCCATATCGATAGATGATAGACAAAAGCACATGCCCATCAGAGGCATGTCACGGGCCTGTGCACCGCGATGCTCATACAAATACAAATGCACACCGGCCATAGGCTTAGAAGCTTTACAATTTGTCACAACCTACAGCTTAGGTCAGACAAGTCATGCCAAGTCAATTTTATTAGGCCCAAAATCATTCATTTGCTTGAGAATTCATGCCAACCTGTACAACATACAACACCCTCTATTCTACGATTTCGATCAGGAAAAAATACTCCAGCTCTAAAAACAACTGTAAAAAATAGTTTCAGCAGCAGTTAAGCAACATACACATATTAGCATTTTCAAACTTTAGTTTTGGGCAAAAAGATCTGTAAACCTCTTTGACTCTTGCATCTTATAACATTCAATGTCCACAGCACACATAGGACACACTGCTGTGCTGCGTTGAACAAAGCTGTGCTTGAAGTTTACTATGTGGCCAGTCTGCACAAATTGCCTCAGCTTCGTGCTGCAGCTCTTTGTAGACTAAAACCTGTTTTGTTTTTTTTTGTTTTTTTTACTGGTGTTTCTGGTATACTGTCAGCTTATGCATGTAAAAAAAAACAATAAAAGAGAAAACACAGCACAAACCTCTCTGTATGGTGAGAATCTGTTGAGCCACCACAGACAGCACCTCCAAGTCAATGCGGTTAAACTCATCAAAGCAGGCCCAAGCTCCGCAGGACAAAAGGCCCTGGTGAAACATACACACATACAATTTAATAACTATACATATTTTAATAGTATGTATGAGCAATTTTAGCTATTTCAGTATGGCAAGTGGGAGGACATTTCAGCAGGGTGAAAGCAATTTCAGTGTAAATAAATAATTTTTTTTTTTTCTTTGCAATCATCTAGTGTGGCTCTAAAAAATACACACAACTAAAAATCACATGACACTGATCAACTGCAGCAGTACTCCTTTCTACTTTAGAAAGAACAAATCTTAATATTCTGCAGTTCTTTCAACAGGAAAATGTGATAGGAGCAGCGTACATGAGTTTGACTGTTTATGTTCTTATTTGCATAATAGTAGGCAAACACAACTGCAACGCTACATTTTACTGTATTTGTAAGGACAGGTTGTAGTGGAGTCTAGACACTGACATGTAAAGTGTGTATGCCATTCTGGTACCTTTCTGGAAATATGAATGGGAGGGAAATCTAACTCTTGTCACCTTCTGGGGTGGATGGATAAGTCAAACAAACCGCTGTTCGTGTCCCATGTGAAACCAACAGTCAACATTCAGTTTCTTTTTTTATTTACATCCTTGAGATGAATAACGTCACAAACGTACTTATTTCTTTTACTATTTATGACCAAGTAGTTTTGTTTTGTTTCAATACACATTGTTAACCATTGTGTTAAAAACTGTGACGGTAATCTGGGAGAAAACATGCGTCTCTTTGAAACTCTCTATAATTGAGAATGCACTTTAGTTGTCGGGGAACGTAACTTTGCAGAGAGTGGTATACTCCAATGCAGAAGTATCTGTTCTGGAACACTTCCGTCTGAAAAACGGGGGCAACAGCACCGAGGAATATCATCTGATTAACTACTATAATTAGTTTCACTAGTTTGTCGGAGAGAGGCTTCTTCGTATGTATCACGTCTGACACAGAGTTAGAGTGTAGCTGGTCATTTGAACTTACGGTGAGAGAATTGTACTCACTTTGAAGAACTTTCCCAAAGCAATGTAGTCCAGTCCGTCAGAGCAGTTGAAGACCACACACTGCTTGGCCACAGCTTTGGCCAAGTCTTTGGTTGTCTCTGTTTTTCCCGTGCCAGCCGGGCCCTCGGGGGCCCCCCCCAGATGGAGATGGAGGGCACCAAACAAAGTGCTGAAGTAGAAGGAACAGACAGGAGAAAGCTCAGGTAACACCTTATGGTCCGTCAGTGAGTAATGCGATGAAGCAATTCCTCACTGTACTGTGTGAACATACTTTAAAATCGACAAGACACGTCAAAATAGCTCGCTGACAAAACATTTAGTAAAATGTTGAAGTCACTGAGAGCCTCGCTGCAGGGAAGCTGTATCGTGGAAGGTGGAAGGTGGCAGCTTTTGAGTGCTACGCTTTCAGACACAGCAAAATCTAATTTTTTCTATATACTGTCATTGTTGGCACTAAAATACAGGGACATTTATAAATGAACTGATGAAAATGTCTAAACTCTGACAACACAACATTTTTGAAGCCGTAACCAAAGTGTATACCATGACGTTTCTGCAAGGTGCAGCGTACTGTAACGTAAACATGTCATTGTCCCAAATGTTAAAAGGTGTGCTGGTTATGGGTTAAAGGCCTTGTGTTTTTCTTTGAATTGTAGGCAAGAAGCATTTTGAAGGTAAAGTTATACAAGTAATATTATTATTATTATTATTATCACACTATGTTCTTCATTCATTAATTAAACTTTTTTTTTTCAAGAGGCATGGCAGCACCATGTTTTGTTATCTTTGAAAATGGAGCTTCACACTGAAAAAACATTTGAAACAACAACAATATCATATTAATCCAAAGTATTACAATGTCATGATTGTTTTTGTAACCCTACGCAATAATCAATAAACTACATGGAGTCAGCCAAGTTCTAGCAGTAATCTTTAAAAACTTGGCAAACTGCCCAAGTGGCTACCTGGGGAGCATCGTGTACAAACAGACAGGTTTGATAAACACTATTTGCAGGAACGCAGTAAGGAAGAACTTTCAGTAGCTCAGCAAGAATAGACCGTCTTTTTAAAGGTGAGACTTAAAGAGGTTGGACAAGAAAAGGAAGTTAGCTTCCAAAAAGGGATAAGAAGAGTTCTTGTAGACAGAACAAGCTGGGTGTTTGATTAATGGTGTCGGAATATACGTAGCTATCTCCAACTAGGGGTTTGAAGCATCATTAGACAGAGTTTTAGCTGCAAACACACAAGCTTTAGAAAAAGACAAACAGTAAACTGTCGACAGTGTTGTGCAGTAACTTTACCGGTAGCAGCGGTCAGTGAGTGGGGTAATGACCAGGCGTGGAGTGTTGCCCAGGTACTCATAACCATAAGGCAAACCGGCATTGATCATCTTGGTCTGGAGGTGGTTCTCCTGCATAGGGCGCAATGAAGAGTTCACAAGTCAATCACTGAGTATGTATTATGAGTTGAAATTCATCCCCAAATTGCTTCTTTCACATACCACCCAGTAGTAGCGCAGTTGGCTCAGCCACTCAAAGTCATTCTCGTCTCTTATTCCCTTTTGCACCAGTGTAGCGAGCACATCCCTGGCGTGGACGTCCAGCACAACAAGGGCTCCCAGGGTCACCCGGTTCTGCTTGGATAGCTTGCCACGTACAAGTGCCACAATGTCGTCAATCTGTCTATTGTTCTGCTCCAGGTAGGCATCTAAGGCCTGAGGGGAGAGTGGCGTGATTAAATGGAAAGCAGAGCCTGCTGGAGAGGACGCTATCAAGACATTATCTATTAACTGAAGGTCACGAGTTTGATCCCTCAACAACTACTAGGTCCATCACTGTCAAGATGTTCATGAGAACAACACCACCCTTTGCCTTCTTTTATAAGTGCATCGCTGGCTGGGCATGATCTTGTGTTTTTGAGGATATTAAAATAGAGAAAAAGTATAACCTGTGATACAAAGGTTTCAACTTCATAAACAGCATCGTACCGCAGACCTCTGCTGGCTACATCTACTAAATTAGACGTGTCAGCTAATGAGATATAGGCGCTATTCCTCAAGATCTTAGTGTTTTAATGTGGCATTTTGGAGGGATTTTTTACCATTTTAATAAATTTGAGATCTTTTTAAATCTTTATCTTTTGTTTAGTCCGTTTCTTGGCTCTGTCCGACATGACATACTTCACAATGTATGTTACCATGGTTACATCAACTTTTATACAGACATGCAACTTAAGAGCGTACTGTAGATTATGCATCTCAAATACTAGCTGTTACCATGGCTACAGCTTTGATACAGGAATCAGGGAACTTCAAAGCATATTGTAGATTATGTGTTTCAGTAAAAACATGCTGGTCTGCGTGCTTTGAACAGAATTAAGTATGGGGGTTAAGTCTATCCGTAAAACTAAACATTAAGTCTGTTGCATAGAAATAATATGACTTGAACCAACAGTTGTAAATACTGCGTGCAGTGAAGAGTCTTTGAGGATTCTTGAAAAACCATCAAAAACAGCAGCAAGTCTTTCCAAAGAGATTTCAAATGGATGTATCTTTTTTAGAAAAACATGCTCAGCTCTGGGACTCAAATGTAATGAGAATACTGCACATGAGAGGCACAAACTGGGGCGAGCTGGAAGTGTGCTTCTGTATGGAAGATCCCAGGCAACAATATAAAGTGCCTTATACTATGGAAAAGGAACATTGATCACCTTCTGTCCTGAATTAATGGCCTTGTGAATATCCTTCGTCCAGTAGACCTGTGAGACGCAGAGCACGGTCTGGCCTGGCCATGCACGCACCCAGTTGATCCTCAACTCATTGGGGTACGCCTCAATTGCCTCCCCAATGACCTACAATGGACCACGTGAGGGACAGAGGCATTACCTCGCTGGTATCGGTTTTAAGATATTGTTTAAACGCCACAAGAAAAATACATGCATTCATTTGTTTGCGTATTTCACTGAAGCTCAAAGAAATTGTGCAATAACGATCCACACAACACCTTATGCAGGGAGGCAATCATGCCATTCTCGAGTTCCAGCAGCCACTTCTCGACCTGGCCTCTGGCTTTGGAGGTGGAAATGATATCCAGCAGCTGCACTACTTCACCCTCACTGCTCTTCATGTGTGTGATGTCCAGCACATCGGTGAACACCACACTAGCGATGCCTTCAAAGCACTTTTTCAGATGGGGCTGCACTCTGGAGGAGAGTAAAGCAAGAAAATGTAATCTCTTTGGTATTGTCTAATGTCCAAATTAATAATCCTTACACTGGCCCTGCACACTGTCGAGTAAGTGACATCATGTAGACATTTTATGTGCTTACCAATATGAACATATACCATGCCATATTAGTGGCACTGTAAGTAATGAAATAAATAAAATAAAAACATGGAGCCAGGGAAGAGGGTTTTATCGTGAAAAAGAATCAGAATTTCCCAGATTAAAGTCGTAAATATACGAGAGCAAAATCACAACTTTATGAGAAAAAAACTTGAATATTCTCTGAGATTATTAAATCACAAATTTAGCTGTGTGTTTTTTTTGTGTGTGTTTTTTGTTTTTGGCCGAGGAATCACGTCGCTTTACTTTGGGTAAGGTTGGATAAACCAACATCAAAATCCCAGACGCTGTCGCTTGCTGTGTGTAATGCCTGCAGTGGATGACCCTAATGAAATTATACTTTGTAATCAGGTTTAACAAAAAGGAAATAGTTGTGATTTTTGCCCAGAAACACCATATTATCATAAGCATTGGACCTATTCAGAAGAAAGCAACCTACTGATTTTGGATAAGGGGATAGCTTTGTTCATCGGGAACTACAACACGATGGACAGACGCATGGACATCGCCATATTTCATTCTGTTGCACCTAACGTGTGCAACTCCCTGTTTACCGGCGGCGCCTGTGGTGTGATGAGGTTGACCAAATCTTGCAAAGTCAAGAAAAATGGTTCCTTGACAAAAAGTTTTTCTCTCATAAATGTGTCACTTTAATCTCAGAGAATTTACTATTTTCTCTCCTCAAATGTATAGCTTTATAATCTTAGAGAATATTCAAGTTTTTTTTCCTCATACATTTGTCAGCTTTTTCTCGTAAATTTACCACTTTAATCTTAGAGTTCTGAGTTTTTTTCTCAAAATATAACACCCCTCTCCCGGCTCTATAACTTTATGTTTTGTTTTAGTTTACCTACAATGGCCCTAAAACGGCATCCTTAACACACACAACCGTAACACAGAACTATTTCCAATTCAAACCAATGCAGCTATTTATTCTGGCCGTATAATTGCCCAAGCTTTATTCATTTTTAATTGTTATAGGCAACCCCTAGAGTGAGGATGGTTTATTAGTCTACATTTATGCTCAGTGTGCATGCTGTCTTTTCGCAGATAATGACTGTAACATTTAGTACATGTAAGAGTAATGATGACGGTTTGAAAGCCTGTCTCCCTCCTGTGAAATTTTAAAAAAAATGAAAGATTGTGGACATGAAGCATGATATGAACAACTGGGTCTCAACGCAAAAAAAAAAAACACTTTTCCTTTTCAAAAATCAGGTTTCCTGTTATCAGACATTTGCCTTTGAGCGTGGCTGCATCTCCACCTGAACACCAGCGGCTGATTTGTAGCCACTAAAGTTCAAACTAAGTCGGGTTTAATGAGATCACTACAGTACTTGAAAATGTGTGCTCATATGTTGATGATTTCCCTATTGTGTTTCATCACTACATAGCACAAAACATTGGTTTACAACCCAAAAGAAGAAAAAAGAAAAGAAAAAAAGCTAGCAAGTGAACATGGAGTCAAACTATTATTTTAAAGTTCACTAAATAATTTCAAAAGTTATTATTAGTGTGGAGTTATTCTTTAAAATGTCATTGTGACACTTAGGGTTGCTCACTTTCAGTTTTTTTTACATTGTAATAATGACTTTCTGTAACATTTAAGGAGTGAATTTATTAGAATATGTTAAGAGTTTAGTTGGAGAATTGTGATACAATCCAGCTGCACCCCTAATAACCTCCTCCCCACCAATATCTCATCCACCATATCCTGTAACTTTTGCCATTGTAGAACCCGTTCGTGTCCATGGTCCAAAGTAATGTCACTGCAACTTAAGCGATTGTAGCCTATTGTTACTTACTCTTTTTGAATGTCAAAAAGTAAACAAAAGGTTTTCCTCTTTTTTTTTTTCACATCTCTGTTTGTGTTGCTTGTTCTCGCTGTGCACAAAAACATTCAGTGTTCCAATGCTAAAGCATTAAATCTTTGGCATTTGGGTACATCACTTTCTCTCTATCCCTGAAATAAGCAAGCCATTGTCAGTCTACACGTATATGACCAGTGACTCAAATTCTCTTAAAATCTAACTACCACTTTCCCAACATCACATTTCCGTCGCCAACCTCCCAACACTCCCACTAATGCATAAATCCCTTCTTTACAGGAGGAGGTCACAACTGTGTGCATCTGTAATGATGTGATGACAATTCCCAGAAGCCAAAGTGAGAATAAAGGGATAGTAGAGTGAAAACGAAAAGAGAAATAGAAAGGGAAAGAAGAGAGCGTGAGGCTGGAACATCCTTTGTCAGGAATCACATTCATTATTAACCAAACGCCCTGGGTGAAATAAAACAAGGGTAGGGTTATCAGTAAGGACTGTGGGGGCTGAATATGAGTTGTAGTTATCTGAATATTTTCTAACCCTAACATCAGGCCACCACTCTTCCAAATGGTTTTCTATTTACTTTTCTAAATTAGTTCCTTTCACATGCTGAATATCTAATTTTAGTCTATTTTTCTATGGAAATTGATCTGTGGTTTCAATCTTTTTCTTAGCTACATATTGTGGTAGCTGCTTCAGATTTACATTTATGCATCATCGTCTGCATACCAGTTTTAACAAGGTGTGCTACGGATGGACAGTCGTGTATTTGACGAGGGGACAGCCAGGGTGCTGCTCATCATGACCACTAGGGGTTGTCCAACTATACACAACCACATGTGCTCTTCATTGTAATCATGGATAATGTGTAATAGAATTAGAATATCATTATGATTGTGTTCACATGTTTAAGCTGTTTACCTTGTGGGGTCTTTGGTCTCTGAGAGGATTTCCAGCAGCTCCTCATTAGACAGGAAGAAGAACCGTGGAAAATAGAGACGCTTCTTCTCCAGGTAGCTATTAAGACCTTTGAGGATCATCTCCAGAAGCTCATTGGACTTTTTTAGCCTCTCTAGCATCTTTTCGATGGCTATTACTGCCAACACGTGCTTGTCCTAACATAGATAGGAGAGAATAAAGCAAATATTACACTTTGGTTAAGTACTTTTCATTTTCTGTGGTCTACCACCAACATGGGCAACACATAGTTAGGATCAGCATCAGAAAGTAAAAGCCAAAACAAGCCCTAAGAAATTAGAATGCTCCTAAAAAAAATGCCTTTTTCGTTTCCTACACTGGTAAGGATAAACATTCAAAACACATCTATATACATGTTTTACTCCTTTGGACAATTTCAGGTCCACTTTCAAGTTCACAGTTTCTGGTCTCTAGTTTGACCACAAACATACGATCGCCTCATTATTTCTGTCACATGGATTGTCTATGTTGTATGTTGTTTATTCTCAACACACGACATCTATTGCACGTCTGTCCGTCCTGGGAGAGGGATCCTCCTCAGTTGCTCTCCCTGAGGTTTCTTCCATGTTTCCCCTTTAATTGTGGGGTTTCTTTTAGGGAGTTTTTCCTTGTGCGGTGCGAGGGTCTAAGGACAGAGGGGGTCGTATCCTGTATAGTCTGTAAATCTCACTGAGACAAATGTGTCATTTTTGATATTGGACAATATAGATACATTTAATTAAAATTGTTGATTTGACACAAACAACTGATAACTACTCATTACTTTTTTACTCATTGTTTTCTCTGAGTTTCACATATGAAATATGTGTGCTTGGTCTCTTTAGGCTGCTGGAGGAGATCAGGCAGACTACCTCCGTTTCTTCCTTCAAATCTCTTTTAAAAACGCACTTTTTCAGAATTCCTTTCTCTTAAATCGGTTATTCTTCGGTGTTTACTGTGTTTTAGTATTTCATATCTTGCTTGTCATTATCACTGTATCAATTATTTATCTGTTAATTTCTCTTGTTTTTTGTATCTCTTTGTAAAGCACTTTGTAACTTGTTTTTGAAAAGTGCTATATAAATAAATAAAGTTAAAGTTAAGTAAAGCTTTTTTCTAATGAGGCACTCATGGCCGCTATGCGAGAAATCAGCAAATGTTATCACATAAGCTCCTTTGACAGGTACATCCCGACTTTTGCCTCCTCTGCAAAGTGTATAATGTTATGCACAAAATCATCAGTGCAGCATTGTCACTGCTGTCTTGAAAGTAACACTAAAATACTGAAATATCTTCCTTTAGCAACATCCACTCCATGTTCCACAGTGAGGCCCACAAAAATCTATGATGGGACAGTAATGGAGATTTCACCTGAGGCCTGTCTCGCACCTATGAAATATTTCAGCTCTGATATCATCTCATCTGTACTCTAACTCAATATCCTCTGGCATTGTCACCCCAGGAAGTGTCTATCTAATCTTCGAGGTTGGACAGTGAATGCCGGAACCTGAAGAAGACAAGAAATCGCAGGCAATTCTAAAATGAAGCGCATATAATCCTCTGAATGGAGTGGAATAAATTGCAGGAATGTTCAACAATCAGAGCTAGTGTGGAGCAGAAGTGAAAAAAAAACATGGAGTAGTTTCAGAACATGCCATCTCCACCTTGTATTGCTCCTCGTGTCAACAATCATCATTAACCCAGTAGTCTGCCTTTTTTAACTTCTTATGTATAGACCATTTCCCCCTGCAAGAAATAACACAACTCTCCTGAAAGATGCAACACTTGTCAACATGGTTTTCTCGCTTTTGCAAATGGAAACAATGTAAACTGTGAGGAAAACCGCTGATATTAGCTAGCCTACAAAAAGAATGCTGTACTCTCATCTTGGTTTGATGCGATCAATTTGCCTTGAGTCTGTTTTTCACTGGAGAGTTTTCACATCTCCTAGCTATGTGACTTGTTCACACGAAACCATCTGCAGATCAATAATAAGCCTTTACCAGTTCCATGTTTATCTGTGAATCAACAATAAAAAACATTTGGTAAAATGGTATAATGTGGCAATGTGTACATAGCAGATATACAATGTTGGACATTTGAGTAATGAAAATAATTTAACAATAATATATGCGCTGGAAAAGACAATACTGTTGGAAAAGCAGCAGAGAAGGTTATGGTTTGTATTAAGTATAAGGGTCACTGTCCATTAAAAGGAGGCTCAGCCACTGAAAGATACTTTTAATCAAGTTCTGTTTGTAACCTCAACCGCAAAGAGCATCTAAAATAAGATAATAATTATTTTTCATCCCTCATGATTTGTTATTGATTTCTTATGATGACTCAAGTAGAAGCAGCGGCTGCTGACTCATGCCAAAGTGACTTGTTTCCCCCTCTGGGCTCAGCATATAGTAGTAATAAACAAATGGTATGAATGAAAGATTAAACCATTTAGATCAGGGTTTGTTTTTTTTCCAGGTAATAGTCAGTAGAAAAGACTAAAGATACAGTAATTGAAACTCACTTTAAAGGCTAAATCAAATGATCATGTTTTGAATGTGTGGGACATACAATTATAGAGGCAAACCGTGTCTGATAGATGAAGTGTGATTCGAGCTTTTCACAGATTTCATCAGGACAATGTAATAGCAAAGCTATTTTTTTTATTGAGTCTGCCAGCGGGAAGCTATTTATGAGCACACTGAAGGGATAACAATGCTCTAATGCCTGTATTATGCGTGATAATGTGCTTTTCATGCACCGAACAGATGGCTTCAATAAGGGGACAGCAACTGTCTATAGCTGATATGGAAGGTCTGCAATCTGTGTGGCGAAAAAACATAATCTAAAGAGAGTGTTTTTCTTTGGTTCAAATCTGACACACACACACAGAGACACACACACAGACACACACAGAGACACACACACAGAGACACACACACACACACACAGACACACACACAGACACAGACACACAGGACAAATAATTCCCTGTATGTTCAAGGAACGTCCTGCAGAGCATTATGTCAGCATGACAGTGTAATATTAAGTGAGCTATTCTTTTGCTGACTATTATTGTGTTGTTATTATTATTGGATGAATTGAATACATCAGTCTATTAGTAAACAATATGTCAGTCATCTTCTCCGTGAGCTCAGATGGTCAACTGTTTCTCCCTGCCTCAGCTCGTTTATTAGAGGGGGCAAAGGTGAGGTGTGCGGCAAAGTATAAAGAAAGCAGGTTCATAGAAATAAGTCTTTCAAATTGATTTGTCGCTGTTTTTTTCCTCTCTGCAGTTGTGCATGCTGTAGTGGATAAATGACATATTAAAGCAAGCAGCAAATAAATAAAATATAAAATGAAGTTAAGATGTGAAAGCTGTGAGGCGCTGGAAGAACAGTGGATCTTGAGCAACTCCCAGTGGTTGATCTGATGTTAACAGCCTGGGCAAAAACCCTGAAGTGATTTGTGGGTAGGAGAGCCTCAGCGTTGCTGCCTGCCTTTTTGCTCACACTGTCCTGTGGTAGTAAAGAGTTGAGATGATTCCAATTTCATGCACTGCTGATCAATGTCATGGACGAGATGAAAGGATGTGTTCTTTGTCAAGATTTTGATGCAGTATGCGGCTATGCAGAAAGGTGTTTTTCCTATTACTGGCCTACATGGTATGGGGAATTAGAATCATTAGCTTTTAACATGGCAAGGAACTGGGGATTGAAGAACAAGACAATAGTCTAAATCTTCCCAACCTTTTTCCTGACAACCTCTGACTAGGTCACATGTCTTTATAGATACTGTATATTATATTCAATGCATAACAATAACAGTGCAGAACAATAAACCCAAACAGTGAACGCAATAACTACAGGAAGTTTGTGGTAAATGGGTTTTGAGCAGATTCTTTCCTGTGAATATTTTTAGAGTTTTCCCTCTTATTTTTAGGAACTTTTAATACAGTTCTTTGTTATTTTTTTCGACAAATTCAGTGTTTTCTTCTCCCTGATGCCTGGCCATTGCTCTATTAGATCTGTGGTTGTTTTAACTGCGTACTTTTCTAATGCGGGACAAGGCCGTTTTACATGGAGGGAAGGCTAAGTAAATATAGCAATTACCGTGCGCTTATGCTGTGATGGTTTTTTTCTTCACAAAAATAATTGAGATGCTGAGATACAGTATAGGCCAAATAAAAAAGTTGTATTACACCCCTTAAAGTCAAGAAGGCCTCGCGACCCCCGTGAAGCTTTAGCGACCGCTAGTGATGATCTACAGTGGTGTAATCATAACATTAAAGGACACTTTCAATAAAAAGTAGCCACTTTTCTAGTTTCTGAATTGCATTTTCTGAAAGACCTAGTTTTTAATTAAGTGCTATCCCATCTGCTGAGATACCTTAAAATACATGGACGCTTCAGCTTAAATTGTAGAGCAACATGTTTTGATGGACTCTTCTCTCCATCAGACTTTAAATTATTCTTGTGACATTTCAAGAGATAGGAAGCAACTCAATTCAAGTCAGGCATTGGATATGCATTAAAATGTTATTCTTGGAGACTATAAAAAGCAAAATAAGTACTATCCTCTCCAACCAGTAGTTGCTGAGTTGCTCGTGCGACAAAGATTAGAACCCTTGCACGTTGCTTTCACCTGAACTTCTGATCAGTGTTCTGAAATAGTGAGCGGTAAAGCAGGTGCCTAATTATTTGGAAAAATATTCGACAATCTTCAGTGCCTTGAAACTACATATTTACCTTACTTAGGAAGAAAATGTCAACATCAAATAAGGAATTTTCTTTCTGATTAAATTCACACAGCAGGTAACAATATAAAAACCTTCTTGACAGACTGAGCCTATTAAGGTAATCAAGCAGCTGTTTGGAAGGAAAATGTCTTGACAAAGACAAAGACAAATCATATAGATGCTCATCAATTTGAACTAAACTATATGTACTGTAAAATTGTTCTTCGTGCATTTGTCCACCAAACACTTTACAAAAGGATCCATGTTTGACAGAAGACCTCAGTGCTGGTATTTTAAAGGTTGTCTGATATTTCTATCTTAAATTACTTTGATTATACACAATAATTATAATGCAATCAACCATTAACTTATACGGTATACTGTCCCTGTTTAGCTCATCTGTAGATTTAAAGTCTAATATTAGCATAATGTATGACAATGAATTCCCAGCATGCATACAGTTCTTACGGAGTAAACTTCTCTGAACATAACAAAATCTTGATACGCTTAAGAAATGGGGCGCTATTTTCCTGAAGCTGGGTGAGCACAGATGTAAGCGTAAAAAGTACTGTAGCAACATTTGTGCCGACATGCTTCTTAACACCGTGCACATAACTCACAGTTGACTGGACAGTATGCGTGCACATCTGTGTGTGTAGGCGCCCTATCCCTTGGTGACCTCATTTTCTTTGTGGCTCAGTACAGCCCTGCCCCTTCCAGACAAAATCCATAATTTCTATTTGATGGTGCAGTCAGGCTGGGCTTTCTGGAGGACACTGCCTGAAATTGATGTGTCTCATTTCAGGTCTACTGAGGACGCCAATTACCCTTTGGAAACTCTTTGAGGATGCTGGTGCAACACTCACTTTTTTATCTTCGCTCTGTTGTTTCTGGCTTGCTCTCAGTCCTCTCTCTGCAGTCTTTCCCTGCATATCTCAGTCTAAATCCTCCTTTCTGCCTCTACTGTATACTTCTGTGCCTCTTGTTTTCCTCTGTATTTCATTCCCATCCTCTGCTGTCACTCTCACGGTTGTGGAATGTTTGTGCGTTTATGTTTTTGTTTCGCTCTACCTGGTTAGGTTTATTCTGTCATACAAGTCAGAGCTGTGTGTTGAATTTGATCGAATTATAATAAACAAGCTTATATTTTAATGGTTACATTACCGGATAATGTGCCAGGCCTGAGTGGTGTATGTCATACTTGAATTTGGATCTGTATTTGGAGTTGAGGCCACAGGATTCCTGATACCTTATTTGCTGCCTCTGAACATTAAAAACAACTTTCTGCTGAAGAGACCAGTACACCTTCTGATCAGGCTTGCAGAATGTCCCTAATTCCAACTATTGGTTATTGTTTTTCATTACTGAAATGTGTGGTGTAGTCACAGAGGATCATTATCACTCCAGTTGAATAAAAATGATTAAAATACAGCAACAATTCTGTAGGAAATGGCTCTGTACGGTCAATACACCAATCGGATGGTTTGAATTGCTCCTGTTCGACAAAGACTTAATTGGCTGGCATTATTATTTTCCTTTTCTTCTTGTGAAGTATTTCACTGTGTGTTTCTCCAACTATCCATTCTGTTACTGTTAAAACAATTTACTTGAGTTGGTGAAAAATGTTAAAAAGATTGAGTATGTCCTAAATATTTTTGATTTAGACCTTATATAGCTTATTGTTATAAACGTAACTGCATGTATTGCTTTATTTAATTTTATTCTAGTCTAATTTAAATATTTGTATTTATGTTCAATGTGTGTGTGTGTAGCGTGAAGGGGATACAACTTACATTTTGTCGTGCAACCTTGTGTTTTACAATGACAAATAAATTAACCTTGTAACCATGTATAGTCTGTGTTTATTTAATAAGGGTATTTATTTTCATCATGGGTGACAAGTCTTCTCTGTAATGATAGGGACAATTACTGTCTACTACACATTTATATTACTTTACTTTATTTATCGATATTTAATGAGCATTGTTGAAGGTAGCCTGAGCTCTAAGATTTTTATTGCCAACAACTGCTTCTCTGTAAATGTTGTGCATATGATTATAAAAGAACTGGAACCTGAAGATGTAGATAAACTTACAACAGATATAGAGTTGCCGCCGTATAGCCCTGACCCATAGCAACAATGCTAGATATTACTTTTTTCTGAACATTTTCCTTGGTAAAGGGCAGTTGTGTTGTTCTGGCCTCCACCTATTGGCCAAGCGATCTTACTACCTGTAGCATACAGCAAGGTCAGCCAACAGGAGAGGGCCAGTGCAGTACTCTTCTTACAACAGTAGATGGCTACACAGAAATTTGGATTGAGTTTTTGTTCCTCTATAATAGAGGTTTAGATGAGTTAGTGTAATATTTGCCTATTTGTCAACCTTTTCTAAATTATTCGTGGACTGCACTAAAATGTACTTTATTGCAAACCTACAGCCATTCCTAGTCATTTTTGAGATATCTGTTTTATATGCTGTAGTTTCATTTACATTTATGATTGTGGGCCTGACAGTATTTAGATACAATACTCTTATCTTGGCCATATCTAAACTGGAAAACAGATCCGCCTCCAGATTCCTCTTTGTGGATAGTGATAGTCTACTGATCCACATAAGGATCATGCTCCTCCACAAAGAGACCCCTGCTGCAATAATACAATATCAACGAAACAAAATCAAACGTAACAAAGAAAAATGTAATCAAGCAACTTACCAGGGAAACTTGTTTCATGGTCTCCCTCCAGGTTTTGTCAACAGATGTGAAACGGCGTCCCTCTTCAGGCATCTGAGTCATGATGTCTGGGGAGCTGAATATGGGCTCCAGGTAGAGCCAAGTGGACTGCACCTTTAACCATTCATCCATGATCTCTTGGAGGAGCAGTAATTTGCCCTCCCATTCCCTACAGAAGAAAATAAGTACATGTAAGTAGGAATATTCAAATGTAGTAACTAATATCACTTAACTAGGTTTACAAAAAAATCATTCTCCACTTTTTGTGGAAGCACAAGAAGCCAATAATGAACCAGTCAAAATGATCACAATTCAAAGGTAAAAGGGTTTTGGGAATCCTGGATGTGCATTTATATTATCTTACATTTCACTTCAGGCGTCCTCTGATCTGTTGTTAGTACACTCAGTATAAAAAGGTTGTTGAGATTGTCTCTAGAGGCGCTTTCACACGCCATAGTCCATTTGGCTAGTCCGAATCAGAGTGAAATTGATACTTTCAGTAGTACTTTAGTTTTTTTATTTAGTCTGGTCCGATTTCACGATGCACAAATTAAAGGGAACCAAATAAATAAAATGTTTTGCTGAGGGATGTGTACGAAGGTGCACGACCGGAAATGTCCTCATAGAAGTCTTTCTTAATCAAATCAAAATCAAATCAAGTTTATTTATTTAGCCTAATATCACAAATTATACATTTGTCTCAGTGGGCACAATTAAAGGGGAAACATGTAAGAAACCTGAGGGAGAGACTGAGGGGGATCCCTCTCCCAGGACGGACAGTCGCGCAATAGGTGACGTGAATCTTTTCTCCTCCAGTTTATCTCAAATTACTTTATAAAAATCACTATTTTTGTGGACTTTATTTAGCATATTCTGTATGTTCTTTTTGGCCAGGATGTCAAGCCTACATTGGACTTCTGCCAGTCCACTCATGTTATTTACCTGTGTCCATTTTAAACCCATAATCCTGCGATTTTGTTCACTTCCTGCAATTGGGTTGGATTATGTTTTTCACTTCAATCGACCGCACTAGGGTTCGCTTTGAAACGAGTCCGCACCAGTGTAAGATTACAGCGTTCAGAACTGTCCAAACGAACCACACCAGAGTTCGATTAAAAAGGAATAATGTTGGCTTGTAAAAGTGCCCTAGAAGTTACTTTTCATTGTGCTGACAGACTGATTTCTTTATCAGTGGTATCATCTCCTCTCACCCACAAAGCTAGATAATGGAATTCTAAAGTTCTCATGTGATATTAAAAAAAAAGTTCATAAAACACTTTACAGTAGCTGCCTTAGCATCCTGCAAAATATGGCAAAATACATTTTTGAAAGCTGCAGGGAATCCTGTGTCAAACTGTGCCTGGCAGCAACATGATATTGCAATAATCTCAAAAATTACAGAGGATGGGGAAATTTCATCATGAACTCAGATAAAAAAACTGAGTAATGAATGAATTATACAGTATGCTCAATTGAAACCGTTGATTACCAAGTTTCACAAAGGATACATTAACTACAATGGTGCGTTAGTTTCAGATAGAAGAAACGTGTATATTTCTCATATGATATTTCAGTCTGTGTCCTGTCCAAAATCAGAATATTCATAAAACACATATCAGGAGTGTTTCACCAAACACAGCAATATCACCCAGCACAAACGGGAGATAACATAACTGCCAGAGTGAAAACATTATGCTAGGACATTATTAGCCTGTTCACCACCAAAGTAAAAGCCCTGGATTACCGAAAAACTAAATTTAAAGTATACTTGTTTAACTTTCAACTAGCCCTACCATGTGAACTTACTTCATAACTTTAATTCTCAAGCAAAACTTCTCGTCTCTTACCGTATCTCCACCTCGAATGGCTTAATGAAGGGTGAGCCCCTCATGGTTTGTGTCTTCACGATGTGATCGTCCAACAGCATCTGCACTTCATCCACAGATGACAGGATGGAGGTGCCCGTCTCTCGGTAGGCCAGGAGGTTGAACTCCATGTCGCCCCACTCAATGGACATTTTCTCCATGGCCTTCTCGAGGGAGTACTCCTTGCCGGCCGCCTCACTGATGCCCTCAAAGCTGCCCAGGTGCTGTTCAAGCTGCATGGATAGAAACTGAGCCACACAGGCCTGGTCATCAGCTGGCTGCAAGGAGATGCCAGCCACCTCCGACATGGCATCCCAGTGGCGATCACGCAGGCCTGGGTTGCAGAGTACCTATGAAGGAGGAGTAGTACAAAACAAAGACTATTATACTTATACTAGACATTATCTACTGGAAAGACATTTCAATTTAAACTATGATTTCAAAATAATTTAAATGAAAGTTATCTTGACTTCTTTAGCTATGAAATCTTTCAGTTAGGGTCTTACCTGCACCAAAGGAATGTGGTCTTTGAAGTCCTCCACCTTAGTCTTCATAGCGGTGGCTATACTCAGGGCTTTGGGAACATCACTGAAGCCTTTCTCCAGCTTGTACAGAGTGCGCCAGTAGTTACCAACATCCCCTTCTACCTACGTGTGTGTGTGTGTTACAAAGACACCGGAAAAAAATAGAAGACTATGAATTCATAATTGTCAACCAAAGTAATGTAATAAAACAGACTATTACCAAGAGCAGCTTGTCTATCAAGTCTACAGAGTAACTCAATATCCTGTATATATAAATCATCTTCTCATTCTCACAATATAGAATATTGGTGTATCAGATCACTTTGCTACTTTAATAACTGAAGCAGCTTAAACATCAATAACAAAGAATATAAGATAAGTCCTATCACAAATTGGTAATCAGACAGGAGGCGTTTTGAAGTTTTTGGCAGGACATGCCTATGTATTTTTTTTGAGGGGGATCGGAAATGTTTCCATTGATAGTGAGGATGCTTTGGGTGGTCCCTGCTATGGTGTTCCAGGCGGTTACTATGGCAGGACTAGGTGGTTGCTATGGTGTTTAAGTTGGTTGCTATGGTGGCAGGTTTGCTATGGGGGTACTATATGAACTCCCCCTTTGTTGTGTGGTACTCACAGAAACTTTTAGAAAGCTCTGAGTTGCGACGTGTTTGCTGACCGTTTCAGAAATGGCGAAGGGCCATGGAAGTGAATTTGTCGATGTATATTACCGTAGTTAATATATTGAACTTTTTTAGTCGTATAAAGTTTTTCTTTGTCATTTTATAATATGTCTGAGGATAATGTTGATATTCCCAACGACCTCATCTTTTTCCTCATTATGCCTTTGCATTTCCTGCATTAGGTTACGCGCGCGCTAAATTGTTTAGCTGTTAGCAACAAGAGAACGATGAGGAGGCTTTTCGTGTCAATGTTGCCGTTGGCTAGCAGCAGTGTTCTCACAACTTAACCACTTGAACGCCAAACATATCGTGTACACGAGTCCCATGTTGTAACCACAAGCTCGCGAGTTCCATCTGAGGCAACATAACATACAGTCTGTGGGAGAATGAGGGGTGACAGGCAGTAGCATACGTTAAAGAAGAGTGCTAAGACTAGAATGAGTACCATATGCCTTTTTCATAGTAGTAGTAGTAGTAGTACTGTGAATAATAATGTAAAAAGCAGAAACAGGTGTAATTAATAAAGTCTGCTTTCCATGTAGAAATATCTCATCCAGGGCTTTACCTACAGTACATGACAGCTGACTGGCGTCATGAGAACTGAGTCATCGTTAATGTTATTAGTATCATTTGTGGAGTGCAGTGACACACATTGTAATTGCACTGCATTCCATTCTCCTCTTTAATCAGATTCTTTCACTTTTAACTAATTTTCATCTTTTATTTCATTTTACTTGTACTTACTTTTAAAAAATCCTATTCATGCGTGTCTTTTTATATCGCCTTGTGTTTCTTTTATATCCCCTCTTAACGCCTGTTTATATTTCATACAAAGCTCTTCGAATTGCCTTGTTGTTGAAAGATGCTATACAAATAAAAGACTTGCTTTGCCTAACGGCTGCTATAAAGTGAGCCAATAAGAGTTGTTTTGCTCTAACACATCCGTACAGACAGAAACAGAGATGACAATCAAACAGTGGGGAGCAGGATGCTGGGGCAGATGAGTGTGTTTGTGAACTTGTATTCACGCTTACACGTCTCCGTCTCAAACATGACATAGCAGATTTCGAATAAATTCTATGTGGGCGCAGCAAATAAAGCAAAAAAGATTGATATGCCTGATATTGATATGATATTTGACATACAGTATGTTTGAAGACTGAAATCCATAAATGCGTGTATAGGTGCGTGTGTGTAACAGCGTGAAAGTCCAGTAGCGTTATTGCGAATGAAACCTGAATGGCTGAAGGAAGGAATAGAGGGAGAGATTTCAAAGCTTTCAAATAATACAAGATTTCAAACAAAGCATTATACTCCAATTACTGCGGACAATCACAATTTATCAATGGGCTCATGCACCCACCATGAGTGCACCGCCTCCAATAGAATGTTCTTAAAGTGTAACATCACTGCAACATCCCAGTACGCACAGTTCAGGGCATTTATGATAGCATTCGAAAACGAAACTGAAGCTGTAATGAATATAAAATGATGTCCCCGGTCATTGTGAAGTGATTAGTAGTTAAATAATTAAACATTCTGGTACCTTGTCTGGGTTCACACCCGAGAGCGATCCATGGAGCCACTGCTCATACTGTTTTAGGAATTCAGTGGCTGTCTCATAGAGGCGCAGGAAGGGCATGAGCTTGTCGTGGATCTTCTTACGCTGTGGGTACTGGGAAACAGACCAGCCATAGGCTTCCTCCTCCAGATTGAAATAATTTACCTTTTGAGAGTGGCAGAAAGTTTGAAAGAGAAGTATGGAAGAAAAGATAGATGGATGAATAGATGAGTGTCAATGTATTGATGACAAAAAAACTCATAGAGCCTCTTACAACTCCTGTGACAGAGGAATGCCAATGCTGCCCTCTACAGGTTAAATATTTGAAAGCACATAATGTAATTCAACTTCAATCACTATGCAATATTCCACTGTACAATGAATGTATATTTTTCAATCAGAAGCATGAATATTTAATTTAATTTGTGAAGTACTTCTAAAATCAGTGATTATACTCGCCATGTCTTACGCGCCTGTGTAAGGTGCCCTTGTGATGTTCCATAAAAAGACACTTTCTGTTACATGTTTTATCATGGTTTGGGTATCAGTACAACTAAACCTTGTCTGCCTGATTTACTCCAATATTGGCTTCCTGTCACTCTCCATAGCTTTTATTTGACAGAGCTGTTAAGATTAAGAGTTCTCTACTCCTATGTTTTATTTTGAAGCACTGAAATCCTCAAATGTACCTTTTCCAGGGCTAACTCCAGTTTAGCATTGAGGGCTTGGGATTTCTTCAAGTACTTGCTGAGATCCGTCAGCTCACCAAAGGTGGTGAACTCCTCCACCTGTACGCTGTAGCTCTCCAGTTCTTCCACAAAGCGGTCGCGGCACAACTGGAATGCACATACAGAAATGCTCTCTAGCAATTACATTTTACATTCACATTAACAATTTAGCCCTACAGTGCTGATGCAAAAAAATAATAAAATACAGATTCTGGCCAACAGATCAATAGTTTGATAGATAGAGTTGAAACACAGACCTTTAGGCCACTCTGATATTGCTCTGTCTTTTCAGTAATGATCTGTCGGTGTTCCTTAAAGATGGATGGCATACGCTTAAGCCACTGGGCGGTCTGTTTGTTGAGCTCCATGTCCAATGTTGAGAGGGTTACAAAGTCCATGAGGAAACACATATGTGTGTTGGAGTCTGCCATTCTTTCCTTCAACAGAGGCATCTCTGTGGTCTCCACCTTACTTATGAAGTTCTGGATGGGGTTACAGAGCAACAACACCAACACTGGTATAGTACTTCAGGCCATGCCTAACTACTTTGTGAACAGAGGTGTGCTGGTCTATGTGACAAGAATTGGGTTTTGTTACCTTAAGCTCCATCAGTTGCTGCGTGTCAGTTGGTGTGCTCAGTGCCTTCTTAGCAATCTTCTCAAATTCATTACAGAGCCTGTGAGAGATGGAGCATTACTTTGGAGAGATAAGAAGGCATTCCCAGACTTACTATCTTATTATGGCACAGCTTGGATCTAAGAGGCACCACTGAAATAGAGGCCAAGACAGCAGCTAACTCTGGGTTTGAAACCAAAAAGGGTACTACTATGCATTCCCTTTGACCGGCACAATGTTTATTTCAAGGCACCAGAGTGACCAACTAAGGTCAGAACTCTGAAGCTTCTCTATGCATATTTCAGCAGTGTATTCAAAGAAAGTTAAAACAACTGACGTCTTGTTGATTTCCTGATGGTCCTGTAGCATCCGAGTGACCAGCTTCTGCTGTAGCTCCTGAGCACGCTTGACGAGAGAGCCGATAAGCTTCTCGGACTGAACCTCAAACATGCCGAGACGTACCACCTAGAGACCAAAGTATTGGTCAGTAACAAAATGAACATCATTTTAAAAAACGACTTTCAAAAAGACAGTTGTAGTCACGGAAAACATCAGGATTTAAAGACTGTAACTTTTGAGATTTGTTTAGGTATGAGGATCGACTAGACAGTGTTCTACGCAGAATAATAGTTATCATTTGATTTAGAGAGTAAGGAAACTTTAGCAACCTCATTGGTTTCACTCCACATTCTACTCTTAATTAAGTAATTTTATTTTAAGTTTGTTTAGAAATGACCATATCGCCATCACATTAGTCAGGTTTCCATTCAAATGTATCGCACATTTGAACCGAATTTTGAGAAAAATCGGCAAAAGAAAATGCTTGTAGCCATCCACTACAGTTGTTGTGATTATTAGCAGTTGGTTTATCGAGATAAGCAGTAGGGTAAGTAAAGGCAGTAAGCAGGCAACAAGATGATGCAATTAAAAAGAGCACCGGTTTGTTTTAATGCGCACACCTATCGTCATTTCTGGTGACTGCCCCCTTGCTGATCAAGTACCTTGCATGATGTGTACTGGATCTGGTCAGCAAGCTGTTGGAAGTGTACCACCTCTGACATGATTTCCTGGAAGGAGTGCTGCTCACTGAGGAAGTGCTCCACATCCTCCTCTGCCTGCCTGGATACCAGGGTGGCATATTTATCATACTCATGGACATACTCCTTTGGCCTGACACACTCAGCCCAGAACACACGGCGCACCTCCTCCTGCTGGGCCTCAAGGATCTCTGGCAGGATGATGGGCTTTAGGGTGCTTCCACACTGGGAGTCTGACTAGGAAAGTACAAAGTAAAGTATAAACCCAAGCAGAAAATTACATTTGGGATTCCATGATTACCTACTGTGATTGCAAGATAAAGAATAGGGCACCCTGACAACATGACTGAAGGAAAGAACAACCACTGCCAACATTTCGATCATTCACAATGCGCTAATATATTCTGAGGCATTACTGATATAACACTGAGTTTTTGTTGTTTTAGAGAAGTGTTGATTCAACTTCATCAGCACTTTGGAGTCAACAGTTTGTGGTGCTGTTGAACTGTAGTGCATTATACTGGCAGGTGTTTCTATAATTATTTTTTAACACCCCATTTACATCAATGAGGACAGGCTAAATAAGCGAAACAACTCTCTGTAATCATCCTCCGAAATGATAATAAAAACATTCAACACCTCTCTAAAACAACAAAAACTGAACTTTATAACCCAGTGTATGTATGTATGATTTATTGCAGGACTATTGTGTTATACTCTGGTAGTTTTAGCTTGGTGTACCTAATAAACGGGCACCGGAGTGGTATATACCACACACACACACACACACTTTTCCTCTTACCCACTCCAAGTACAGTTTGGTTTCCACACGAGGTACCATTCTGATAGGCCTGAGCATTAGTTCATAGACGTTAAGCAGGACCTCCTCATACAATTTGAGGTCGGGCTCAAATTTGATCTCCCCGTCCTTCAGGATCAGATGCAGCACAAAGCCTGGGTGCTCATAGGCTCGCTCTGACCGCTAAGATGGTGGAGAGCAAACCAAGAAAAGGCAGAAGAAGAGCTTTTAGTGCAGGTCAAAATCTAAACATTCATGAAGAAGGATTTTTTTCCCCCAGCCGAGTACGTTCCACTTTTCTAAGATATATTGGCCTGAAGTTTTTAAGCTTTCTCCTACCGGGTCTTGGGAAATTAGGTGTGTATAGTCCCTCATTGAGTCGATTGCAAGGTTCTGCAGCTGGGACGTCATCAGTGTAGCCGCACAGTTGAAGAAAGAATGCAGTTTGGCCATGTTGCTGGAGGCAGGCACCAGCTTGGTCCTGTACCCCTGGTAGTAAATGCTGTTCACTTCAGGCACCCAACTGTTGTAGAAAACAGCAAATTCAAGACTCAGAGAATGTGTTATTATGTATTTAATACTAAAATTACATATCAAATCGTTTGATATTTGCATCTGTAATTTTAGTATTAATTAATTCATACATACAGTATTTTTTTTTTTTTATTAATTTCGATTCTTTGAGGGGGTCAAAAAAGGTCACTTGAAAAAAACAAAAACATTCATGAAAACCTTTACACAAATGTATATTCACCATTCACTTAATAAGGTTTATAAAACCTGTAAATCAAATGCAGTTAAATTTGGTTGCTGTTACTAAATAATATGATTCAATAAAAATCCTTCCCGGGGATGACAGACAGGCAGGCTTGTTTACTTCGTAGAAGAAATGACAGACAATATTATCAACATACGAGTTGAAACGCTAAATAACATTCATTGCGTGTTGGAGAAAAACATACGACTGGGTTGAGAATGATCACTGGTGTTATAAGAGTAGCGGAGCTGCTGTGGGACGAGTGAGAGGGAGTTGGAGAGCGATGCTGCAGCACCACACAGCAATCAACTGCTGTGGAGCAGAGAAGAAAACCTGCGGTCCATGGCGCACGGCCTCCTGTGCTCACAACTCTTAATAATCTTCTCATAGTGTCATAGTGCAGAAGTACCATCATTAATTTGCTGGACTAGTGTTGCTGATCCACTGTGAACTACGCTTTAGTTTACTGAAACTCTGGCAAACTTTTAAAAGGTGAAGGGAGCTTCAATTAAAACTTTTTTGCTGATGCACAGCTGGCACAGTTAATGTTTTTACTAAAGCAACATAATGTCAGCTCAGCACAGCATCACATTTAGTAACATTGTCATACATCTGACTGTGCTCTCAGTGTTATTCATTTGTCAGTTCATACAGAAAGGAGCTTTAAAGAAATATGTTGTTTGGACTCCTGGAAAATAATAGGCTGAAAACACAATCATATCATAACACAAATGTAATTTCACAGGTAAGAAAACATGTTTTATTGCCTTTAGCAATGAGTTCAAACAGTACATTCTTTCAATTCAACACTCTCTAAAGTAAAAAGCAATTAAAACCGTAACAGCTTGTACTGTGTTGAGAATTTTTATAGATCTTTATCCCCCCAGTCTAGCATTAAACTAAAACTTTCTTCTTTATTTATCTTTTCTTTATTATGTGTTCCCTTTTGTACATGTTATTTACTTGTAAGTTGTCTTCAGAGAGAGAAAGGACACATCTCTAAAAATTGATTTGTTGAAACTGTAAGATTTCTTTTTTGTAAGAAATAAAAGACAAAGCATTGTGGTATTTGGTAGAGATGTGTATTCAAGGATCATTTATTGTCATTCGGCAACACAGGGTTGCACAACGAAATGCAGTTGTAGTCCATTTATGCTACACAAGAAAGAAAATAAATAAATATATATAGTATAAAAGATGCATCCTTTCATAAGGTTGGGTTGATATAGATCATATTGTTGTGATGTACAGCTGGAGCACCAATAATAAATTACATATTATATATATATATTTGTACTCATAAGTATTTAAATCTAAGATTTCCGAAAACATTTGGGGAAGAGAGACATGTATTCCTTGATGTAAAAGCTTTCTATGGCTCCCACTCATTGTTACTACAAAATACTAATATTTTACGGATGGCAACTAAAAAGATGTCTTTGTTCAACAGCTTACAGTCCTGAATTACAGAAATACGAATTATTAATTTTGAAATGACAATTGCTCGTCAAAGATGATCGATTGTTTCTTTGCATTCAAAAGTACTCCTGGTTGTTATTTAACTGACTTTAATCGTTGTGTTAAGTAATAATGTGGACTTACTTTTTGAGGAGGATTCCTCTGGCATTTTCAACATGTCTGGTGACAATTTTCTGAAACACAGAGAGCTCCATGGACTCCTCTCTGCTGTGGAACTCCTCTACATCTATCAGACGGAGATTCCTGCGAGCAGGAGAGATGATAGAAAAACATGGATTTACTACAGCAATTGTATTTTCAGGGGTGTGTGACATAATAATAATATTATATAATAATAGTCTAGTTTAGAAAGGCACAGAACAATCTCAGATGCTCTATCTAATACCATTTTCTATTACTGAACACTTTGTTGTGGTTATTTAAAAAATCTGTCTGTGTCCATGTTGTTAAAGCAGCTTCAAATATTTACAAAAACTGCTTACTGTGGAAGGTCTGGAAAAAAAATACCCATAAAACTTAAAAACCAGGAAAACTATTTTCCTCATGAAAACAGGAAATGATATATACGAGGTATAAAGCAACGTTTATTATTTGATGTGTAAATATCTTCATTTTCAGCAGAAAAGGTGCTTCTTTTATCATAATAATATACCCACACACAGTTACCAAATTTGATGATTAGAATTTAGAGTAACATTCAATAATGCATAATAGCCTGCCATGATAAATGAGAAAAAAGTGTATTGTCTTCACACTATGTGGGTCACATACTACTGTGCTGTGTGTCTGACTTTTTAATGAAGTATTATAGAATAAAAGATGTCAAAAATATTGAACACGGTACATTGTTTTTTCTTTTCTTTATATTAATTAAGTGCAACTTTCAAAAAGGCTATTTTGACCAACGTTTATCAAACTCATTCAACACCTACATTTTCATTTCAATTTCATTCTAAATAGTAAAAATAAATGAACGCAAGGTGTAGTTTTAACAAAATTAAAAAATGGATCATACCATACTTACTTGTAAGAGGCATGCCAAATGTACAGCACCTGCAGCATAGTGGGATTAATAGAGTGAAGCTTATTTTTCATCCTCTTTCGCGCGTGGACAAAGGCTTTGTTCCATGGTTTCGGCAGTACCTCCACTCTGACAGTGAAAGATAACACAGAGACCGTGAAGAACAGACTTTTATTTCCCCCTCTTGCAAAATATATGATTTAGATTAAGAGCTTCCATTCACTGCTTATTAAAAGGCAGGTTTTCCATGTACAAGGGAAAGCCATGCTACACTGTATGATTAAGTAGTCACTTTATACTTCTCACAAGATACACATGCAACATTGTCCGTCACGTCCTGCTGACTTACTCAAGTCTGTGAGGGGGCAGATCTTTCACTTTGTCATCGTAATTTTCCCCTGAATCTTTGAATGTATATTTCACTGCAATCACAAACAAAATACCATAAAAAAAATATGTGCATTACAAAAGAACCTGTCACCAAAAGGTTTTGGGTCACACCGTTAATAAAATTGTACTAGTTTATAAGACTTTAAGTGTAATTAAATACAGATCGCTTTCTTGACGCTGAGCAGGTAGTCCTCCTTAATCTCATCCACCAGCAGCTTCAATGATGAGCTCATGCTCTGCAGGTAGCAGGGTACCATTTCCAGAATATTCTCAAGCCAAGAGTCCTCCAGAGGAGCCACATTCTCCAGGTCTATCCCCTTCTGGATGTAGTAGTTATATCTCTGACAGGACAGAATATTACCAAGCAACATTTTAAACAAGCATGAAAGCCTGACATGAATTAATTTTTTTTGGTGACAGTGCTGATTGCACAATGTTTGGAACATATCTCCATGCAGGACCTTATTGAGAGTAACCGTCAATGTTTGTGTATAAATATTCATTTTCCACTGGCCAATACTGACATAATTTTCTTCTTTTTTCCCCGTGAACCTGAACAAAAGCTTTATTTTCTTTGAGTGTTCACTGATTTAATATATGTGTCAACTATAACACTGCACATAAAAATGCTAAAAAAAAAAGAAAGAAAAATGAATGTACATATATTCAATGCTTTGCCTTAGTACAAGTAAGAATTTAAAATACCTCAAATATGTATTATTTAAGTAAAGAAAAAAGCCTGCACTAAGAAAGAAACATACCTAGCAACTGCAAACACTGAGGTCAACAAAACAAAACAGCGATTAAAAGGCTACCCTATCAAGTGTCTTGAAACGATTATTTAAAAGAATGGCACAATGTCTTCATTATGGGCACATACGCAACAAAAGATGGCCTGTGCTATAGTATATGGTATCAAGTTGCATTTCACCATTTCGCGATTATTCTTTTCTGAGCCACATGGTGGAGAGTTGCCGTCCTCCTCCTCTTGCTGGCTAAAAAGAAAAGAATGGCAAAGTGTCAGTCACAATGATTGCCGCTTTTTGATATACACAGTATTTCCTATACTAAGTAATGTACCAGTGGTGGTATACAGTACACAGCTATCCTTCCTGTCCTTCCAAATCCTATAAAGGACACACTGATGTAGAGATGGATAACTACAAAAAGGGAAATGTCATTACAGATAATTGAGCTTTATAAAAAATAGAGTAACTCACCATATGAATTTAACCAGAGTTTCACGGAGATTCTTGCGCTTTTTATTATGGAGTTGTGTTCGGGTGCTGCTGAAATGCTTGGAGGCCCCATGGATCTGCACTGCCTTTCTGCTCTGGAGCAGGTTCTGACCTCTGCCATGACTTTGACTTGGTCTACTGTCTGCCCCTTCAATCAGCCCATCTCCTGCAGGCAGCACACACAGGGCAAACAGAAATAGTCCTTATAAAATACAGCAGTATCTAAGAACATGTGATCATAACTCTGATGTTTGAGTTGGCATACAGTTCGTATCGTTTACTGACTGAAAAGTATTACAAACTCAAAATGTTGAACTTAGAACTCACTTTTCACAGCTGCTTCAGTTTCTAGAGGTTTCTGCTTGAGTGGTGGATACAGCGAAAACGACGGTTTTGTATCCATCCACGGCTGTTGTCTGTGGACCTGGACAATGGAGTTTACCATTAGGTTGGTCTTGTTTTACACAAATAATTTGAGGTGCTCGGAAAAGAAAAAGCGTGTACATGGAAAATGGCAATGTAAAAGCAATATAAAATATAAACTTTTTTAGTTATTTATTGTCAAGGGTCCACATGTGACAATACAATATAACTGAAAAAAAGTTAGCTTGGTGTCACGACCAGTTAAGCTAACTTAGTGGCAAATAAAGTTAATGACGTTGTTCAGTTAAAACGCTGAAACACTTTGTAACCTGGGTAACGACAATTCACTTAATGTTCTCTAAACGTACCTGTGATGGAGTTGGTGGTAAGAATGCTACACTGTCAGTTATATGTGTCTTCTTCTTGGCTGAGCTCATGTTGGTACTTGTGCAAAGTTATCATAAGCTAACGCTAGCTCTTTAACGAAACCCCGGTGCTGTTGCTAGGGCCGTTGCTAAGCAAGCAACGGTGAACTCGCGCAGACTCGCGTGAATTCTTTAGCACCAGCAGGAGTTACAGATCATAGATGTAATGTGTGTTACATCTTTTTAGATCTGTGCTTCGTAAATAATGTTAGAACAACGTAAGCAAGACCTCGATAGTTTCATTTATGTCGATATTCCATCTAACGGTGTAACGTGACGGTGATTAAACACTTCCTGTCTTGACTTAAGTACCGTTACTGGATACTGAGCTAAACTCAACTTCAAAAGGAGGTAACCTCTTGGAGTTTTGCTCTTGCTAATGTTTCATTTATTTTCCCTCTTGTATTTTTGTCTAAACATGCCCACTGTGATAACTCTGCTTTAGTATGAGAAGTCGTGTAGACCTCCAAGAATGTATAGGTGTGCACTGCATCGTCACGAGTCAGCCTAGTGATGGTGATGGAATAGTCCATTAATGTGTAGTGTGCAGGGAGAGGGGGCACTGATAGAGATAAAATAAGTTTAGGGAATTTTGTAAATTGTTGGAGTCTGATAGTACAGTATGTTAGAATAGAAACATCATTTTATATGATTATTCTATAAATTGTATCGGGTTTAGCGTGTATACCCACTTATCCTGTCAAGAGTACCGGGTGGAGTTCAATGACGGACCCTGCCTTCCCACGAGCTGTAGCCAGGACAGCTTGGGGTCGCAGGGGTGCTGGTACGTGGTACATCCTATAGCACAGGGTTTACACATACATACCATATACATATAGTCTATAATACAGGCAACCTTATTTGGAAAAATATTTTTAATGTACCCTATATGTATTTATTAACTATAATCGTCCTTTAAAACCGATATTACCCAGCTAATCGTTATAGTGTCAAGATGAAAAGAGATATAAATGTTAATTGTTCATTCTGTGATGCACTCCCAGAAACAGTTTTAGCACTGTACACAGAAGTTGAGTAGGTTTACTATTGATAATAATTGACTCTGATTTCACTTCATGCCTTGAGAATGTTTTGTTGGGTTTCAAAATGGCAAGAAAAAAAATATATATTATAAACCTAATAATTCTATTAGCAACATCTCATATCCACGAATCCAAGTAACTCTGAACCCTCATTTATTATATTTGAAAATGAAACCAAGCAATACATGAAAACTATGTTTTCCTCCAAAAAAAAGATTATCAAAACAATGCACCTCCTTTAATGGATTTGTATGAATGAATAATGCCCTTTTGGCTTTGTATAGCCTATGTATATTGTCCCGAATTTTATTCTCACTGATCGTTATCCCTTGTATGTCTTCTAGATTTGTTTTTCTATAATGAAGAAATTATAACAAAAAAATGATACATACAGAATGCATGTAATAATGAGACAACCACACACTCGCATATACACTGAAACTATTTTAAGTGAAAACCCAACATTTATTTCCTTGAAGATGTTTATTTGCCATCCAAATGTTAGTTGAAAACAAATGTCACAGTCATGTAGGCTACAGTATCAAAAACAAGAAACTTCTGAATAATTTAAACGGACTCACCATTAGCAAAGACAAAATTCCTGGCTAAACTTTTTACAATTAGCAGTCAACACATTTTTAGCATAGATGGCTACCACAAGTCTATGGCAGTTTAGATATAGGCCTACAAAATGCATTGTGATGTCAGTTGTAACTAATGTAAGGGGAATTTGTCCACGTCTCAATGAATTAGCATGGTTGTTAAAGTTAACTTCTGCGAAGAAAGCTATTTTGTTAGTAGTCTCTATGAAGCTCGTTTGTGAGAGTATTTTAAATATTGAAATTGAAAATCACTTAAATACCAGGCGGTAAATCTGAGAGGGTTAAATTTAAAAGACGTACTTACTCCCCCATTGGCATTGAGCAAAGAACTATATTTCTGAGTGCCTTGCTTGAGTGCCGTTTTTCCCTTCTAATGAACTGACTGCTTCAGTAGAACTGCTCAGCTGCCTACACAAAACTGTGAAGCTGTGAATATATAGACTGTATGTATATTAAAGGGTGTAACCCTTCCACAATAGGCAATGACTCTCCTGGATTTCCGCACCAAACACACTTGCTTTTTCCTTTATTTCCCCTACTATAAAATATTACATAAAACTATCAATACAAATATCTACACGAAAATACAAAAACGATAACTTTGGCTCAGATCAACTCAAAATCAAACCAAAAACAAAATCCAAATTACAGACATTATATTGTTTCTTTATAGAGTATAAATACAAACATCCTCTGATGAATTACATTCTATTTACATACTAAGGAAAATAAATGCTTAGCGAAAAGCATCAATATTCAGGATAATCAAAAAATAAAAGGTCTGGAGTGTTCGGAAGTTCAAACAAGTGTAATTAAGATGCTCTTTGGTAGGGAACACAAAAGTTCAAAAAGGAAATTAAGGTCCAAGGCACACTTCTGGCAAAACGTTAAAAAGCCTTTAAATCAAGAAGGATGTTTGTGCCGCCACACATGGGTTGTTAACTAGCTCTATTTTAACATGTACAAGCAATGTCTTTTTTTTTCGTATTTTACCATGAAATAATAGCCATCTCATTAAAGCCATTTTAAGTTATTACTATAAGAGTGCCTTGACTTTTCTACTTTTTTATAATCCAGCATCAATTTGTGATTGCTAAAATTATCTGGGCAGTCTTTTATGCAGCTATAGGTCTGCTCAAAATAGTTTTTTTATATCATGGGGGATATCTGTAACACTTATTCCAAGAAAGTCCCTCAGTAGGGGTGTGGTTTTGGAATAATGCTGTATGTGCCTGTGAGCATACAGCCTTTGAAATACAGTACCAAAACATCTAGTATCTGAGATAGATTTAGTGCTGTAATTGGAAAACCCAACTCTGGTCCACTATGATAAGGAAGACAAAGGAATATGCAACTCCGACATTTATCAGGCCTGCATTTGGCCCCGCAGTGGCTGACGAGCCGCTCTTTAAGCTGCAAACAGAAGTGTTACAGCATACCCGCTAACTGAATTTCTTCAACCCAGGCAGCGTGAGCTCATACCTTTAGAGGAAAGAGAAATTAAACATTCATATAATTATTCCTGAACCAAATAAGCCATATGTTTCCCCACATACATTTCTATAAATTATTACCATCTACCAGGAAATGTTCACAATGACGGTAGGAAGTAATGGTGCTTGGATTCAGAATGCTTCAGCTAATATTGCACCAGATTCATGGAAAAGTAAAAAAGCTGTGACCCATACCATTCTGTGATGCCTTTGGCTAAATCCAACTGTGAAAGATCGATCATCACCTGTGAACGGGAGCAGAATTTGAAAATGAGTGTCAGTTATCCAGACTAGGGCTGCACAATATATCGTTGTTATTTTTGTCATCGTGCGTGCGATGTCAACATATGCAATAAACACATCGCAAAAAGGATTTTTTTGAGTTAGCTGAAACAGTATAAGTAGAAAATAAATAATACATACATACATATAAATACACAATAAAATGTAACTATCATTATTTTATTTTATTTTTTATTGGTGCCTTTTGTGTTCAGTTCCACATTTAATAAAAATAATGTTGGAAATAATTCCCTTTCCTTTTTTAATTTATTTTATTCAACAAGCAATTTGTTGTATTTTAGCCATAGCAGCAAAGATATTGGTTTTGCAATAAACCATGTATTTATGAAATAAAAATGAGTTATGCGCTTAAGCTGGGAATTAAGAGGCTGTATATTTGTCGCACAAATGACACCGTCTAACAGCATAAAGCATTTCGAAATCTTGGGTCAGGAATGAAGTATATCACAAGTAGTATTACCCACCATGCCAATGTCCTTGCTGTCCCGTGTGTGGTGGAACATTTTGCCATTTTTCACTGCCACATCCAACTTCCTGGTTTTTGCTTCTTCGAGTGTCACATCAAATTCAAACCTGTTATGAAAGAGAGTTAGCCCAAAAAAAACAAGTTCCAGACAACCTCTGAGCGTTAAACATACAGCGACTACTTCACCTTGCTACTAAGAAATGAAAGAATTGCTCTTTTTTCATACAGATGTGTGATACAGGATGAATCCAGTAAGCTCACTTGTGATTGAAGACAGGATTGACTGTCCTCTTCTTGACATGTGTCCTCTTGCGGTGTATCCAGGATTGGTCGGGGAGAAAATACATGCGGACGTAAGAGTCTGTTCCATTCTCACTGAAGCGGAATAAGTTCCTACAGGCAACAGGTACACACAATGGGTTACCATAGCTGGGGTTAGCCAAATTCATTTGAAGAGAAAACCATTTTTGTGTTCAATTACAGCAATTTCATATTTTGTTATGTTGGATTCAGTCACAGCATTTAAGTGGAGACACAAAAACTAATAGAAAAAACTCATTTTGAGTTTAAAAGATACATTTTGTATAATTCCATACATTTTGCAAGAAACTACAGGTGAATAAGATAAAAATGTGTAACTAATAGATATCACCATGAAACTTCCCCAGTTGATTACTTACATTAAGACAATTATGTTTTGTATTACACGTTTTCTTAAATCCTATGTTTAAATATATATATATCTAATTTAGGAGAAATCTACAGACACAAATAGACAAAGTGAAGTAAAATAAACTCCTAAATGTATATTTTAGATGTTTTCTTCTCTTGTCTGAAAGAAGAAATGTTATGGAAGCAAAAAAGCCAAAATTCTCAAAGTTGACCAGTGCATGAAAAAACAATGTTTTCGCCTGTAGTGTCTTGCCTTAAACCAAGGAAATACTGACTATATTCAGTATTCAACACAAAACTGTGGTTTATGATCTACTGAGGTCAGAAAAAGAAATAATGCCAACTTGATTTTCCCTTCATACCAGGCAAAAGCTGATCACTTGATGGTAAGGATAAAGTATATGTATAGGATTTCAACAAATGACCTGTTAAAGTTGTTTTGTAATGTTATAACACAGTGTTAGTGCTGCTGGGTGACACTGGTGAGGCTGTACCTGCAGGAGTTAACCAGCACGATGAGTTTGTTCCTCAGGGTGGCATATCGTACAGTCAGCTGGATCTCCCCAAATGAACCCTGATGTTTCCTGATGGCCCTGTAGTGATCGAAAAAGTGTAAATGTCAACTTTTTTGCTAAAATCCATATAGTTTAGTTCATGAAATTTAAAGAAAGGTTAGAGGTCAGTGCATTAGAGGTCTGCAAAAGACAAAGCTCACTCTGGATACGAGGCTCCCTCTGAAAGGTCGAATCGTGACGAAGCGATGGAGTTCTCCGACAGCAGGCTTTGGGAGTCATACCGACGCATGTTTGACGTGGTCGGAGGCGGCCGCCAGGTTTCATCATAGCCATTCTGGGTATCGGCTTCCCAGGTCGCAGTTGAGGCTTGAGAAGTGGGGATGGTGTTGGGGGAGAGTGCTGGAGAGGAGGATGTAGCTCCGGAGGGAATGGATACTGGAGCGTTACCTCCTTGGTTAGTCTGTGGTATTTGTTGTTTCTCTTTTGGAGGCGGGTTGAGGATAATCATGGGTGGAGGCTTTTCCACAGCAAGAATCTATTGAGGGATTGAGGACATGTCTAATATCAGTGACACAATGTAAACACATCAACATGTCATAGAGCTCACATGCAAGTTCTCATGATCTAGGTATTGGTTGAAGCAGTTGAATGGTGTTTTGGTATAGGAGACTGTATCTTCTCACTGAATATGCGATGTGCTCGATCGGTCTGTGTGTAAATGTGAGTTTCTACATACTAAATGTGTGTGTGAGTGTGCTTGCCAACGTTATATACTCACCCTGAGAGTGGCTTTCAGCTGGATCTGGCTGTTGACTCCGGAGCGCTCCAGCACGAAGCGCTGGTCTAAGGTCATGTCGGAGGTGTTGAGGAGGCGACTCAGGGGCAAGTTGAGAACACCGAGTTGAGTCTTCTTCTCGTGCTCTTTGACCTGGACCATGACAACACAAATTAAACCATTCAAGCAGTGATTGGAAAACCTCCTGAGGATACTTGACTGACTGAAATAAGTCTAGTTTTACATTTACAACATTGGTGTTTTCGCTTTCTTCCATTGTGAAGAAATGACGAGGAAGTCAAGGTAGCTGTACATATTTATACAGGTTGAATACAAACATACACAATACTTAGATTTCCCTCAAAATGTATTGTAGATTTTAACCGAAGTCTGAGAAAATTGACAAAAGTAGTGCGAATCAATGTTTGTTTCTTTTCACTACCGTTGTGCGATTCTTAGGAATTGGTTAATCGAGACAGAAAACCATTATAACATTTCAGAAGAAACAGGGTCAACAAGATGACATAATCAAAAGAGCACCAGTCAGACATCAACCGATGTGTTTGTTTCATGTATTAATGTGAGGAAGGTTACATTAGATCTGTGTGGAGCGAAGATGAGAATATTTAAATTACCTCAGACAAGTATAAAAACGTTCTTGCGATAAAAAATATTTTTCCATTCAGGTTTTTTTATGTGCAAAATTGAAAATGTACATAAAAACAGGTGGATGAAAAAAGCACCTTGTCTTGGGGGTCTGAACAGTGTCCAGTCACGTACATACTGTGGCATTTGCCAATTTGCTGTCAAAGCAGAACAATGTAGGGGAAACCTTCAGTATGGTGCCTGCAACATTAAATGACAAACCTGAATCATGAGCTGCTGCGTTTTGATATTATGCACAAAGAAGGTGAAGCCCTCCTCCCACTTCGGGTCTTTAGTTGCGTACACAACCTGTGGAAAGAGAAGACAGTGACGAGTAATAACTATAGCTGAATGGTTTCATTGCAATAAGCTAGACGTTTTTTTCCCCAGCAACATTTTTACACAACAGACATGTCAATTTGAAATTAAACTTTTTAGTTCGACCATTGTGTACAGAAATACAATCAAAACAAGTATAAACATGAATTACGAGATATAATCATAATTTAATGACTTAGAGAGAAAATGGGGTAATGGGACAAAGTGAGAGCCGTACCTTGCTTTTCTGAACATCATCATCAATGCAAAATTCCACAAAGGAGTTCGGGCAGGCAGTTCTCTTCGTGAGCTGAAAACAAAGTAAATCTGTGAAACAGTGCATGATTGTTTTTGCAAAAAATGTTTCAATACACTGTGTGTCAATAACACTGACACAGAAAAGCGAAGGAACAGTGAGGAATATTAGTTAGCAACTGTACTGATGGGCACCATTACCAACAATGTATTTGCAACGACTTGACACTTGATATCTTTACTGCCTTCAGTGTTTGTTTCTCGTATGACATGCTAACAGGCTAACAAGCTAACTTTGGGGAGTTTGTCTACAAGCAGCCTGCTGCCTTCCAGGTTGGGTAGGTTATGCATTCCACTCCTTAATACATCGCAGACACAACACACCATCTGGGACACATAAAACAGGTGTTTAAGCTGGCAAAAAAAGCCAGAGAAGTATTTTTACTTGAGAATAATGTGAATGCTACTGGTGGTAGCCACAGCTAGCATGAGCATGTTGACAACATTCCAAGGTGGGGAAAGAATGCTGAGGTGGATGCAGACACATTAGAGGCTTTAACCTTAAATGAACTCGACATGTAGGCCGAGACTGAGTCACTGGTATCTTCTGGAAAAATGTGTTTGCTATGACACAATGTAGCTCAGTTACATTCTACCACTGGATTTCATTATGCTAAGTACATTTACTTTTACATACAAGTAAAAGTAAAATGTTAAAGTACTTGTACTTTACTCGAGTAATTCCATTTTGTGCTACTTTATACTTCTAATTCAATACTTTTTACTCCACTACATTTATTTGACAGCTTTAGTAACTTTGCAGATTTAGATTAATCATACAAAATATAAATCAACTAATAAATGATTATTATTATTATTATTGTTAAGCTACCCAGCAGTATATAAAGTAAAATAAGCTCCACCTTAATGTAACATACATTATACAGAAATGGGCTATTTGCTTTTACTTTTGGTACTTTCAGTATATTTTGATGTTACTTTTGGGCTTTTAACTTAAGTATTGCTACTTTTACTAAAGTAAAAGATCTAAATACTTCATCCACCACTGATGAATAGAACTTCAGAATAGAGTGTTGCCTCTCACACTTCTCTTTCCTGAATTTTCACACAATGACCATCAGAGGGCATTCAGAGGCAATAGCTGACACCGACAGTTCCACTGAGGTGTGCCTGTATTAAGATAGATTTTATTTAACAAGTCTGAGTCAAAATGTGTACTTAAATAATTCTTACAATGTAATCATAATTGCCTTAATTACCAGCTGGATGGGGTTTATAACATGGTCAAAAATTGTGGGTCAAATGTTTGTCATAGAAACTATAAAAGTAAACTGTGACCTCAATGGTATTTATTGTAGAAATCTTAAAATCCAGAAAAATATCATCCTATATTTGCATTACAAAGAGGGCAAATGACTACAGATGTAGTGATTGGTTCATTTGCTCAACAAAGTCCTCACTGCAACAAGTGTTTTATCTAGCAAATCTAGCACCGTGGACACCACCTGGTAACAACACACCCACATGAAAAAAAATTAGAGGCATGCACCGGACAAACAGGAAATACCAGCTATGCACAGGGACAAGTACACCTGGAGCACTCTGAGAAAACATTTGATCTGACAGAGGCTTTGCCTCACATCAAGATAAAAAAAAAAAAAAGTAAAGTGAAAGAGAAGCTAGATTCATGTTAGGTGTCCATAAACTATTTGACAACCTCTAAAATAAAAGGCTTTATGCATGTCCATACAGTCTATTAAATGGCTGTGAGAATAAAAGTGCCTCTCTTTCACCCCTTATGGTTAACATCCAGCGATAAAACCTTTGTATGAACAGGTTCTGTTGGAAGAGGGGTTGGGTCAAACAGCTTTTTTTGGGATCTCAAACTGGATTCATTTTAAACTCAAACCAAAGTTTTTGAAGAGGAATCAGTCGTAGTCAGGACAGATCTGGTGTCTCTTGTTTTATGGTGCTTTATTGTATTAGTTTGTGTCTGGTATTGTTTTGTCCGTATTTTCCTTTTTAGGCTCAGAGTTTTGTGTTTTTATGGTCACACCTATTTTTAAGTTTGTGTCTCCTGTGTATTTGTTGTTTAGTTTTATGTATTTTAAAAAGGCCCATGTAGGGAAGGGCATTGTAAATGATCTTAGGTGTGTGACGTTGGTTTATGCTACATACATAAACATTAAATAATAATTAATGCCCGTTTTTTTTATACATACATACATACAGACATACAGACATACCTGATGTTTGTCTTTATTGTGAAAGTATGATGTGGATTTATTTTGTCTTTGGTGTAGTGACGACTAGTTTTAGCAACACATTGACCCTCCTTCTCGAGGGCAAAAATGACCTTTTGTCATTTAGTGGTGAATATTCACAACAAGCTTACCCGAGCTTCCTTTCCGGCCTTCTTGTGTTTCTGATGCTCTGTGATCTCACTGTGGTCTTTCTGGAGACAAACACAAGTATACATCAGCACACTCATCTATACATGTTGCATCATCTGCTCTCAACAACAACAGTCCCCCATAAGAATCCACTTACTGGTAGGTTTGACGCATTGTCCAGATACACTGCAAGCATAGCACAAGCTAGACCGTCTGTAGACTGGAAGAGAGAGATGTCAGAGAGTAATACAGGAATTACACAACTAACTGCTGGCCCAACGACTAAAGGAATAGTTTGGATTGTTTAAAGCGGGGTTGTATGAGGTACTTAGTGTCCATAGTCACAGTAGATGGCGGTCGGAACCAGCATATCAATATCAGTTTAAGTGTATGTTATATTTAGAATATTTTCAGCGCTTTACCTTGAAACTGAAGCCTATGGATTATGGCTACAGACTATGGATGAGCACCTCATACAATCCCACTTTAAAAAAAATCTGAACGATCCCTTTAAGACTTAGGCAAATTTGTGGCCAGAAGATAGACAAGTAAAATGAGAGCCTGATGATATTGTATATAAATGTTAAGGAATTTTGGATAGAAGAAATGTCAGCAACAATGAGGCTACCTCCATCAGCATGCTGTGGTCAGTCTGAAGGGAAAACCACTGGAGCTTGAGATGAACTTCTCCATTCTGGACCCCTTCCAGAGGAAACCACTACAACATCGAGGAAGAGTCATCTATCAACATGACATTTGTACAACGACTGCATTTAAATAGAAAACTGGTGAAAATGGTTCGAAACGCATTAGCATTTAAATGCTTCTTTCCATTCTTAAAAACGCTGCTGCAGCAAATCTTCCAAGATATTTCATGAGGAATTAAAACAGTAGGAACCAGCACACAGTAATGTCCTGTGCTGCTGGCAATCATTTTGTGAGTATTACTTTACTTTTCTATTGCAGAGAAAAATACTATATTCATTAGGCACAAATCACTTTATTCTGTGTATCCACAATATTAAATAAAAGCTCACCTGATCCATTTCTATATTCTTCTTCACTTCTCCCAAATCAAGGTTATAACTATGGTGAGAAAAAAAAAATTATAACGATGGCGAGTGAAAACTTCATACCACTAACATTTCAAATATATTTTCAGCACTAACACTATACATATTCTACTTATATTTTTACACATCATCCACCGTGTCTAAAAACCTTGTTCATACAAGCTACTGTGCTGTATTTTTTTTAATCAAGTAACCATATTTAGTATTGTTTAGTGCCATTGTGGGATATGGTAATAAGTAATGCTTGAGAAACTCTCTCTCAGATGACTTGTATATAGTGAAGTGAAGACGATACATGTGACTCAAACGGCATTAATCTTATCTGTTTGTGCTGTTATTAGATAGTGTCTTACTTTCCAAGTACGTCATCTTTGTCTGTGTCTTCATCATACATCTCCAACTCCAACTCTTGTCCTGGGGCTTCATGGACAACAAACTGCACACAGATAAAAGAAAGGTGGATGTTATTTACTGCATTTCAGATGATGGGAAAGTCAAGAAAAAAAGCTTTAGCAGATTACAGATAAACACGGGATATTAGCGTCAGCTAAATTAAATGTAATGTAATAATATTAGATGATAAAACTTAAAGTGCAGTTAGTGCAGCAAAAAAGTGAACAAAAATTGTCACATGTTGGAGACATGTTTACAGCCTGGTAAAAAATTTTTAATGGTAATGGTAATTTACTGGTAATTTCCCCATTTATGACAACTGCACAGGGGTGAATTTTTATATAACTCACCAATTTTAATCATATAATGGCTTAAAGTAATGCATAATTAAGGACGTGGTCACTTTGAGTGACAGGTGAGTGCCGTCACAGCTGCTAACTGTCTGCTTGGCGTCACCTCAGCTAATTGGAGTTACTGAACTTGACCTCTCGGCCGTGTTTATGGTGTTAGTACCTTTTGAATAACTTGGCTTATCTAGGTGCTTTTAAGGACCGGAAATAGTTAAATAAAAGAGTCACCATATCATTGAAACCAAAGCATGAAAATAAAACTAAAATGACTAAAGTTTTCACATGATTATTGTTATTTTACCTCATACACCTCATTCCATTTGGGGTGCAAATTCTCTTTGACGGTCTTGCTTTTAAAATGTCGGTTGCCCACTCTGAGTGTCGCATAGGGGTCAGATTTGCCTTTCACTAAACCCATCATGTATGTGTCCTTCGCCAACAGGTCTCTGGCCTCCAGCAAATGGACCCTCACCACACCCTGAGGAACAGACAAGGAGATATTCAAACTAACAATATTGTCTCACATAAAAACAAAAAAAAATCCTCCCACATTTAAAAAAAAATTGAAAAAGAGAAACCTACAATTGTCAAAACAACGTCCACATTTTTTTTTGGGAGGGAAGTAATGCTGCACTATATGAGGAAAATATGCGATTACACTGTTGATATTGCAATAATAACGATATTGCTTACAACAAATAAACAGATATTAAAGTGTGCTCAGTACAGCCTTTCTGCTCCTTTCAGTATACAGTGAAAATACAACAGATTGCTTGTTGAATAAAATAAATTAAGGGCCTCTATCAAACATTATTTTATTTAAAATTAAAATGAACGCAGAAGGCATCAATAAAAAAAAAAAAAGAACAATAGTTACATTTAAAAGTGCACTTTCTTACTGATACTCTTACTAAAAAGTGCAATATCGATGTGTTGACATCGAGATGACGATAAATAAACAAAGTATTGTGCCACCCTAGGGGACTTTTGTCCTAAAATGTGCAATAGTACACTTTTTGAAAATGCAAGTGACAGCAAGTGCTAAGATGAAGATTTGTAAAATGGAAAGTATATCTTACATACTCGAGGTAGTGGGAACCTCATCTGGTCCACTTTGACTTGGTCTATGAGGGGCACACACATGCGGTTGGGCAACACCATGAGCGAAGCAATGATGTCCATTATGGTCCCCTCAGACAACGAGCTGGAAGAGGACACAAAAATGAGAGAGCTTTATAGCCAGACAACTAAACAGCAAAATGTTGGGGTGACCATTAAGATGGGCATAGTAAGTTTTCTGTGGAATCTAACCTGAAGCCAGGGCTGTCCAAAAGGTTGGTCATGCCAGTCCAGTTAATTTCTAGGGTCTGGAAAAAGTAATGTCATTTTAAATTGGGCCAATCAAACAGCTTAATGGAGTACAGTAAGGTCATGAAAATGTCACTCACAGGGCGGCGAATGAAAAAGAAGGTGACTCCTCCCACCAGTGGTGCTTGACCGATAAGAGGCTCCAAAATGACCCTCAGTATCCCCTGGAGCTGGAAGATTCAGGACAGTTTACAACACTGGTAAACACATATGACGATGATAAAAGTAATTCAGAGAATACAGTAAAAAAAATTAATTAAATTGAGATGCCTACTTTAAGTCCTTTGACGCCAGCTGTGATTGGCGGCTGCACCTCAGCATCGATGTCCACGTCACTGTTATAACTGCAAAGTGAACGGTGTTGGTGAGACGTAAAAATGACTGTAAGGGAACACAACATGCACACCCACTAAGCTCTGGTTCAGAGTTTACAGTGGACAAAAACACATTCAACAAACCCAAATGACATGTAAGAAGCAGCTCTGACGTAAGAAATGAGTCTGACCAACCATATATTCAAGTCCAGAACCACCTCTCTCCGATCCACTTCATCTGTGTATGCTTTCATTCCAGTGATCCTGAGAGGCTGGAATTAGAGAAACATATAAAAAAGGATCTTAAATGAGACAATGCACTCTCAGGGGCGAATTCACAAAGAATGGATTGCGGCCGCTGATAGTACTGTGAATTGCACATCATTTACACACGCTATTTGCCCAACTCAAGGTCCAATAGGTCTTTATTCATTTATTTTTTTATAACCCAACTGTCACTGCATTACAAAATAAATTACTTTGAACGGACAGCCCTTATCAATGCGCTTCAGCTACCACCAATTTTCTCAAGATGCTAATAATTTCACTGCAACTCCATGTGGCGATCTTTGTTACTTGGACTGTTTTTGCAATGAGACTCATTTTTCATAGAAAGGAGACAATTTTGCAGCGACCGCAAAAGCCCCTCAATCCTCTTGCAAACTCCACCCTCAGTTTATCAGATACATATCACAGGGGTGTGCTTTGCTTTATAAAACATGTAGCCAGTAAAAGATTTGGTTAGGGTTTGACTGAATACTGTAACATTCAGGAGGATTTAACTGGCTTTAATAATGGATCAAGTGTGAGAGGAATAATGGAGGAGAAATGCAAACTCACTGTGTGTCCAAAATGCACCTTGGTAAAGGTGAACATTTTGAGCGCAGAGCTGGAGAGCCTGACGGCTGGCTGGATGTTTTCTTTAAGGAGCTTCTCCATATACATCCCAAAGAAAGGCCAGGCCTGCTCCAACACCTGATCATACAAAGCAAAACAGGGCATGTGAAAACGCCTTGATTCCACACCTTAATTAAACAGCACATACAGTCATTTAAATTGCATTTAAAAAGGAGGGAATACCTAAAGGCACTGTGAATCATACTATGTTAACAGAATTATTCAAAATCATACTGATTGTAAAACTTTTAGTTTGTAGAAACATGAAACAATAAAGTTGAAATTTGGTGTAGTCTGTGTGTTGCTTTCAGCTCATTTAACTCAGTGTTCCGATGTCACAGCACAGTAACAGTGATTTTAAAGGGATAGTCCGGATGTTTTGAAGTGGGGTTGTATGAGGTACTTATCCATAGTCAGTGTATTACCTACAGTGGATGGCGGTCGGCACGCAACCAGTTTGGAGAAACATACAGGAGTACTGGCACGGAAGCTAAGCAATGTACTGCTGTGGACAGGGGGGCAGCAGAAAAACCTATTTTAGACACGTTGAAAATATCACTATCAGTTTAAGTGTACGCTATATTTAGAATATTTTCACCACTTTACCTTGCCGTCAGACATCCCTTACTGACGTGGAACTGAAGCATTTATCTATGTGCTCTTCAAAGCCACCAGACTCCATGGACAAAAACAGTAATTTACAGTAATGGTTTATCGCTGCCTCGATCAGTTAGTTTGTTTGTTATTGTGGGACTTTGGTGAATACCAACTAATCCTTTAAAACACTAAAGTCACACAACAACACAAACAAAGTAACCGATTGAGGGAGCAACTCCTGTGTTCTGCAAGGTGAAATTTGTGTTTTATCAATTGAGTCTTGCGGCTTTGAAGAGAGCACAGAGACCAGCTTCTGTTCCCCATCAGGAAAGGGCTTTCTGACAGCAAAATAAAGTGTTAAGAGTATTCCAAGTATAGTGTAGGAGGCTAAAACAAGTTTTGCTGCTTCCCCCGTCCACAGCAGTACATTGCTTCGCTTCCTGCTGTTACTCCTGTCTGTTTCTCCTAACTGGGGGCGTGCCGACCGTCATCTACTGTTAGTAATACACTGACTATGGATAAGTACCTCATACAAGCCCACTTTAAACTATCCCTTTAACACCCTGTCCATCCCAGCTACATTTTGAGTGCAACCTAAGGTTTTTTGTGTACATTGAATGCATTCAAATGCAGGCCATGGGACCTAGTATCAGGATAGCAAGGTTGGTGTTCCGTTGAGCACTGGGCCTTTAAACTAGAGCCAAAAACCAGTCAGGTTCCAGAATCAGAAAGGACGTAAGAAGATAACTTTATTTTGATACTGTACCTTGTTAACCCATTCAACTTTCTCAAAATCCGGAAAATGGACCTTTGAAAAAAAACAAAACAATATATGATAGTGAAGTTAGAAATGGGTTTGCTAGTATTTTTCCAACCCAAACAACACAGTGGCATGCATGAAGGTGGTGATGGAAGACATAATTGTCTAAGATGGTAAAATTAGTCAAAATTTTAAAAAAAAGCAGGTGCTTTCTATAAGACCGGTGGATCCATCTCAGAAACATTCTGCACACTGCCCATTTCTGATATGTTGACAGCATTCCTTAGTAAGAAAATTTAAAAAAAAACATTGACATGAAGAAGCACAGTAGTATTTGTTATTCAGGGCTTACCAATGTTCCTTTGTAGCATCAAAACTGTGGACTGTAACAGAGGTTTGGAATCATGTTCTAAAACAAAGCATGTATCCAAATGAAGTACCATCAGTGCCTAAGAACAGGGAAAGCTGACCCAAAACTCTAAGTACGTTATGTAAGACCTTTAAACAGGGTCAAATAAGACCTATTAGATGTTAGTTTTACACTGGGTGGAAATCAGAAATACGCATATTTTCAAATGGAACTCTGTGTTGTGTTGTATTGCATTAAACCAGCATGAGAGTGAGCTACAAGACACCAACTAAAAAAGAAATTGGATCTATTGTGTACATTACATTCCTATGACATTAGAAGGGAAAGACAGTGGGAGGCTTTTTTTCTGAGTTCCCATGAGTCACTGCTTCATTGGGTGTGGTGTGGTGTAACCAAATGCAGAAAGATCAAAACACCTAAAGAACAGCACATTTGGCTGACTCAACCCAGTTCTGAATATGGGAGGCTCTGCCCATGCAAATAAAGTGTAGTGTAGTCAAGGCAACAGAGAGCATGACATGTCCTACAGTATGGGACTTGTTTCAGGTTGTTTTACAAAAGTGTTGCCCTGTTTGACTCCAAAAACCCAGCAGACAAAAGGTTTGACATCTAGGGTTGAACCTTTCTTCAATGACTGGAAAGCTGACGAGTTGAATCTCTTTGCTTTAAGTGCCCATAAGCAAGGCACTTAAGTCAGCCCCAGTAAAGCTGCTCAGTGACAACCAGTAAATCTGTCATGGTAGCCTACTGTATCCCATAATGAGCACAACACATACCCATGATGCCATTTGTAAGGCACTTTGCAGCTCATTGTGGACCACATGGTTTTCATTGTCCACAAAGTCCAGGGCTGACCCGATCCGGGCGTCTTTCCACTGGCGATTCTTCTTCCACCAAGTGACCATCACCATGCACAGCACCACCCAGCTGACACTGAGGCCCAGGTATCCCGTCAGATACACGGGGTAGAAGACCAAGAGGGCTCTGCCGAAGTACATCAGGAACTCCATCAGGACGCGATTGACGGCGGAGGAGCTGAGCTTCTCCGTGCTGGCGTGGATCGACATGCTGTCCGCGATCCCCGCTCCCTCATTCGGGTACATCTGTCCGGCGGATGACATTGTGGGTCGGACTCCCGCTGGAACCTGGATCCCGAAGCCCAAAAGAGTTGTTTACGCTCACTGCCTGAACAGATTGTTATTTTTTTTTTTGCGTATTTCGGTTCAACTTTGCATGGCGTTCTGAAGGAAAACAAATCAGGGAAGCCGAGCTACTTCACACTCCATAGGTGCCGTGGTAAAATGCGTCGCGACAGTCCTAAAACTTCCGTGTTTGAAACTCCCAAAAGGCAGGTAGACACACCTGCACCCACGGGTGAGGAATGCGCACAACACAAAAAGAATTCCACCCTAAAAATGAATGCAGAGAAAGCAACCTATTGGGGGCTTTACTTTAACTGTAAGCCTATGGTGTATTTTTTTTTTTAATTTAACTTACTTTACATCATTGTATACATCATGCATTTATAGAAATATGCACTAATATTTACATTCCAACTGCGCGTTAGTATACTCCCTTGTACGTATTTATTCCCAACAATGTTACTTTTTTTTTTTATATATAGGGCCACGACAACTCAGCAATTGTACAACAATAATATATAGTATAATTACTGTTTGATATGTGTGAATGCACCATCAGGATTGCCACATATGTCGTTGTATTTTGTGCAATGACAATAATGGAATTCCATTTAATTTTGTTATTTTGTTGAAGTCCGCAGTTGTTATAGGATTTTGTTTTACCGGAATTTTTTTTTTTTTTGTTTGACTGCGCCAATCTTCCAAAAATCACCGTCATATGACCAATACAAGCATCTGCAAAGCCACAATAAGTCGCAACCTTTATATCTCTGTAAGATAATAAGGCTTGGTTGTCAGAGGGAAATGTATCTGCACAGATCCAGTGAGACCTGCAGATGGAACCAGAGAGCTCAGCAGAGAACATCATTTTAATAAAGCTGTGACCTCAAGGCTGTGATTCCCCGGCCTCCAATACTGTCTCACTTCAGGAGCAACATTGTTGTTGTTTTTTTCTTTTTATTGCGTAAAGAAACGAATAGTTTTGTTAATGTAATGCATAAGCAGGCAAATGAGCTCTTTAAACGTTAAAGTAAAATTTTAAGACGTAGAAAGCTGACCTCAATCCAAGGGCTTGAAAAAGTTTCTGCTCTTGAGTGCTTATTGATATAAAACAGAAAAATGAAATATGATCTTGAGAGGTGATACACTTGAGGAAATCATTGAAACATATAAGGAAACTAAATTGCAAACTTGTTTTGTATTCTCTTGTTTTTAATTTTAATTTTAAAGCAATAGTATACATTTATAGATGTGTTTTATTACAGGAACAACCACTTATTGTCCTGAAGTGGAACAAAGTGATAAACCAATATATCAGAACCTTTATTGCATAGGTAACTTGGAGAGTGTTTAGAATTGGCATGTGGAAACTGTTAATGCATTATTTAATGTTTAGTGATATTTGAAATGTTCTGTAAATGAAGAACTGCGTAATGCTAACATATAAATGTAATGGTATGAGTCGGATGAGTTTTTATTATCCCAGGATTTCCTGGAACAGAAATGGTTCTTTCCATCAGCCTGCCACAAACCATAAACAGTGTACAATGTTCAGTGAAATGACATGCATAACATATAGAAAAAAATTTGTTTCGACTACCCTACTAATTTTCTTAAATTCTTAAAAGTATGATAGAGATATGTTTAAGGCACTCTATGGATCTGATTATTAATACCTCCATAGCTGACTCTTGTGATCAGTACAGGTTGCTTGTAGATAAGGAAATACCTGTTAATAAATGATCAGCTTTAATGTTGTAAGGCGGTGTCGAATGTGAGCCGTTGGTTTTGTCATCTCAGTGCATGCCGTGTCACTTGAATGTAATCAAATATTCAGGATAGGCCTGGCTGTCGTGGAAGATAATGTACATGTTGGGATTGCCCATCCTGTCCACCACACTGTCGTACTTCTGGATGGACATGGGGCCCTTGGCCGGCGGAATGATCATGTTTGGCTTTCCGGTGGTGAAATCCCCCGTCAGCACTCGACAGAGGTACATGCACTTCTCCCGGTTTGCATTCGGCCTGGAGTAGGTGTCTTGGGCAGAGTAATTAGCGTTGACAGCAAAGTATGTACCATTGCCATGACAAGCAGCTGAAAAATGCAGAAAGATGTTGAGTTAATCTCTAAAGGTACTTGTTATAATTATCTCATGTGATTTGTTTTTTCAAAGTAAATATTCAGAAATAACTCCAAAACTACTGTTGTGAACATCCAATCAAATTAAACTGGGACAGTAACTTTTATCAAAATGTAGGTTTATTAATACTGTTCTGAAGCAACTGAGGTACAGTATGACCAAACTGATTAAAAAATGATGCGGAGCTGTAGTGTAGAAACTACTAATGAACATGAAAAGGAATGGGATGTGTCACACAGGAAGTCTGACTAAACAAAGTCCTGTATTTCTTTACTTAAATTTCTCACCGTTCTTTCCTGCGTAACTCCTGTTGAAGCCGTGTTCATTGATGTAGGCCACAGTGTCGTGGCAGGTGCCATGGAAGAGGCGTCTCTCGTTGTTCTGATGATTGTTTCTATGCTCCATGTCATGCTTCTTGATCTGCAGGCTCTTCCACAATACAGGGTTCTGGATCCTCTCAATCTAAGAGGAGGGAAAAGTATATTTTTGTTGAGTTAATGTCTTACATTCACTGCTTTTCCTGTATAGTGGAATTTTAATGAATCGGAAAATTGAAGATACTAAATATTTTTATTTCATATACCGTATATATATTTAAAAAATAAATATATATATTAAACATAACTTAATTTATTTAATATATGAAATAAAAATGAATTTATACAATGGATACACATTTGATTTATGGATGTATCCTAAAGACGGGACAAGAGATGATGGAAATGTGGCGATAAAAACATTATTGATAATATACAGTGCACGTTAAATGTAGTTTACCTTAATAACGGTTTGTTGGCATGTGGCTTGGAACAGATTGAGGACTTCAGTGTGCTCTGCTGTCCCGGCCTTGATGGTGACGGCCAGACTCGAGGAGTTGGCTGGCATTGCATCCCAGCCCGCAGGTGTGTCTTCATCTAGTGTAATAATAAACAACTTCATTTTTATTACATATTGGGTGAAAATGAAGACAAATATTGGGCATTATTGTGGATGTTAGGCAGGACACAGAAGCAGTCACTACTTATAAGAGGGCACAGGTAAATACCGTTCAGTTTGTCAATACGCTTTATCTGCAGGGTGCATCCCTGGTTATCAGTGGCAGGTCCATTTGGCATGGTGACTGTGTAGTCTTTACCCTGGACTGTAACTTTCACATTTGGTAGCTTCTTGTCCATGGCTTGCTCAAGCTCAAAGTTGGCCATTGAATCAAAACTCTGAAACTGAAGCCCCTGCTGTTGGTACTGCCAGTTTGCCACTGTGGCCGCCAGCTCTAAATTCTTCTTCAGCTCCTCCTCATTTCTTGCCAACCTCAGCATCTCATGGATCTGAATGTTGGCATCGAGCACGTCCCTGCTGAGCCCCTCGATGGTGATTGAGGGTCGGGCCTTCTTGCACTCGACCTTTATTGTCACGCCCGTGGTTTCTTGGATGTTGACAATGCGCTGGTAGTCTGCATCAGAGAGGCTGAAGATGGCCTTGTCTTGAATGCAGCTGCTGTGTTGCTCTTTGGATATCAGGTCGTTAATCTTCTGTTTGGCTAAGTCTACTCTATTCTGTGACTCGCCGCAGATATGGAAGAAAACAGGTTCCACTTTTAGAGCCTCAATGACAAAATCCTCTTCTTTCTGGGGCTTTTCATCACTTCCACTATTAAATATTGCTGAAAGAACAAAATCCAAGCTCTACATTAGAATTTACCTTTTGAAAGAATATGAACAGCAACATTTTTCGCTTCACTTACATTTCATTTTGGAGATGGGTTTCCAGAACCAACCATTATCTTTCGGTTTGGTGGCTACTCTCTGGTGCATACTGTTGTAGAAATCTTTCAGCATGGGTGGCTGGAAAATAACTACCCGAATTGTCTTTAGGGAGCCGGTAGGGTTTTGACTCAACACATCAACCACTGCATCCAACATGGCGTCTGCCACCTGCTTTGCCTGTATATTGCCTTGACCTAAAACAGTATGGCATAAATTAAAGACTTTTTTCATTTTGTTTAAGTATGCAGCAGGCAATATATATATATTTAAAAAAAAGACTGTATAAAACAAAGCGTTCATTTATGAGTGTTATACTTACACAAACCCCTCAACCAAGTTTGATGATGAATGTTCATAACTTCACAAATGATAAACACCACATCCTGCAAATAAATCTCACCTGTGCCAATAGCAGGGAACGAGACAGAAGTGTATGAACTTGTCAGACACATTTGGAGCGCATCTTTCACACCTTTGTTGATTTTTGCTGGGTCCGTCTGTTCAATTAGGTGAAGAATGTTCTTACACTTGAGGTTGCCTGCCGTGGTTGTTATCATGCCTTGGTTGGGCTGGGCACCTAAAAGGTGTAGATAGTGGATTTGAATGCTTTGACAACCGTGGGTGTATTTAGGCCATACTTCCTTTTGGAACAGTCCTCATTTATGAATACAGAATAGGCATAATGATTGACTCTTTATCCAGGTGATTACAGCACTAAGCAATATTTGTTGTACTGTGTGTGGTGTCAACCCTTTGTTTAAATGTTTCCATACCAAGGTGTTGGCATTCTGCTTCAACAGCCGGACCAGCTGCATTCAGAATGGCCCTTGATACTCCTAGAGGAGAGAAAGATTAAAACAAATGTCATATATATATATATATATATATATATATAATATATATAACATTTTGCCCTGGTCAGGAGGTACTTGGCTGAAAAAATATTTCAAAGGGGCTACATTATTGAAAAAACGTTTAGAACCACTGCTTTAAAAAAGGTATCATACCTTCGAAATACTATGCACTACATGTAAATATTTACATTATATCTAAAAGAATCTGAAATTATAATAATTTTACATTATTGAAACATTCCAGTTCTGGCTATTATTTACCTGACTGAAGAGAGAATTTGTCATTGGAGGAGTTGATGATGACATCGGTGATCTCCTTGGTTATGTCTCCCGTGACAACCTGTACAGCCACACTTCCCATTTTGGTCTCATGCATTCCTGAGCTCGAGACAACTTTAGAGAAGGGACCTTGAGGCAGCAGACACAAATAAAGAATCAACAGCGGTGCAAAAGCCCATTAAGGAAAGATTTGTGTGAAAAGACAAAAAATATTCAGTATTGTTAAAATGAGATTAGATCATCAACAAAATTGTATAGTTTGATTATTACTGCATCATTTAAGTAATTTAACGAGTAAAAATATTATGTAAAAGTATTTTTCCATTTTAGCTTTATATACATCATTACGAAATAAATACATTTTTGGTTGGGTGTGTAAATACATTATTTAAAGTAGTTCACTTTATAATGATATGTTTGTTTAGAGAACTGTTATTTTAATCCTTACACATTTCTAAAATACAGCATTACATTTTATTTGCACAATAAAATGTTGTAACAAAGTTCCCTACCTGTACTTTGTGGGGAACTCGTGGGCACCGGAACACCTGAGACATTGGGGAACTTCTTCGTGAACTCATCACTAAAAACCTGAAGACATAGTGATAGAGATACCTGATAACAAAACACTCACAACATTCTTACAATTTTCATGTAATCGAACCATAACTTTGTGTTTTTTAACACTAATGTTTTTTTTTTTTTTTAAATGCAGCTAACCAAAAAAAATACCACTTTATGTAGTAGTTTCCTTATAAGTGGCGGGGTTGGCCATTCCCACGAAATGATGCCTGCATGTAATCTAGTGTTGCCATTTTTTATTTGATCTCATTAATAACCTCACTGTTTACTGCTCTGTTCTGATAAAGTAGTTGCTCAAACAGTGTTTGCTGCCCCCAGACTTCTGGGACTTGTAGTATTGAAGTTGCTGGCCCCACCAGTAACCACAGGTCTCACCAAATCAACCAGGACTAAAATCTTAAGAAAAATCATTTTTAAATGAATGTCACTGTTAAATGTTTAGCACTCGCGTATGAAAGTACTACAAAGCCTGTTTTTTCTTGTCTTACCTGGATAGTCTGTGCATCTTGATGGTAAATGATGATCACAACCTTCTTCAGATGCTTAGGTTGTTTCTTACTGCTAAAATTTAAGATTTCGTCGAACATCAATGAGGCTACAAGGTCTTTTGGGAAACCCAAGTTTCCAGTGCCAATGGCAGGGAAGGATATGGAGGTCAGACGACTGTCCTCTGCTTTGGCCAAGCAATCCTTGAAAATGCCACTCAAGGTCTGGAAGGCAATGCACGAATGTTATTAATATCTAGGTGCAAGATATTGATATTGAGTTTACACTGCTGTTGCATGCATTTACCAGCCCCTGCAACTCAAATATGATTTCAAACGGAGCAGACAGAAACTGAAAGCATTATGTCTTGTGGTATAAGAAAAATAGCCAGATAATGTTTTACATGACATGAAGTAAGGTTAGGAGATCAAAAAGTGTAGATCCGAGGTATGTTACTCAGATCTCGGACCTTTCATCAAACTAAATCAGAGAAGTCATTTAACCCATAATGTACACGGTGTAACACTTTACCTTGTCAGCTGTGCCTTGTCCATTGTCCCATCGAGGTGTAACTGCATGAAAGACTGTTTTGCTCTTCAGCTTGCACCCGTCAGTAGCAATGACCTCACCGACTTTTCCACTCGTATTATTTGCATTTACCAACTCCTGAAGTTTGGGTCCAGCCACACGAAGGATAGCATTGGAAACTGCCCCTTTGTTCAGTGCAAGACCTTCAAACACAGTGTTCACGGTCACCTCCGTCTAAAAATGTGTTAACAAAATCATATCAGTTGCATATTCTTCATTTTGCAACATCTTTATTTTTTAACAGTCGAGAATCAGTTCTGTAAAAATCAGTCAGAAATGAATCAGTCAAGCCCTATGAGATCACATTTAATAATGGAGACAGACAGCTTCATTAGTTAGTGCTACATACTCTAGTATGTAGTCCCTCTGTTGGAATGTTTCACTCATAAACTAATTGTTTGCTCTTAGTAAAGGATAATAAAAAATGCAAATCACCGTGGCAATCTCGATATTTCCCTTAGTGAGAGTGATGTCCAAGCCCTCTTTGGTCTGCACTTGACCCAAGCAGATTATGTCAGATGCAGCAGGTTTGGCATTTTTCACAGGGGGATAATACTTTTTTTTGGTAAGGAGAGATTGTTGAGAAAGACTGACACCATGATTTCCAAAATTCAGTCTTACAGCTGTCTCCATAGCCTGAACAGTACTGTCGTCATTGTTCACCAAATGGATCTTCTTCAGGGTGTTGTCCCCATACTTGTCATTACAGTGTTCCTTCACGGCGCTGACGATGTTGATTGCACACAAATCGAGAGGAAAGCCTTGGTTTCTGCTGATGGCGGGCAGAGCCACAGAGATGCAGCCGTGCTTTTCAGCAAGTTCCAAGCTTCCTTTAACGGCTCTCTTTAACTGCGCAAGAGACTTCTTGGGTTCAACTGGATTGTACTTGGGGCCCACTGCATGGATGACTTTTTCGCAGCAAAGCTGGCCCCCTGCACCAGTTATGACACTGTCTCCGGGCATGACTTGTCCATTCAGGTTAACTAGTTTGTTACATTCATCCTGAAACTGAGGGCCAGCAGCTTTAAGAAGTGCTCCTGCAAGACCTCCGTCATGTTTCAAGTCCGAATTAGAAGCATTGACAACTGCTTGCACTGGGTAGCAGCACATATCTGCCTTGCAAACGGCTATTTCCACTCCGTCAGCGGTCTGAAGCTGATACACAGGCTTTGGTACTTGTCTTTGGGACATGTCGTTTTTTCCACCACTAGTCTCATCAACCAGCTGGACTAGGCAGCCAGTTTCACTCAAGAGTGAAGAAACATACATATCTTTTTTGTCCTGGAAGAACTTTTTCACTCCAGGCAAAGAGATTTTAAAAATTTCAAAGAACACAGAAGAGACCCGATCTTCCACCCAGGTCTTGTACTCGCCAACATCAACTCTAGAACCATTTAGACAGATGGCCTCTTTTCTGAAAGACACCACCACTTTGTCTTTCATCTGCTCGAACCGGGATGCGTCCGGTCTTTTAAGGTATTCAACTATGGCATTGGGCTTGACCACAACGGTTTCTTCAACTTGAGCATGCTGCGTTAAGAAGTCATCAAGTTCATTGCTAACTGTTATGACACTATCCTTGTGGCCAGCCACCACTACTTGTTCACCGGCGGTGTGGATTCCAATTCTCCTGGATGACTTATTGTGGGAATTCTCTAATTGACTGACCAGGTCCTGCCACTCTGGCTTCTCCAGGACATTACTGTCTTCAACACCAATGTATTGAGATATTAGCAGCCTCCCCAAATGGTCTTCAGCATCATTCAGATCTTTGTCGGATGCAGCCACGAGCTGCACCCTGTTTGCATTAATCTCAAATGCTGCACTTATTCCATTGGATGTAAGGAGAGCATTTGTAAGATCCTCTTGTTGTCCATCTTTCAACAAGTCAAAAACATAGTTGTCTATATTTAAATTCTGTCGTTTTAAGGCAAACATTTGATCATATATGACTTTGTTTGCTGCAGAAATCTCATCCCTAAAGCCAGTTACGATCAAATACGGACTCCCTTTCTTAAATGACATTTTTAGTTCTGGGTACACTTGTAGCAGCTGGTCCTCAACGCCTTTTTGACACAGGATGCCGTAAATCGACACTGACACTTTGATCTCTTCGGTCACGCTCAATTTCTTCCTCTGCACTCTTTTGGCAATCTTGTTTACGACTTCACAAAGAGTTTTCTCTAGTCTAGTGACATCAGCCTCAGGACCAACCACTGACAAGACCCCACTGGCTTTATCAGGCACTACGACTACATCCTCATTCAGTAGCGTCTGTCTGATCTTCTCCTCAGACTCTTCCCATACCTCCGGCTCTGGCTGAAGCTTCAGGGATTTGATTTTTGAAAGAGCTTGTGCAAAGGCTGACTTCACAGTATCTCTCCACTCTTTGACAATGGCTTTGGCATCCTTTTCCTGAAGTAGTGAAGGTACGGGGCTCAAGCACACAGTGGATTGGCTGAGGTATACGTTGCAGAAAACTTTTGCCAATTGACTTTGAATGGACTCTGCTGCTGACTTATTGTGATTTAGATATCTCCGGAAAGTGTCGTCAACCGGTTCAGAGAATGCACCAGGAAGTTTTAATGAGGGCCTATCTTTGCCATAGAGGGCTGTTCCCAAAGATTTATAGAAAGGAAAAACGCTGATCTCCTCCTGCTTGATGTAATGCTTCTTCTTCATGATTTTCTGAACAGCTATGGAGAAAAAAATACAATCAAATATGACATTGTCAAATTGTGAATTCATATAAAAAGGTGGAAATATTACGTCATAGTAATATTTATTGCGTACTGTAAATGCACTACCTTTATGGTCTTCAAAGGTGATGGCGACAGACTGTTCCGCTTCATTAAGCACCACATTTACCACATGCCCGCCTGCAGCCTCAAAATAAATGTGGAGGAGATCTTCTGTAAAATGTCCTATGTCTTCAACTACAACATGCCTTGTGACTTCAAGAGGCCGGACTGATAATCCTTTCTTCACGAAGGTCCTGTTTAGAGGGCATCTTCTAACGAAATCAGTGTTTTCTGTGAGATAGTGATTAAACGTTAAGGTGGTTATTCAATTACACTTTCACAATATAACACAAACATAAACAGCTATTTGTGCTTCCTTAGAAAAAAACAAACATCAGCCTTGTAGGGACCTTTGGTAAGAGGAGTAGCTGGGGGGGCAACTGCAAAAGGGATTGATGAAAAAAGTTCAGTTACTTTCAGCAACATGCAGCCAGTGTTAGGTATACTGTGGTATATGTTTTCTTGTGGCAAAGAAAGACAAATCATAAAAGCACAATAATGAAAAAGTCTTTACTCAAAGTAATAGGGCTCAAATGTGTTGTAATAATTAAAAAGAAAATAAGATAAGAAGAAAACACAAAACAGGAGGAGTTGAATCAGGTACATTCTGTAAACAAGCTCTTTTGAAATGACAATTCAGTGTACTTTTCCATGGAAAAGTCCTCGGTTTGCTGTACTGTATTTTATGCTCAGTTAACCTATTATTGCATTTAACTCTACCAGATTCAGCTATTGTATAATCTGTTATTTGAATTGTTGATAATAGTACTAAGTCGTGGAGAATCTACGACTTAGTACTTAGTACTTAGTAGAGAATCGACAATACACAGTGGGCTTTTCTATGAGATTTGTGTAAACTTATGTTGGGATACATGAATGGACATATGGACTATCTCATATCCATTTGCCGTCAAAAAAGCCAAAGTTATATGCATAATTAATGCATTAAGGATTTTTCCTAATCCAATGAATACAAAAAATGCACTGACCAGTTACCAATTGTTAGCATCTCTTTAGCAAAGTGTAATGTACAGAATACAAAATATAAGAATCAAGATGACCCAGTTGTGTGTAAGGTCATCACCATCAGTTTAAGGTAACACAACCAACTTTGTTGTTTGTGTCCGCATGTAGGGTTTTTTTTAAAGTGGGGCCACATTTTGTTTGTATCTCAAACCCATGCAGAAGGACACACAGACAAGCATTTATAAATGAGGAAAATTAACAGAGCTATGCTGGAGATTACACAGGTTCATCCTTGATTGTTTTTAAAAAAGGAAAACCTCTGCATAAATTGAGCTTTTTTGGAACTATTAATACACACACACACACACACACACACACACACACACACAGAGTAAATAAGTACCTTTTCTACTCTGGAAAGTCACCACAGTAGAGGAGATGTTAGGAATGACTTCCAAAGTGAAGCTTTGGGTGGCAGATGGAGAGTCAGAATCATCCCTTGAAATGTTCTCCACCAGCATCTCCATAAACTCCTGGTGTACCTCCTCCGGAATATTTCCTATAACAGCCGAAGTGGAGCACATCTCTTCTTCTGCTGTCTCATCTTCTCTCCCTTCCGCCTCTGTCTGAACTTCGACTGCAGGTGTGTGTACATCAGTGCTCGATTGATTGTTGATCACAGCAACATCCGCTGTTAATGAGTCAAGAAGGTTGAACACGCATTTCTTAATGTAGTAAGATCATTTAACAATAAATGACAGCCAACCATGAATTAGTACATGTTAATTGTTAATAATCGTAGGGCATTATTTTAAAAGCTCACAGTTATTTTTCATTTATGTGTTGATTTACTATGCTATAGAGCTGCTAACATGTAAACTAAGACACTTTGGTTATATGTTACATGTTATGTTTATATTCTATTTTTTTAAATCAGGTTTATAATTCTGTTCTCATTCTTTTAAGGGTAATTTTAACTGTTAATAATAATGCTAATAATAATAATAATAATGATAGAGTAATACCGTGATATTTTCTGAGACGGTTATTATCAAAAAACCCTACGAGAACTACTACATGAGAAGATGTGTGTGTGTGTGTGTGCGTGTGTGTGTGTGTGTGTAAGAAGCAATTATGTATCAAAAATGTGTAAATCTTGACATTTATCTTTGATCTCATCTAACCAAAATCACTGTTACAGAGTAAGATACCAATTTTAATGAGTACTTACAGTTCTTGTTGAGTTTATCAGATGAAGCTTCCTGCATAGAATGGAAAAAAAGTATAATAAATAATTAATTAATAACATTTTTGTATGCCTTTGACATCCCATATAACCAGTTTCACATGAAAAATGCCCTAACTGTCAGGTGGTTTGAAAGGAATGCAGTCAAGACAAATAAATCAGTTACATAATAATGTTAGGGAATATAAAGTGTTTTGTACACATAAATCCCAGAGTGCACCACCACCTTAGGTTTATGATTATTCACAGGACTTGCTGTACAGCTAGTTTTGCTGCCAACAGTCCCACCTGAGTCTGGGAATAGGGTTTCAATGATGCCCAGTAAGTCAGGGCTAGTTGAATATCTTTGTATTTTATGTGAGGATAGGACAGAAAGTGAATGTTGGATATAGCAATGATTTAAATGCAGGCAGATTACACATGCTCCATGACCATATAGGCCCTGTAACACTACGGCTCCCATTATCAATGACGCCACGAGAACGTACTCAGAGATGTTTGCACACGTACCTGTGTTGTTGTCTCTTCAGGAGGTAAGCGAACAGTCAACTTCAAAACACCTTTATCGAAACGGATCTGATGTTCCTCTTTCCTCAAAACATTTTGCTGGTCTGCAAGAACAAAACATTAAACCCCTCTCAGTAAAGAGGCCAATTAAAAATAATAACGGGAGTCACGTAGTTTATTGTTATAAAGTAATCTAAACTAGGGACTACTTTATCGGGCCAAACTTACCCTCCTTTGTGCGGAAGCGCAACACCGCTGTCCTGCTGCCATTTTCGTGCTCAATTTCACAGTCGCCGCCGTTAGATTTCTTACTTTGAAAGTATTTCACTAATTTCATTTTTAGTCTCGCGACGTCGTTTTCTTCGAACTCGACGAGCAGGTAATTTGCGTCCGCCATCGTCGCTGGTTCACCAGCCTCTCTGCTCTGCTGTACTTTCAGTTTTGTTTCTTAGGAAATAGGACTTTTCTTTCCATCGACGTCGCACTTGCGCAACACAGCGCAGCACTTGGCTAACATCCAGAGGCGCAGTTAGCCAAGAGCTGCTGCACCCTCTCAAGCGCTTTCACTTTCTGCTTTTCCTCGGTACTTTCCAGTCTTGTTGGTGAGTAACGTACATCTCAGCACACAATACACTTTGTTCACGCTTTTAAATGAGCTGAATTTCATATAAGCGTCGAAATACATGTTAGACTTAAACTGTTATGGATCTAAAAGTTGCACCGAGCAATTTGTTTCGCTGTCTCGTGAACGTGCGTCGCGCTGAAACCCACTGAGATAAACAAATAAATAAAATGGCGATGACTACTTTGACAAGTTTTAAAATAAACGGTGAAACGGATACGTATAATGATATATCATATAATGGCTATATGTGTGTGTGTTTTACACCTGTAGTGCAATGCTCAAAGTGATTGAGGAGCGACTGACGTGAGACAACCGAGGGGAACATCTTTCTCTTTGTGTCTGCACGTTTTGCATTTTACCACTAAGTCAACTGTTTTGTAGCCTATTAATAATTCCCAAACAGTATACTAAGCATAGAAGTAGGCTACATGGTCTATACTTTATGTAGTATTATGGGATAGGAACACATTCATGTCTTTTTGAGTGTAGCTTGGATACAGTCTCTGTCTCCTTCTACTGAAGTGAAGGGAGAACAGCACGTATATGTTAAGGAAATAAGTATATTGTAGGTCCCCTATTATAAATTCACAAAACTGTGATACAGCTCACTGTGTGTCAGTGGGTTTTGGTGCTGGGCCAACAGTTTACAGAGCTGTTCCCACATATGTTGTTTATGGGGGATTGTTTTTATTTATGGAATGATACAATCTCATTGAAAAACCAATGGTGTGTATAGTCAATACCTGTATTTATATTTAACCTATATTTAAATCCCTGCCCGTACTTTTGATTTATTAAATGAAGTTCTTCCAGTTTGATTGATAATCCCATTTCCATTATGGGCCTCACCTGCAATTACTATTTGATCATTTGTTTTATAGACAATGACAATGCTTTCCATTCTGCCATAGTCAGTCATACGTCTTACATATTCATCTCAATGTATTTATTGAGCATGTAAAGACATTGTCTCTCATTCATTCATGTTTCTTGTCTTGATTCACTTCGAAAGGCATCAGGTGTATGCATGATTTTTGAGGTGTTGACTCTGACGCTGTGTATCAAATATATTAACCAAACACTGGTGTTGTTGTACTATTTACTCACTCAATGTTTTTTCATAGCTCTGTTAAGGAATCATGGCCGGTAAATGTGAGATTCCTCTTCAAGGGTCTTCACTCCACATTGTGGAACAATGTGGACCTGCTCTGAGTGATGTCCTTCAAAGCAAATTTGGATGTGTGGCCACCTTCGCTGGTGTGGATTTTGCACAGCAGAGGAGGCCAACTGTGACCCCAGAGAAAAGGTTTACTGTTACGCTGCGTGGAGGTGTTCAGGTGTCTGTGTGGAAGGCTGATCTCATCAATTTCCAGGTGGATGCTGTGGTGAATGCTGCTAATGAAGGTCTTCAGCACTATGGCGGCCTGGCTCAAGCTCTGTCCAAGGCCGGCGGTTCAGAAATCCAAAAAGAGAGTAATGATTACATCTACTCAAATGGCAACTTGAACACAGGAGAGGCACTTGTCTGTGGTCCAGGTCTCCTACCATGCAAGCAGATAATTCATGCTGTGGGCCCAAGCCTATCGTCAAAAAATCCCTCTAATCATGATGTTTTGCAGGCTGAACCACTGTTGGTGAAGGCCATCCAGAGCATTCTCCAAAAAGTTGAGAAACATAATTTGCAGTCTGTTGCCATTCCAGCTATAAGCTCCGGACTGTTCAACTTCCCCCTGGCAAAATGTGCTAGCACCATAGTGCAAACCGTGAAGAACTACTATGAAAGTTATTACTCTAAAGGACATCTTCCTAAAGAGATCCTCCTTGTGAACTACGACGAGCCTACGGTCAGGGAAATGGAGAGGGCCGCCCGTCAGATATTAGCCCCCAGCAACAGCAGATGTGAGCCCAGAACCTCAACACCTGCTGTCCAGATTAGAAACGTCCATCTGACACTGAAGAGGGGTAACATTGAGGAACAGCAGGTAAGAATCTGTAATGCTTCTATTACATTGATTGCGTTGATTGATTATTTACTTTTTTTTATACGATGTGACTGGCTGCTTGTGTAAAAGCTAATTTTATCCTTTTTAAAATATTTGTAGGAATATTTACAAATAAGATTTTACTCCAAATGTTTAAAGTCAGTTGTGGTTCTTTCAAGCTGCTTCCATCCATGCTCAATACATTTTATGGATATAAAAAAAAAAAAATAATCATGCAAGTAAAATAAAAAGGAAAAGTTGGATTGGCATGTAATGAACGATAGCTACTGGTGAAATATGTTTGTATGTGTGCCTCAGAGGGATAAATATAAGATTCTCTAATATTTTCCACAAACCGCACGTTTGCCTTCTCATGTACCAACATTTTTTTTTCTCAGACAGACGTCATCGTAAACACTACATCACAAAAGCGAGACTTGAACATTGGTCAAATCTCCAAAGCTTTATTGCAGAGAGCTGGCCCCGCAATGCAACAAGAAATATATAAAGCCCATTCAAATGGATATCTGGTCATCACAAAACCCTACAGGCTGCATTGTAAACAGGTGTATCATACTTTTTGCCTTGAAAAGGGCAATGACCCACAGCAGCAGGCAACAGCAGAGCAGGTACAGTATGAGTTCAACTGTTATGGAGCATTTACGTAAATATATTATGTTAGTCTGATATATGCCAAACTGTAAATAAATCAGATATAGATTTGTCACATCTCAAAAACATATTCTATCACAGAGTTAATTTGTTTTCTTCTTAATGAAGGCAGCACATATTCCAAGTAGCATTAAATACAGCTCATAGCACAGATGATTATGAAAAGTAGCACAACTGAAAGCCTAGAATGCAAACTGTTAAGAAAGTAAATGTAGCTATGTATAAAAGTATTTAGGTCGTACTGTAATAGGAGCTTAAATGTGTCTCTTTCTGTCCACTGATTTGTTCATTACAGCTTCTTTATGATTCAGTATCTGAATGCTTATGGGTGGCAGCCTCAGCTCAACACAAGTCAATCTCCTTTCCTGCCATCGGCACTGGAGCCCTCGGGTTTCTTAAAAAAGAAGTTGCCATGATCATGTCAAAGGCAGTGGTCGCCTTCGCCAAAAATTCCCGAGACAAGATGGACGTTTGTTTTGTCATTTTTCATTCTGACAGTGCCACATACAAGGTTGTATTGCAAAACTTCTGTCATGATATTAGAATGGCTAAAATACAGGTTCCTTGACAGTAATCAAAATAGAAAGACAACTTCAACAGCTAAATACAAAAAAGGGACAGAGATGAGAATCAGTAAAGGATTGTAAAATGTGTGTCCCTAAAGATGAAGTCCCTATTATTGTAATCAGGAAGGTGCAATGTAATATCTCTCAAATGTAATATATCTGTTAGGTGGAATGTGGTGTTGTGTTCACTGTGGTGTGAGACACTCCCTACACCTGCTGAGAATTGTTGACTGGGTTTATCCGGTCACGCAAGTTGAGTTGCTAATGCTCTCTAACTTAAAGGAATAGTTTGTATGTTTTAAAGTGGGGATATATGAGGTACTTATCCATAGTCGGTGTATTACCTATAGTGGATGGCAGTCGGCACTCCCCCAGTTTGGAGAAGCAGACAGGAGTAATGTTGTGGACGGGGGCAGCAGCAAAACGTACTTACTAAAAATGACTGTTTTGTCAATGGAGCCTGGTGGCTTTGAAGAGAGCATAGATAACTGCTTCAGTTCCCTGTCAGAAAAGGACGTCTGACGGCAAGGTAAAGGGGTGAAAATATTCTGAATATAGCGTACACTTGAACTGATTTATTTTTTTTAGGTCTGCCTGTTTTCATGTGGCTAAAATAAGTTTTCTGCTGCCCCCGTCCACAGCAGTACATTGCTTAGCTTCCTGCTGGTACTTCTATCCGTTTCTCCAAAACTGATAGCATGTCGACTGTCATCTACTGTAGGTAATGCACTGACTGTGGATAAGTACCTCATACAACCCCACTTAAAAAAATCCAAACTATGCCATTTATGCTTTGTGAATGTGTGTGAGACAAATTCAATAAACACATTGATCTGTATTAATGACCTTCTTTTTTTAGGCTTTTGAGGAACAAATGGGACATCTCCAGCAAAAAGATTCTCATCCTCACTTGACACATGGTAACACAATATTTCAGTTATCATTTCATGTACACAGAGACGACCTTTGATGCAAGTATAGTACACTAGTTTTAATTCAGGGAAACAACCACATTTGCAATGTCCCTGTAGTGACTTCCATATGATTTATCTTTATTACAGATGTTTTCATAGAAACCAGTAAAGCTAATGTAGGACAGCTAATGAAAACAAATACCACCATAGTAGGAATGCATGTTTGACCAATCATGTTGCTATAATGAAATAATGAATCTAATTTGCAAAAATAAATGTAACAATGTATTTTCCGCCAGCATTTGAACACAGAGAAGACTTCCACAGCAGCAGAGCTCCCATTCCACAGATGAGCCTGGACGGCCCCTCTAATGAAACAACATACGAGGCCAAACAATGGCTCAAAGGCCTTTTCTTCAAATCCTCTGGCACTGTCAATATCTGCAACAACTTCATCCAGCGCTTCGGCGAGCAAGAACATCGGCAGCTATCCCGTCTAATGAAAAAGGGAGTTTCCATTAAGGAGGTCTTTGAGAAAGGTCGTGCAGGCATAACTGTATACGGGGAGTCAATTGAAGATGTCGTAGTTGCTGGGTTGCAGGTGGAGGCCGTGCTCTGCAACATCCAGAGGGAGTTTGTCACAGAGGAAGAGTGTGCCATGCTTCATGATCTGTCAGAAAAGAATATGTCCTTTGAAAGAAAGACAGTTGACAACTCGAGCCAGGAGTTCTTGAACAGATCGTCTGACTTCAAAAAGGACGGGCTGCGGATACTGAAGGTACAGCATGTGTAAATGCAGCATCCTTGACGTTGTTGTGGGAAACTATGAAGCTTATTAAATTATTATTGAAGCTATTACCTTCTTAGTCATTGTAATAACTTGTTTCCAATACTGTTTATCAATTAGCTGCAAGTGTCTTTTATTGAATCACTGCTTGATGAGTGAAATATTACATTTCTAGGTGGACAAAGTGGAGAACCTTATACTGGAAAAGATGTTTACCCTGAAGCAAAACCAGCTAGGCTGGTTCCGTCCTCAAAGAATGTTCCAACGCATATCTGTGCAGTTCTGTGAGATGGTTAGCCACATTGGATTCCATGCACAGTGCGCACCACCTGACGGTATGACAATGCTTCTACAAATAGCATTTGATAATCCAAACTAATTCTTTACGTCCGTTAAATAATCTTTTTCCTGGGTCTTGAATATACATAGAGAACAGATACAGACCATCAAGTTAGAAAATGGAGGATAACAAATATAAACTAGAAAAAAGTGCACTCAGAGTGCAGATCTCCCCTCCCAAACAAAGGAGAGTTGAATCACACTCAACTGTCCCCCCTGACGCCCTTATAGTCAAGATAGCAGAGAAGTTAACAAAAACAGGCATTTATTCATCGAGTATCATGCCTAACTTTAGTGTGTCATAACATATCGGGGATTCAAGGATAATTTATTGTCATGGAGCTGTAGCTTAGTCCAGTGTGCTCCACACGAAAACCATGAGAAAATGAAGGAGAACAAAAACGGTAGTAGTGCAATTCCTCAAGTGCATTTTTTGAATTTGCAACAGGAAGAATTATGCGGCCAGACAATATGGCTGACATCTTTAACATTACACGTGTGGAAGTAATCTGCATATGCTCTGATTCAAAATGAGATCAATCTTTTCTATGGATGTCAGTTTTTGAGCCACAACAAAGGCTAAGACGAGGTAAGGCTTGTTTTTAGACCTGGCCGATTGCCAAAAATGCCTGATGCTCCGGAGCAGTTGTTGATCACTTGTGGCCACGATGGGCCAGTTAAGAGAAGTGAGGAGTCAGCTGTCAATGACGGTATAAAACTGTCAATGAAATAGTTTTTTTGGGTTTTTTTTTAATTGTCAATCACCACAACCACGAGAGGTCTTTGAGCATACAGTCATAAAAAAAAGGCTGATGGGTCTAGTCGTATGCGAGATTAGCTGTGGAAAGACTGCATCACACACACGGCACATGATCTCCCCACAGGTTTACGGCTGGCGAATAGAAATATAGAAACAATACAATTATTTTTTCTGTTTGTATCTCTTCCTCTGCATACAGATACAACATGTGAAGAGGGCATCTACTTTGCAGACTCAGTGAAGAAGGCCATGGAGGTGTGGAGGGAGCTGAAGGAGGAGTATCTGTACTTTGTGGAGGCCAAGGTGCTGACAGGAAACTCTGCCCCTGGTAAACCTGGTCTCATCCTGCCACCTGCTGTAGGGACAGAGCCACACATTCTGCACGACAGTGTGAGCCGAGGGCCTCATATCTCTGTCATATTTAGTGGTTATCAAGCCCTGCCCAAATACATCATCACCTGTGAGAGGGTCTGATGGGGGATTTCTTCACCGCTTCCTCTGGGTTTATGTTGTATGAAACAAATGTTAAAATATAAAAATGCTTTCAGTCCTAGAGGAAACTGGAAAATGTTAGTTTCTTCTCAAACAAGCTGCAGTGCCTTCTTGATTAATAGATTTGCTATTAGAAAGACACAGCTGTTGCGTTACGCTTTGAAATCTTATCTAATGGAGACCGACATACAATATTAGCTTATATTCAGCTCAAGAAAGATGTCAATAGTTTTTTTTAACCCTCGTGTTGTCCTGGGGTCATTCTGATCCCAAGTTAAATCTTTTGCCATCAAAATATGTTTTTTATTCATCAAATGGTCTGAAAATAATGGGGGTTGTTCGATACTATGCTCTTCACGATTTAAATACATTTGAAGTAATTTGATTGAATTAATCAATTTAATATCTTCTGTTGTCAAAAAGATAATAAAGTGGTGCAATGGGGGAAATTGTCACACCACACTGCTTTTTGGCGTACAAGCTCATGTTTAACCATGTTGTGGAGAACAATGACCAGGAGGACAGTGCTGAACATAATGAGGAGAAAGAATCAACTGATAGAGGATTCAGGGTCAGAAGAGGAGGAAAATAATGATGAGGTGTAAGATCCAACATACAGACCACATGCTACTTCTTCCTCTGAAGAAGCTCCCACATCGCCGCTGCAGAAATGGAAGAAGAGTATGAAGTGGAGGAACATGATGAGGTAGAATCTGAAGTTAAAATGGAAGAAGTGTCAGAAGTGGAGGACTGCACTTATTATGATGATGAAGAGAAAGAGTCAACTGATGAGGAAGAATCTGAGGAAGAGGACCCAGCTGAGATAGAAGAATATTTCCAGTCTAAGGATGAAACATTGATCTGGTCTTCCATCCCTCCCAGTGACGGACGACGCATGTTGACAGCAGAGACAGAGAGAGAGACGCCACCATGGTCCAACCGCATATGCAAGGTCTCGTATTGATGACATAAAGTCCTCTTTTGACCTGTTTCTGCCCAAGCTTATTGAAGAGGCAGTGCTGAACATGACAAACAAGGAGGGGTGACGTGTATGTCAGCAAGTGGAGAAAGATGGATCGAATAGACCTGCAGGTATATGTGGGTATGTTGATTGTCGCTGGCGTGTAGAAGCTACAGCTAGTTTATGGCAGGCCGAGTAAGGTAGGGCAATTTTTCGTGCTACCATGACACTCAAGATGTTTCATAAAATCTCGAGAGTGATTCGATTTGATGATAAAGACACGAGAAGAGTGCACGAGACAAACTTGTTCCCATTTGAGATGTATGTGACAAATGGGTGTCTCTCCTGCCGTTGATGTACGATCCAGGCACTGATGTGATTTGTTTCATAGTATTAAACGTGTGGATGAGCGCCTGGTCCCCTTCAACGAGACTCATGCTCTGGTGTCCTATCACCCCGAAAAACAGAAAAATGTTCTTCTGATGAGCACTCTGCATCGGGATGCTGCTGTGAGCAACAGGGATGACAAAAGGCCAAAAATCATCGAATATTACAATCACAAACGTGCAAAAGAATGACAGCCCTTTGGCCCCTCGTTGTCTTCTCCAACATTCTCCACGTGTCTGCATACAACTCCTTTGTCCTGCGAATCCTGTCCGGTCATTTTTTTACCCCAGAGGACAACGGGCGTGATTATGTGTTGCCATTAAATAAATGTAAATGATTCAAAAACAGCATCCTTACTAAACTTTGACATACACCAATCTGTTATAAGACAAATAGTCACAATAATATAGGGTCAAAATAATTCATTGTTACATGAAAGTGTACCCTTTTTTTTTAACTCAAAAAAAGGGTACACTTTAATGTAAATAAGGTTTATTGGCCCTAAATTCCAAAACAAAGGGGAAAATGTGTGATAATGGGTTGGACTGAAGTAAGTCTAAAGGTGTAAAACATAATTGATTGACAATTTATACTATATGCTTTAAATAAGGTCATTTTGACCCCGAGGACAAAAGGTGTCACAACACTCCTTCAGAGGATATGGAGACTTAAGTACTTGTGCAGCCTTGTTTACTCATAAATTATACGTGAGGACCATTTCATGAGACTCAACAACAAAACCTGATCCAGCTACATGGATTTAATGAAATTAAAATACAATTAACATTTTACAAACATGTACACGTGTAACATAAAGCTTTAATACAGGACATATGAAAGACATAAAGGGAAGTCCCTCATGTTCTTAATGATACAAGAACACAACCATTGGAAATCACAGTCTTGATCGTTAAAGTTCATCCTTGACCTTGGAAATAATTTGACGAAGTTAACTCAATGTCAGTTTAGTAGCTTTTACTGGAGCTCTTTGCTGCATTTTGCTGTCATTGGTTAAAACTTGTTCATGGTTGAGAATGTTAGCTGCATTTTACCAGTGCTCCACAAATAGTACATTTTCTCTTCAATATGTAAACAAGCGTTGGGGAAAAAATGCAATCTTTAATTAGTGACCACGACTTTATAAAAATGTTTAAATTAGGTTTGACTACAACATCTGGCCTTCACATGAAAAAAGAGAATAATACTTTGACAGCACAACAGGATTCCACACATCTCCTTAGCAAGTGATTTACTTCAGCTGTGTATATGATTTTATTACTGGCAATAATGTCACTTCTGAATGATTGTCTGTGAAGCTGTTACAGCTGTTGAATTGTAGAGAGTGCACCCTAGGATGTTTTGACACAACTACAGCAGTCTGCTAAAAGCTAATTACATATTACTGTAATATCAACCGGCTGAAGCCAAAAGTACAAAGACCATTGAACACGTCAACATAGATCTAAACAAAGATCACTCCTGAGCAGTGCACACTGAATATGCTACAATCAAGGAATAATTGTCTATCCTGGTATTTATTCCTCCTAATGCGCAATATTGAAAAACACAATAAAGCGAGCATGGAGAGTAAGGAGAGCAGGTTGAGTCTGGGGTTTACTGAATAACTGTGAAGTGGCTGGTTGTTTTCTACAAAAATGACAACAGGCGCAGTGCATGGTTAAAGACCACAGAGCAAACCTAGCCAGGCTGAGTTAGATAAATATGGCACATCTGGCCTCTAATGCTTATCGTATTGCTGAAATTGATGTATTAAAATCAATATAAAAGTACCAGTTTACAACTCAAGAGTTTTTCAGTGTGAAGTTATATCTTTAAAACGGTTAATCCCTTTTATGTGGCTGACATTCATAGCTGCACCTTTTTCTAAAACTGCCCAGAGTACATGTCCCGTATTCAACTCTTACTATATTAAAGGGATATTTCGGATAGTTTGAAGTGGGCTTGTATGAGGTACTTATCCATAGTCAGTGTATTAACTACAGTAGATGACGGTCGGCACGCCCCCAGTTAGGAGAAACAGACAGGAGTACCAGCAGGAAGCAAAGCAATGTACTGCTGTGGATGGGAGCAGCAGAAAAAAATATTTTAGCCTCCTAAAAGAAAGGTCCACATAAAGAAATCAGCTTAGTTTGTTGGTGTCGTTGTGTGACTTTGGTGTATTCAAACTAATCAAAGTCACACGATAAAGCAAACAAACTAACCGATCGAGGCAGCAGTAGACCAGAAACTCTTGTGTTCTGTGAGGTTAAATGACTGTTTTTGTCAATGGAGCCTGGTGGCTTTGAAGAGAGCATAGATAACTGCTTCAGTTCCCCGTCAGAAAAGGACGTCTGAACGCAAGGTAAAGCGGTGAAAATATTCAGAATATAGCGTACATTTAAACTGATACTGATTTTTTTTTTAGGTCTGCCTGTTTTCAGTTGCTAAAATAAGTTTTCTGCTGCCCCCGTCCACAGCAGTACATTGCTTAGCTTCCTGCTGGTACTTCTATCCGTTTCTCCAAAACTGATAGCATGTCGACTGTCATCTACTGTAGGTAATGCACTGACTGTGGATAAGTACCTCATACAACCCCACTTAAAAAAATCCATTTATGCCATTTATGCTTTGTGAATGTGTGTGAGACAAATTCAATAAACACATTGATCTGTATTAATGACCTTTTTTTAGGCTTTTGAGGAACAAATGGGACATCTCCAGCAAAAAGATTCTCATCCTCACTTTACACATGGTAACTTGTGTTGGTGCTTTACCTTGTCGTCAGACAGCCATTTCCGACAGAGAACTGAAGCTGTTATCTATGCTCTCGCAAAAACCACCACAGTCCATTGACATAAACAGTCACTTTATCTCGTGGAACACAGGAGTAACTTTGTGTTATTTTGTGACTTTGGTTTGTTTGGAATAGCCAAAGTGACTGACTAGATAAGTGCCTCAAAACAACTCCAAACATCCGAACGATCCCTTTAATTACAGAACAACCCTTACAGTACCAATATATGGCTAATCTACCCTCCAGAGCATGGCCATCAAACATGGGAGCGTCACCTGGTCCCTTACTCCCAACAGCTTTTAAATGACTCCTCTTCACCTTCCCTCTGTTTCACAGATACCAAGAGTCACACATACGAACCAGATCTCTGCTTTCACACAAAGGTGAACACACACAGTCACTCTGTGCACTCAGCTATCTCTGTGCCGTCAACGAGCAGCGTGTGAATGATTCCGTCTCGCCTCTTTCCGCTGCTCACAGCCTTCACGCAGCAGTTGTGGTCTCCGAGCGTGAAATGTGTTTCTGTGCCGTCATCCACAAACTCCCCCTGCAGGTGCAAATCCGACAAAAGAGTGGACACAGAAGGCAATCGTTCAGTTCCGTATTGTCGGCTCTGTAAGGTGTTTGGGGCTTCAAACCCACAGAAGATTTTGTGTTTATAGTGCTGTGGTTTATGACTTTAGGAGACGAGTTTTACAACTGTTGATTTCCCTTTGACAGCACAATAGAACAATAGAATAAATAAATTTATCAGTTACTGTTGTTAATTGTACTCACGGCAGTCTCAATGTTTTGCCCATTACACCAAACATCCATGGTGTCTTTCTCTGAAAGACAAACAGACACTGAATGAATGAAACATGCAACTGTTGAATAAAGTATGTGATCAGTTTATCTGATCATGTTGTGGTGCCCCAGAACAACAAGCAAGATATCTGTTTCGCAGACTGTCCCTGACAAATAGATCATGGAAAAATAGAAGATCCATCCAGAATATCCACCCTCTTTTGAAATACATTATAATAGTTAAAGTGGTAAATGCATTCATATATGGATAGATTTTATTGAGGTTCTTAAGTCTTTGATTTGGAGACCCTTTGTTAGTTATTTCTTAACCTCAGGAATTATGGAAAACAACATAGAATTCCCAGTGGTGGAGACACCGTGGTCAAATGTGGATCAAGTTATTCACACATTTCTATTTTGTGTAAATCTGTACATAAAAAATGTGGTTGGCGGTGTTTCAGTTGATGGAGGAATGCTTTCAAAGCAAAACATTTTGATCGGGAAACCTCCAACTAAACTAACCTAAATCAAGATTATAATACTTTTTTGTGCTCCGAATCACAGAACCGAAACATCACAAAAAAAAGGAAATGACCCAAATTATCGATTTATCATACCTACAAAAAATGACCACAATGGAAATACAGTAATGAAAAGTTATATGTAATGTAATAATTGTGGATGTGCATTTGGTGTTGCAACCATCTACGCCTATGTGCCTTTTTAAAAACGACTAAAGGTAGTTAAAGTTAAATGGTATACGTTTGTCGTAGTAGCCTTTAAAACATTTTTTATCTAAGTTGTTGACTACACTAAGTATCATTACTTAATCATGATATATATTATTCTGGTGTACTCTGTTAACGTATACTATAACATGCTACTAATCCCACCACTGCTGTCTGTCACTATTGCCTTGTAATGTAACTTCAGCTGCTCTTATATAGTTTCTATTTTAAATTCTACACTTATCTTTGTTTGATATACCTCTAATTGATCATTTTTTACTTTCACTCTTAGCATTTCTGTCCCTAAATGTCCTGTATGGGCAATCAATAAAGGGTAACCTTATCTTTGTTTGTTAAAATAAGAAATGTAAAAATAAAGAATACAGGAATACAACGACACCACTTTAAAGTAATAAAATATAGCACCATCTAACCATGTCATTCCAAGGAAAGCCCTCCCTTGTGATTCATTAATAATGTCAACTACCCCAGGGCCTGGCTGTGAAAGGCCACCATGGGGGGAATACTGTACTTACAAGACTCATGGTGGTGTAACTGATGCATGATGGAGAAAGATAAATCAGCAGGAGTAAAACAATAGTCATTCCCAGTTTGTAAAGTGATTTAACACTATAAAATCGGTGTGACATTTGCAATTATGTTTACATGAGAAGAAATACTCCTTATAAGCACATAGCTCTCACCAGCCAAATTAATCTTCCATGAAATATTCTCCAGCTCCTCAAGTTCAAATGTGACTTGTATATGTCCTCCTCTTGAGGACGCTTATTATTTCTGAGATTTCTGAGAGCTGCCAGTCAGTTAAAGTTACAGACTTGTTCAAACTTTAAAAATCTTTGGTAGTTCGCATGGCAACATGACAAGTTATGTCATTATCAACAACAGCTGAACTCGGATGAACCACGGATGATCTGTGATACTGCTGTTGCACCCACATCTTTCTGACACTTCAGTGAATTATTTACATTCTTTTACCGCTGAGATTTATAGATAATTAGTTAGTTAGTTCTTATGTGTTGCACATGCTACAGGTGGCGTGCCGTCTGATCAACTGTAAGAAGTATAATTATAAGAAGGATTAACTTGCCCAGATGACAGAAGTGGGTGAAGATGGCGTTGAGCTTAAAGCTGTTAAAGAGCTTAACCTCAGCCCTGACAGAATATTAGTGGGTAGTTCTGATGGGGCAGAAAATAGTGCTAAATATCAATTTATCCTGATTTATGATGTGAACAACAAATGAAACCCATACACTAATGACATAATACCCAGATGATGATGATGACAGTAGGTGAATAATATACAAACTCACCCAGCACCACCCTACAGTCAATGCCGTCCAAGTTAAGAACCCAGGTGCTGGTGACTTTGGACCTGTTCTCCATGTACTTCTTCAAGCTCTTCCCATTGATCTCCAAAGTGTACTCGTATGCAAAACCACTGACTGCATCAATGTTGATGGTTGCTTTGGTGTCTGCTTTACCCACATTGAATGTCTCCTTCCCCACAAGTTTGAACATCCAGTCCCGTCTCAGGATCTCCTGCAGTGTGATGTAAAAATGAGAAATTAACAGTGACGAGAAGCTGTCATTCATGTCAGGGTTGTGTAATAACCTCCCCCCCCCTGGCTAGCGTTACTAAGGCGCGTGAGCCATACCTTTCCGTCAACGTAGATGACCCTCTTCCCGGTGGTCGTGCCATGTTCAAACTCTATCCTGTGGACTCCATCACTCAGTGCCACCTCCCACACACCGGCAAGATCATTCGACATCCTACCTTCTTCTTCTGGAGACGGACAAGAAGACAACTAGACTGCTAATTGTCGAGGCAAATGCATGACTACACGCTGTTTACCTAACTAGCTAAAATAAGAACCGAGCTGACGTTAGTTAGCTAATAACAAAGACGTGAAACCTAATAATACTTGTCGGTGCAGGTTTAAGTGTATCTCCGCCTGTAGAATGTGCTACTTAAGTTCAGTAATAAGAGCGCATACTGTTAAAACAGAAACATTATTTTACTCGTCGTAGAAACATGTCTGAAGGTAATGTGTGAAGTTGTCGATGTTTGTTGCATTACGACTTCCGGTGGCAGGGTTTCCCTTTCAAAATTGAAGCAGGCAGTGTTTGAAATGAGTAAATACTTGTGTTAAAAGTAGCTCTCGTGTGTGGTTTCTAACAAAACACTTAATAACACTTAAGAATTACTTAAGCAAACCATATAGTAAATTAGTATCTTACAGAGTCCCAGGGGGCCATGTGGTGCTAAACATATTTATGTGGAAATCCCATGATGTATCATTTTCACGTCTATATTACAGTTCATTTAGCTGACGCTTTTGTCCAAAGCGACTTATATTATTATAAGTATAAGTTATTTCTTCCATGTATAGCCTACCACCTACAGACTCACTAGGCTCGACACAAATATTTTCTTATATCCCAGTGGAATGTAACTTAGTAACTAACTAACTAAGTACATTTACTCAAGTAGCCCACTGTACTTAAGTTGTACAATTTAGATTATTCCCATTGTATGCTACTTTATACTTCTACTCCATTAAAATTTGGAGGCACATATTGTACTTATTACTTTACTAAATGTATTTGCTAACTAGTCGTAATTTAGCAGATTTAGATTACAAATGCAAATATAAATCAACTAATAAATTATGATTATTAAGCATTGTTATAGGCTAAGCAGTAGGCCTATATAAAGCAATTGCAATTATTCCCACCTTTAGCTACAATATTAAAGTGTTCTACACATTAATGCATCCATAATTATAATTCAGTAATATAATATAATATAATATGAATCTGAAGCGTTTTTACACTATTTTTACGTTTGTTTTTTTTACACTTATCGTATTATGTATTTCTACTTTTACCTAAGATCGAAGTACTTCTTCCACCAATGGTTTTAAGGCATACATTTACTCTTCAGCAAGACTCGTGACAATCACAGATGGATCCTCTTAAAACTTTAGAAAGCACTAAAACAATAGTTTCTAAAATATCCTAAATAGGTTGACATAAGGCGGGTAATTGTGTTCTGTTGGCTATAAAACAAAAGAAGCTGGTCTCAATAAACTCGGATTTTATTTTGAAAAGAAAACGGAAGCATTGCTGCGTCAGTCAAGCATTAGCTGTCTGTCTTTTCAGTAGCTCTGACCGCTAACGTTACCTTAGATATTAACATTAGACATTAGCTAAGAAATATCATCCTTCTTCATACATGAGGATTACCTTAATGCTCCTGAAGTAAGCGCTCTGGCTCAGTGGTTAAAAAATGATCAGCAGGCCACTTTAGCGCAGTTTATTCACAGCTAACGTTAGTTAGTTAGCTAGCAGTCAATAGACGAGATGTGACTATGCTGTTACTATGGTAACATGATATCCGCCTACGTACAAGGTTGGCCACGCCCACTCGAGAAATGGCTGTTTTCATCTCATTCAAGGAGTTTCAACAGAGTGTTGTGTGTTGTAAAGTTGATTATTTGAGCCCCAGTTGTTGTACTGATAGTAAAAAATAAAAAAAATAAAAAATCTGGATCTGGTGTTAGAGCATGTACTTAGTCTTATCTGGAAGAAGAATGCAGCCATGAAACTGATCCAGGGTTACCATCTGTCAACAACCAGCTTTGAGATATCTTTACAGTTGCGTCATGTGAGGCACACGTTCATGCCAGTTTACTTTAATGCATCAGTAAAAGCCTAATAATCCAATAATACCCTATATATTGTTATACTCACATGGGCTATTTTCTGAATCAAAGCTGAGGTAGGTAATTTTCTTTAAAAAAAAAAAAACATGTATAGTTATTATTGTTGAAATTCTCTTTACATCCCGACAGCAATTAATAAATCAAATGATCTTTTGAAAACAATCCGGTATCTGTGTCTGTAATAAGCCAACCTGTCTGTCTACCTGCACACACTGTCACCAGAGTCTCTTTTAAGCTGCTAGCTTGAATGCTGTGAGTACTAACAATAGCCATGTTCGTTGTTTACGTTCATAATGATATTCTTTAGAGCCGTGGCTTTGGAGGGAGGCCTGAAGGGACGGGCTTTCGGTGTTGCAAACTTGGCAACCTTTTTTGCTAGATTATGCGATTGTGGAGCCGGGAGTGCTGGCTATTTTCATTGGAAGAGGAATGGCAACGTTGGGCTGTGTTTTTTCTACGGTTGGATACTTTTAAATTGTAGCATACTCGATATACGTTTCTCAAGATTACTTTCCTAGCTTTAATTCTTTTATTCTGGCTAAGTAAAGGTTAAAGTTGCCTGGTCTATGTAGCAAATTACCTGATGTCACTAAAAAATTTAAATTGTCCCACCCTTACAGTTCAGTGACTGAATGATTTGGTGGAAAACAGCTCCATCTTCTGGCAGAAGGGCCGTATCCAATGCGTTTACCATACTGTATTAGGAGGGAGAGATGAGTGGTTTCCAACTGTAACACTATTACACAGCGCTGACTCTGGTACCAAACCACTGCATTACAACGCTGTTTTTGAAAATAAACAGAATATGGTTTTGTCAGAAGATCCTCTAAGATCCTGTTTTGACGTTTATTAATACAGTGATTTTCAACCTTTTTTGAGCCGCGGCACATTTTTTACATTTACAAAATTCTGGGGCACACCACCAACCAAAATGACACAAAATGACACTCTAACACA
>CALSBV010011748.1:4447662-4479601 GCA_943590825.1 Bovichtus diacanthus
CCGATCCAGTGAGTGCTGAAGGTCACAGGCTGATGATGCCATCAGAATTTTGTAAATGTAAAAAATGTGCCGCGGCTCAAAAAAGGTTGAAAATCACTGACATATATAGTAGAATTATTGTAATGAAACAATTAAGTGACAACTTGACTGAGGAATGAGAACACATGGTTTTGGGTTTAAATCTTTATTTTAACCGAAGTATAAGTATACATTCCATCTGCTTTTACAACCAGTACTTTTTTTGTTTGTTTCACTCTTTAGCCATTTTTCTAAGTACACTACACATACATGTTGGGTTATATATCTTAGAAATTGCATTTTCAGACTATCATTTAAAATAACCCTGAACTGTTAGAAGAGTATATCAATATTCTGGCTTAATATAGTTTTGCAGAAACAGATGAAATAAGAAAATACCTTATCACTTTGTACTAGAGTTGTGCCCAAAATGAAAGTATTCACCATAGAAACAAACAGCAACTCATGGTTGAAAACAGAAAGCTGATTTCACTTTATTTTTATGAAAGAAAAACATGCAAGCTTTGGAAAACAAGCACAAACAACGATACAATCTCAATAATTGCACCAGTTCTCAAGGTTGAAAAAGTATAGCACACCATGAAATTAGTCAATGGCTGTGCAGCTTTCTCATTCACTACTTTGATGGCATGCCACCATTTTCCTCAATTGACAGATTGATTTATATGTTTGCGGTTGAGCACCCGTTTTTTCTTTCTCCTGCTTGTTGGACTCAATAATTACACTTCAATCGAGGTTAAATTGTCAAGCATCAAAAGACATTAAAGGAAAAATATATATATTTTTTAAATGCCCTCCTAAGCTATGGGGTACACATCTGGGTTGTGGCAGGATCCTAAAGCAGACATCCAGCTGAAGCTTTGAAGCGACGATCCAATTTTAACTTGAGTACCAACCATGTAAACCATGTACATTCTTGGTTTTATTTGTTAGAGCAATCAAACTGTCAAAAATAGTTTGACATTTTGGGGGAAAAAAGCCTGTTCCCTTTTTTGCAGCGTTATTTGCGAATATATCACTCTCATGTATGTCTATTCAACATAAGGCTACAGCCAGCAGCAGCTTAGCTTAGCATAAAGACTGGAAACACCTAACCTGGCTTTGTCTCATGGTAATAAAATCTACCTATCAGCACCTCTAAAGTCAAAGGACGTTACTGCTCCTGGCCAAGAAATACTTTGGTACATACCAAGCGGCAACCGGCGGGCCTGAAAAGTGAAGCCAAAGCGGAAGTGTCTTAAACCTGCACTCCCTGCAACTCCATTGGTTGCACAAAAGAAGTCCCATTGTATAGAAGTCTATGAGAAAAACACCCTACTTCTAACTTAATTTATTACCTCAGTAAACATGTTCCTGACTAGTTTATGGTCTCAATCACTAGTTTCCTGTATTCTTCAATACAGGATGATTTAAATTGAGTAAATTATGGTTCAATTCAGACTAAGTTAGACAATAACGCAGAGTATACTTGAAGGTGTGGCTACGTTGGGCGTTATCCGGGTTTTTGTCTTAGAACTTTAACCCTTTCACAGTGTGGTTTTAGTGAATAAAAGTTAATTATAAAAATGTTGGTCGGTTAAAAATGTCTTGATCAGGGTTCGGTTGTACTTAGCTCTACCCTCTTGTGTCACTTAAAAAAATACAACCAAGATGGCGACGGCAAAAATGCTAAACTTGAGGCTTCAAAAATTATGGTCCACAAACCAATGGGTTACTATGTCTTCTTTTTTGTACAGTCTATGGTACATACCCTGTAAAGAAAACAGTCATTTTAGCACTTTGGTTTTTGTACGGATTAAACAAACAAGATTTAACTTCTTAATTAGTGACCTTTAGAGGTATTGGATTTTGTTACCTTGGGACAGAGCCAGGCTAGATGTTTACCCCGTTTTTTTACATGATGGAGGTGTTTCTAGATCTCATGCTCCCTGCACTGCTGTCATTGCCCTTCCGGTAAGCCATCTGGAGCCTCTTGCTAATGAGGCCGTTTTTGTAAAGAGCTGAGAGCAGGTGGTTACGGAACTTCTCCCCAACGAAGGCATACAACACCGGATTTATTGCACAGTGCATAAAGGCCAACACCTGGGTCACGTTTAGCATCACTTCCACTGTGTAGCGAGTTTCGCATACCTTCACTGCAATTGATCCGCCTTGCATGAGCGTGTCAATCAGTACAGTGATGTTATAAGGCAGCCAGCAAATAACGAATGCTAACACCACTGCCAGGATGACGCGTATGGCCTTGTGCTTTTCTTGATTGCGCGTGTGAAACAGCGTCACCACAATCCAGCCGTAGCAGACAGCCATCACCACCAGTGGTAAGAAAAATCCCATCGTATGGCGCAGAACCCGAACGGTAACACGCCAGTGGTGGATGCTTTCACCAGTTAGGTTTTCATAGCAAATTCTTTGGTCCAGGTCTTTGGCATGCATGCTCTCCTTTTGAATTACCACGGGTAAGGACAGCACTCCAGCCACCAGCCACACGACACTGCACACCACTTTAACCAACAGGTGACGGGAGGGCAGCACACGTGTAGCTCTCACAATGGCAAAGTGACGGTCCACACTGATGCATGCCAGCAGGAAGACACCACTGTAGACTGATGCCTCCTGAAAGCCGGACAGGAGTTTGCACAGGAAGTTGCCGAAGATCCAACCAAAATGAGCGTAGATGGCCCAGAACGGGAGGGTCAGGCAGAAGAGAAGGTCTGCCATCGCCAGGTGCATCAGGTAGATATCTGTGCTGGCTCTGCATTTCTTCATATAACAAACCACATAGACAACTACAGTGTTGCCTACAACACTGAGGACAAACACGACAATGAAGGTAATCATCAGACCCAAGCTGTTAAATCCAGGCACAGTTACCCTGCATGGAGGAGATTCATTCTCAGACGCAGCCGATGTAGAATTGTAAATGGAATTAAAGTAATCTTCATCGAACTTAAATCCCTCTGTTGCCAGCATCTAAAGAAAATAAAATGATAACGTTGGTGCAAGTAGCAGTAGAAGAAGTAGAAGAAAGTTGATGTAAAACATTTTCACAACTTCTCATTTAAAAGAAAACATGTACATACAATTTCCTGACTGGCTGGTGTGTGAAATTGCTTAATGCAGCTTTAATAGTTAAAAACTGGACAAAATTTAAAAAACTTTTTTAAAGAAATTAATATTTCCTCCTTGTCCAGTTAAAACCTCCAAACCGACCTCAATTGTTTTATTAAAAAATCAGCCTAATATTACCATCACCATTCAACAGAATTGCATATCACTGTAACATAATATCATTACCATACCATTATTATCTCTAAAATACCGTCTATCGTTTGCTCACGTTTACCACAAATTTGAAGGAAAATTTGAAATTGTATTGACCTAAATACAACTTAAAAATAACACAAATTCAGAAAGTTCCATTGTTTACCTGTTTCTCTTCTTCTTGATTGGTTAGAACCAAATATTTCAAAGCACTAACGATCAAAAGTTGAAGCTTCATCTCTCCTTTATTGCATACAAGTTAAGAATAAAGCTATTTGGCAAGAAGTGTTGTCTATACTTACAAATGTGGTCCTTAGCACTCCTAAGTCCTTGTGTAACATGTGGTTGTATTGCTGATGCAAACGATAGATATTATCTGTATTAAGCAATCCACAAGAAGATCTTTCAAAACCGTCACACAGGATCTTACAGTTAGATGTTGGATGTCACAGGGAGTTCAGAAGTTGAACCTGCAGAGCAAATCCGACAATGCAAATAACTTGGTATGACTTTTGTTTTGTGACCAAATTGATATTGTTTTGAGTGTGTGAGGAGTTTGGCAGTGTTATGGCACTTACTGAAAAGTAGTTGGTAACTGTGTTGTGGATCTTCTTCCAGGCTCAGTTAGCTATTGGCTGCAGGTCACCAGAGTGACCAGTGGAGGGCAGCAGCAGTCTTGATGTTCTCGCTGCAGTACTCCCCCGGCACACGCTGGAATAAAAACAAAAATTGTTGTTAATGTCCCGATAGTAAAGTTTTTACGACTTTTCAAAAGAACGTTTAAAAAGGGGCACGACACCAATTTCACACATGAAGTTCAATTATCTCATTACAAGCAGTAGACCTACTATACAGCCTATAAAAACATCTGTTTCAGTGTTCTGTGTCTCTGGAGGAGCTGCAGTTGAAAATATAACCCTGATAATGTCATCTTTTTTTTCTCCATCATTTTATCATTTGTTTCATTCACCAGAAAGTCTGCATAAGAAACTGGAGGTTGGAGATTTGAAAGAACTGGACATTTAGGAGGCAGGGATGAAAAGAAATATGCTGTTGGAAGTGTAGGATCTAATGTTTCTGGAGCTTTAGCCCTACTAGGGACTGAAAGTCAAGATATCTTTGTTGATTTGTCTGTCTTTTGTCAGTCCCCCAAACTTAAATTAAACATTTTCAGAAAAGTAAATGGATTAAATCAAAGAATAAGGAAAGCAAATGATATGAGAAATAATTATCCTTAAATGTAAAATGATTGAAAAAATATATAAAAAATGTGACACAAAAAACACTTCAAAATGCCATCATGTCTTTAAAAACATATACAATGTAGAAAAAAAAGTGAGGGAAATGTCAGGCCCTCTAAAAGATTTCAGGCAGACACACTGAAGACATATAACACAGGAAGCATGCAGCACAATGTCCTAAATTTTGGTATGCAGTTCATCATAAACTTACCTGGAACAATCTTCTTATTTTTTAAACGAGTATCTTAATCAGTTACTCATTGAAAAGTAGTAGCTTAATCCCACTTCTTAAAAAAAAAAAAATATATATATAACGTTTTTACCATTTAAGTCTCATATATTCACAAAGTTCAGAAACCTCCTACCACTGATGTTACACTGAATTTGGCTGACACCACCACCACAAGGCTGCCTCACTGTTGAATCCCAGTGACCCTACACCACCCCTTCTACCTGCTCTCAGCGCTAACTAAGAGGAAATGTTTCCTAATATAACCCTGCCATGTCCTTTTAAAGACTGTTGTCTTTCTCCATCTGTCGGGCCACAGGCTGCTCTCATCAGCACACGGTAGCTCGAAGGATTGGGCAGAGGTCAAATGTCATTTACTTGTCCCACGTGCTCTAATTAACAAACACATACGATATTTGAAAAGTTGTAAAATTAGATAACCAAGAAAGCCGTTAAATCTATTTTTATAAAGTTATCTTCTACTCTGGAAATTGGAATGATAATGTGTCTATGGTATGGGCACTAAAACAGACATAGGCTGTCCAAAATTACAAACATGGCCAGTAAAATGATTGGTAAAGAGGAGAAACAACTGGGATGCATATATAAAACACAGGTGTGAGAGAGTCCTGCTCTCACCCAGGCGAAAGAACAGAAGGAGAAAGAGCTTTAATGGTGGGCTTTAGCCTTTCCAGGCAAAATAATACAATACTCCATTCTAGTCTCCCCAGTCCTCAGGCCGTACACTGACGCACATATCCCTCCTCCAGGACTCAGCCAACTGCAAGAGCCCAGAAGCAGGATACCAGCACACTTGTATTGTGTGACTGATTACCTGATTCTGTCCAGCTGTCTGATCTCCAGCTGAGACACTCCCATCTCTCCACCAGCAGTAACCACCGTAACCACACCCCACTGCCACAGCAGGTAAAATGAAAAGCCAGGCAAATTGCTTCTAATCCTGTTCAGCCCCTTTTTTTTTAAAAGAATATCTTAAATTCAAGAGAATTCGTAAAACTATCCTCTTGAGCCGCTGCAGCAACCAAGAACATTTACAAAAAGTCAAAGAGTCAACCATGCTGCTGGGGTTTAATTCCCAAATGTTGATATTAATGGAAATCTAGTACACCACTTGTTTTCAGATTTCGTTAATTTGTAAAAAAATTACTAATTTGTTAGCATTCAACTACTTTGGAGATTTTAGCCGAGAACTGTCTTTATATGGTGACAAACCCACTCTACGCTACATACCTAACACCAAACTGCTGGTAAACATAGAGGAGGATTTAGCTGCTAAAAAAGAGCCAGATATTTCCCTCAGAATTGGTGGCGGGCAAATGCAGAGGCGTGAGGTAAAAGCATTTTTTTTCTCAATTTACATTCGTCAGGTGGCCAGAAACATGGCTTTTAAATGAATGCTAATGTTTCTTTGAACCGTAAATACCTAACTGTTGCTAACACGTTAACCAAATCAACTTAAAAGGCGATGATATGTGAACGTTATGTTCACAGCTTGTTGCCGTTGCCCCCAAGTGGCCAAAAAACCCTGCATAAAAACGGCTATTGCAAGTTCTTTTTTTTAATTTATATATTTATTTATATATATATATATATATCATATCTGTTTAGGCAAACTGTTGAAAAAGCTAATGTTGTTAGGGTGGATTTTTAGTAATTTGTACGTCCCCAGAAGTTTCCCTTTGCCTCTCTTTCCAGTGATCATTTTTTCTAAGTGTACACCATGCATTGTATGGGAGTGGAGTTGAGCTGGCATTTTATTTCTGAATGATTAAAAATCCGGTCAGCAGGGGAATGAGTTTAACTTCTTAATTAGCCGAGATTGCAAACAGCTGTGCTGGGTTAAAGCTGCTTTAAAATAGTTGCCGGGACCTAATTATATTCATGTTTGAAGGTGAAGAACTAAGTCAAGAGTAAGGGCACGGTCACACAACGCGAGTGCAGGCAAAGCAATATTCGCCTGAAAGTTCACCAAAGTTGAACTCAACGCAAAGCAATGAAGCAAATTTACTTTGCCTCGGGAAGTACGCATAGAATGGAAGTGTTTTTTTTTTTTTCTTTGCACGTGTGGCCGTGCCCTATAAAGAATTTATTACATTTCTTTGCAAGTTTGTGAGTGATGTTAGCGGTGGGTTGATACATATAGCATTTCCGTGACATTGCTACACCTAATTTATGAAATTGTGTTTTTTTCTGCAGCACAGTCATAAAAAAATATGATATTAATTGATGCACAAATAAAACATTCTCATTATATCCCTTGAGCTGCTGTGGTTTCTGAAGCCGAACAGGTGCATGCTGTCTGTTTCATATAAATATTAGTCGTAGGAGGTTCAAGTCTGAAAGCTCTGACGGCATGTTGCAGCTCTTACAAAATCCCCTTTCCTCAAGCACGCATTCAAGGTCTTATTTCAGACTTTCCAGCTATTTTAACACCTCAATAGATGCACTACAAAAGAAAATCCAGGACACAGCCCAGCCTATTTGCCTTTTGGGATGTCCGTCTGAAATGGGACCACACAGACAATCCTATAACCTTCCCTCGCCTGCTCTGTTTGCGTTTGTTTTTGTCTGCTCAATGGCTGGAGATTAGGTTGTGAACACACCACTGAGGCGTTGTGTCTACTTCAATGGGTGTTCAGTTGGATGGGAAAACAGTAGCCAGTGTACACTCCTGCTTGTCAATAAATATCTTTATTGTTGTGTCAGTGCTACCTGACATTTTACTGCAGGTCAGCAGCTGAGTTCAAGATATGACAAACGTCCTGTCCTTTGCCTTTTAGTTCCTCATATTTTTAACCGACTTTAAATTGCAGCTAAAGAGTAATCTTTAAAAAATGGGTTTTACAGGTCATAAACTATTCTTGACATTTTGTAACAGCACTTTTTTTTTTTTTTAGGACATTTACAAGGACAATTCCATTCTTTGAAATTACCTCTGGATCCTTGAAAATATAAAAACTGACTCAGCACTTTCATGAATGTCTCTGCTGTTTTGAAAAAGTCAGACACATCCCTCTTTCTCTCGTTTTTTTTTTTTTTTTTTTTTTTTTTTTTTTTTTTATTGAACAGGAACCAGGGAGAAACTGTGCAAGACTGCCTTCGAAGTTTGCGTAAGGAGTTTATAAAGGAAGCATACTGGGTACCGGATAGGCAGCCAATACGCAAATGATACACAAGGAAGCTTTAAAGTTTGTGAATCATAAAACAGCTTTTTTTTAATTTAAATGAAAGGCATATATATGTGTAAATGGACAATACAATGCACTGCTATCTATGTTTATCTGTTAGGGTAAAAGTACAAAAAGGGTCCACCTTCCCTTCTAGAATAGCCTTGGCTTTATTCACCAAGTATGCTGACACATACCAGGAATTTGACTCAGAGGACGTAAAAGAAGTCTGCCTTTCAGACTCACAGTGAGTCAGCATCTGGGTTTTAGAAAACTATGTGATTAGATTTAGATTAGATTGTATGTGCCTATTCTATTTACTGTCTTGTTTACTGTCTTGTTTCCTGCCTCAACAATATCTATTTTCAGTTTTGCCAGTCCCTCATTCATTGGTACTTGTCGTCATTTCCCTTTTTTTTTAATTCATAATTACAGAGCTGAATCTCAGAATTCTCCTGAGTTGATTGGAGGATTATTCAGATCACCTGTTGGCTCTTAATTAAGAATTGAGAGCAGCTTGGTGCATTTTTCCTCTTGGCCAATCCGAGTGTGACAACGCCCTTTCTTTAGGGCTTAAGAGAGCTGCACGCCCAGGGAAATCTGGTCCTTCGTTACCTAATGCAAACCTCATTTTAGCAGCTATTGCCAGCCACAAACTCTGGTCTTTAGGCCCTTTTAAGACTTCTTTGCTGTCCTAACTTTTCTGTTTGAGGTTGACTTTAAGCACTCTGAAACCTAACCAGAGTTAATATTAAAATTGCCTTTCTACTAGGTTACCTGCAACAAGGTGGATCTTAGTACTATTCATACACAAATCTATGCTTGCCTAACAATAAACCAATGCCCGCAAGCTTTTTTTATTTTGTTTATTGGTTTATTTGAACATTTATTTGAAACTCCTTTAATACACATTTCCTTATCAAAGAGGCTTTTTTTCATTATTATTATTATTATTATTATTATTATTAAGAAAGTTTTTTTAATTTTATTGTGAAGGCATTTTGTGATTATTTGTTTCTCCAAGTAAAGGATTATTATTTTTTTATGTGGTTGTAAACTGGTTCTCAGGCTTCTTCCCAATCAGCTGAGATCTGGGGATTCAGTACGGCCACAAAGTATTTGTTTTTTTTTACCAATTTTAGTTGCATAAAGTCATATCTTGACGTGCGTTTGGGGGGAGCAGTAAGTAGTTTCTATGCCCACAACTTTGAAAAGCTGTTAAAACTTTTTTTTTTTTTAACTGTTCTAAGGCAGAAGTACAGCAAATTATAGTAGTTCACATTACTTTGTTTCATTCTTTTTCTCAACTCTGTGGTATCTGTTTACTTATGCTGTTCCTCTGCGGGCTCTGCAGTTGCACTGCTCTCATGTCAGTTCTGGTAGACCAAAACGACAGACCATTGGGCTGAGGAAGTATAATGACATCAGATGGTCTTATTTTAGAATCCCAACTTCTTTGAATTCAATGGAAGGCGTGTCTATTGGTCTTCACTTAAAGAGCCAGAGGCTTTGGGTTGGATTTCCAGGTTTATATTACAGTCAGCATGATCTCACAACAGCCCAAACCACAGCATATATATTCCAAAAACCAAGTCTGAATCAAGTTCAACCGCTGTGCCATTAAGGATATTTCTGAGCATTCAAGTCAAGCTTAAAATAACAGGCCTGTTCTCTCACAGAGCAGAAAGGAGCCATGGAAATGTTATGCCAACCCACCCACTGACTGGTGGTGTGTGTTGGTTTTTGCCTGAAACAGAAGGAAGTCTGTGTGTTTTTAAGTGGCGGAGAAAGGCTCAAGCTATCTGGGTTTCTCTGACAAAGTAACTCTTTTGTCAGCATGTAAACTCTCCTTGAGATTTTGGCTGCATGTTCCCCAGAAAGCACACTTTTAAAACATGGGTTTTGTTCACAAAGTGACTAGTTCAGATGACTCTTATGTGCAAACCCAACAGCGTCTCAAACATTAATGAACCGTTTCTTCTTTTGTGATATACTGTGACTCAATAATCTCCATTTGAGCCTTTTGGAAACAGTTGGAATGATGTTATTGTACCCTCTGCCTTTCAAACAAACATACCAGGTTACACTCCTTACTTCAGCCGTTATCTAAAAGGTATACCTGAAGTGTGAGGTTACAGAAAAACAGCTGTACCTCCTACGTGACCCCAGCCAACTGGACAAAACAAGGATTTTGTGTAAAGGGAGGAGTGCCAGTGTTTGAAAAAGGTTTGGCTGGCAAGCTATTCAAGATGAGAAGGTTGAGTTTGCAAATGCGTAATTGACCCTAAGGACTACAAACTGAAGATTATAGTGCTAGGTGGGGCTATGTGCGGATGCCAATGAACTGAGTGCACATCAATCTGACAGGTCACAAGAAATGTTTGTGTTCTCAATTAGCTGAAAATATTCTGTACGCCCGCGGTCAAGTACATCATGTTCAATAATGAGTGTGATATTGACAGAGCACCAAAGTCAGACAAGTGGTTGGCTTTTTTGTTTCACAGTGAATAAAATTATGAATATAACAGATTCAGTAAATAAATCGCACAAGGCAACGGTCCAATGTGCCAGAGGGCACAGAGAAATAAAAAGCCCGTCCGACAAAGACCAACATTCATTCAGTGACCTGGAAGCTTTATTCTTCCTTATCCAGTGAAACCAGTTCAACCACCACATCCTTCATAAAAAACAAATATTGACCCTTTTTATGAGGACTATAGGCCAGGCATTATACATGTGCAGGACTCACAGTGACATTGTTTTTACACAACAGCATAAAGTCATAGAGAGGAGATGACACACTGCATGCATTCACCATTAAGCGACATTAAGTGAATGTTCAGTATTTGGCATTTCTTCGCAATGCTCATGTGCTTCATGACTTTACTTTTTAGAATACCTGTTCGACAAGGGGCTGTTGATGAGACATGTCTTCAGTTTACTCTCACCGCTTCATTGTTAGGTTTGTTGTTGCATGAATAATAAACAATATCTTTGTCCTTCTGCAATAGCTTTAATTGAGCATTGAGTACAACCCTGCAAAACAGGGGACATAACTATGCCTTGCCCTCTCTGACACACACATACACACTCACACAGACCGTCAAGATGCACATCCATGTACACACACAAGCTGCTCACCCCAGAAAAGAAAAACAACTGGTTGCTTTATTACAGCCTAAGGCTCTTCTTATGCAACTCATGAGTTCATATTACATTACTGAAGCCATCCAGTCTTTTAAAATAAGACCATGTGTTCACACATGGTGGAATATACTGTAAGTGCTTTAGATAAAAGTGGCAACCAATAGACAACAACACCTTTGTGAGAAACTCGCCCAAGGCAGGTGGAAGAAAACAAACCAGAACGAAAGAACTCAACATGAGAAGTTGTTGTTGTTGTTGTTGTTGTTGTTGTTGAATGGATAAAGTAACGGGTGGAACTAAAACAATCTCACAGGTACACGTATAAAGAGCATGCTAGTTTTAAGGTAATAATTGTAATTATCTTGTAATAATCCGATCTCAAGTGGACAGCCCTAAGCACGTCGGTTCACACCTGACATTATAATGCGACCACATCTTATTTCACTTTCCCGCTCTATATGCAATTAAACACGTACATCATATTTCCCGTGCCTAGCGGAGCTTAAAAAAAGAAGAAAATAATCATTCAGACTGGGTCTATTCCTTGCCGTGTTCCTGGCAAACCAAAAAGGCCACGATGTTTGACACACTTGTAATACGTATATCTCTACGGCTTTTCAAAATGCTCAGAAGTCGTGGACAAAGGAAGCTTATGCTATTTGAGAACCAACCGGAGCTTATTACTGCTACTAGCTGCTGTTTCTCACTGAAGTTAAAGTGGCAATAGACTTTAACTTAAGTAAATGTTAATTGCACAATGCATTGGCTATAGAATAATGACTCCACCAGCGTCAAGATTGATTCCCCATAAGCCTCGCTTTCACTATGCAATTCTGTCTGCTTCCGGGTAGGATCTTCCGGGAAAAGGAAGGCTCGATTTACAACACAATGGTTGTGTGTTAACCATTGCGCAACCAAAACAGTAAGAGGAAAGTGCTAATGTTTTCCCTGGTATCTGTTGGTAAGTATCGCTAGCTATCCCCAGTTACTAAAGAGTATCAATGTAAGTTCATTGCAGTTACTCCCAGGAGCAGAACATTAAATGGTGGTCGGTGGAACAGCCGAAGTCACCGTGGAAAACAAAATGCAGTGTGTCTTGTGTTGCTGGTAGTTGCTTGGCAATCCGGTTGTCTTTGCAACAGCTGGGCCAACAATAATACCACTTGAAAACGCTGGGGGTGGGGCTGGGGGGTGTTGGGGGGGGGGGGGGGGGTTGAAAGGTTTGTCTGTTTCCACTTCTTTAAATGTGTCTTGAAGTCTATATTTGAGGCCGTGGATAGTCGTTGTGGGTTCTTCAGTGGTTCTTCCGATGAATAGGCCTGAGTCTCATATTTTAAAACCTTACAGCTGTTTTGTGGCTTGACTGGAAGAAAAGAAGCGGAAAGTTCCTAAATTCTTTTGGATGAGAACACAGCTGTTGCTATAAATCTGCCACTATGTTTTTACGAACAACCACCCCCACCCTCTTTTTTGTCAGACACAAGTGAAAATTCACCACACAGATAAATAGAAGGATGAACTTGTTTAGTCGAATATGGACCCACTGGTTAGTCAGCTGGTGAGACATGGTCTGAACTCTTTGTCATCTTTCATGTTTTGGTCCCTGGACAACATCAGGCCCTCCCTCGGTTGGCGACCAGAAGTGAAGCAACATTTTAGAATTGTTCTGCTGTGGTCGCAGTTCAACCCAAAGTTAAATTATTTTAATATCATTCAAATGTTCAATAAGCTGACGACATTAATGCTCCTTTACATTGAAATAATAAAAAAATGACATTACTAACAGTCATCATCACTGAACAGCTGGTCTTTTGAGAGATATAATTTGGGAATAATGCAGATAAATAAGTCTTCTATTCCTGTAAGACGTCATATACAATTAAACTAAATCTGATACCCTGTTACCCTGATACCGTCAAAATGAATCCCATTAAGACACTCTCAATGAGTGACTGGAAATATTTACTAATTATAATGTGTGCAGTAACTGTTTGCCTTCACTATGTTGTATATGACATTTAGAGGGTATGGGGTGACGTCCATATTTGTCCGAGATATTTTTCAATATGCTCCCTGATAATGAAAGTTTACTCCCAAGTAAAAAAAAAAAAACGTATTGCATTTAAAGTTTGGAAATGACTTTTTACCAGACTCCCAGGCACCCATGGCTTTAATATAAGCTTTTTAATGTTGCACCACATCCTGTCATTCTATAAAATACATCTCATAGAAAAGCTAAAGACCCAGATGGTTTTGACTATAACATTTTGATCTCACTCAATTGCCTCCATCCTCGAACTTGTAAAGCTACTTATTGAGGAAAATGTGATGATGCCAAGTTTAAATGCCCATTTGTGATAAAGGGATTGTTAAAATCTCAAACAATGGTGAAAACAACACTGCCGCATTGTACAGTGTTTTAAAGTAAGAGGAAATGTCACATGAACCAAACATTCATAACAATGCTGACTTGTCAGATACTGTACATTTCATCGCAGGAAAGTGATTGACACGTAACATTTTGTGATTGTAACGTAATATGATAACAAAAAAAAATTATTTTGTGGTGACAAAATTCTTCCTCTGGTCATCCATCAGTCTTAAGAACTATCTATTGTGTCCTCTGTGTAGAAAATGGAACCAATGTTGGCTTCTTACAGTAGTAAAACTGAGCAAAATACTGGAAGTTGTCTAAAACAGAATTGCCGCTTGCACTTTATTATTTGTATGGTGTAATACAGTATGTAGAGAGCATGAACCTGACCCACTTTGGTTTAAGTTTTAGAAACACCAGTCTTTTCTCGCTCTCCCTTCACAGGTTACTTCATTATGCCAGTAAAATGAACGAAATCTGATCCTTTCAAACTAAAATAAATTGTGAGAGTCAAATAGAAACGGGTTGAAAAATAAAAAGAATTCTGGAGATGCAGACAGACATGTAGATACTTAATTAAATCCATTTATTTCAGTCTAAATCTTTGGTGTTTTAAGTTTCAGCTGTTATATTGCTGATGTGTGACTGCTTAGTGACCAAAGCTCTTCCGCACAGTTTCCTTTCATGTCCAGTTGTTTCCTGTCATGTACCCTAAACTAAATCTACTGACAAAGGAATTGAAGGGCGGCACACACGCACAACACTTCCCCAAGCAGTCCTATTCAAAGCAGTTGTTAAGTTGCAAAACTTTCTTCCTCAATGGAAAATCCGTATTTTCATGTTATTTTTCACTTCCCACTGGATGACCTGAAGTTCAGGACTGAGTTTACAGACTCTTCAATATTGTATTTTGTCATATAAGGCTGCCTAGTCTATCAGCACTATTTATATGTTGGTTGCAGTTGCAGTTTCTTCCAGTCAGGACATAAAATGTCCACAAGGTGAGTTCAAAAGAGCAAAGTCGGGAGCATTTTTACGTCACCTTTACACAATGGGCTCCCAACAGGCTATTGGTGCTGTAAAGAAACCCTAACCCTACACATACTTCGTCAATGCCACATTGCCTTTATGGTCATGAAGACATAAGTCATTTTTACCCAAGATGTCCTAAGAACTTTTATCTCATCGTTTACCTCATCTGAAAACTATTTCTGCTCGACAAAATAATCTATTTACTAGCTTTTACTTGAGCTATCAACGAATCATCTCCTCTTCCCAAGGTCAAGAATGAAATGTCATGCTTGCATTTCTGTTGGGGTTTGCATGTTGAATTTGAGGAGGAGCTTGGTAAAGAAGTGTGAACGTCTCTTCACTCACAAACATCTTGCAATGCCCTTAATTGTAAACCCACCTTCGGAATTTTAACTCTCAAAGGACATTTGCATTGGCTTTCTATTTTGCACATCGTTCTCTTATTTCCATGTATGAAGGAACACTGGGGTGCTAATGGGGAGCTATACCAGACCCTTTACGGTATTTGTGTGTCCAGTTTTAGTATTCAAATTTGAACCTTTTGTTATGCTGAGACGGGTTTACCCAGGATCTGGCCTTCACATGGAAAACGATTAAAAGAGGGACACAAGATGACATAAGCACTACAAAGAGAAGCAAAATGACAACAGAGAGATTTGTAACTACCACAAAGAGACCTCAAAATGACCCAAAAAAGGTGTGTCTCTTGCTCTTACGTAGGAAAGATGGTGGGACCTTTTGCATGTATGTGCCCAGAGGCCCGTAGGTCATAATCCGCTCATGGATTCAAATTCACACGTAGATTCAGTAACCACTCATATCCTCCAACAATTGTTTCCACAAGGATGACTGACACACTTTGTATAATAAGCAGAAGTGGAAGAAGTCAGGACTTTTACTTCAGTAAAAGTAGTAATACCAAAGTGTAGAAATATTCTGTCACAAGTAAAAGTCCTGCATTTTTTTTTTTTTTTGTATTAGCATTAAAATATACTCAAAGTACCAAAACTAAAAGTACTCATCATGCAGAATGGACATTTTCGGAAAATAACATATTATATGACTGGATTATGATTTTTTTGATCCATTAATGTGTTCATCATTTTAATTTTGCAGCTGGTAAAGATGGAGCAAACTTTGCTGATTTTTTTATCCTGCCAGGTATCTTAATCAATAATAGTACATCATAATTCATTAGTTGATTTATATTTTTTATTAATAATATGAACCTGCAAAGTAACTAGTAACTCATGTTGTCAAATGAATGTAGAGGAGTAGAAGTATAAAGTAGCATAAAATGGAAATACTCAATTAAAGTACAAGTACCTGGAAATTGTACTTAAGTACAGTACATTCCACCACTGATAATAAATCATCTAACTATAAGACAAAAAGCGTCACGGCAAAACTGCTGCTCGTAATTGTAGTCATGGTTTTCCGGCAGAAAATGATTTTGACCATAAGGAGAGTATGTGTAATATACCCCATCCAGCCCACATACTCCAAAGTCTAACTTTGACTAACAAGTGCGTAAACTGTGGTGTAAGAGGAAGCTGTGAGACCCGAAAACCTCTCTTTTCATGACATCAGCACTCAGATATGAGAGGGCAGGGCCTGATGGAATAAACACATGTGCAGGACAAGAACCATGTCCAAGCTGCTACGCTCACAAGTGTGAGGAGTCCTCATCCAAACTCGTATTTTGAAACTTAATACTCATGTCTTTCCATCACTTACTTGGACATGGATTTGAAAGGAGGTGTGTGAGATGGTTGATGGATAAAAGGTTAACAATTAATCCTGATAAAAAAGACAACAAAGGTATTTTCAAATGAACTAAATTTGGATTGAAATTGAAACGATTCCACTCTAAAGTAATACTGAAGCTCAGCCTTCACTTCTCATGACGCCAAACACACAAATCATCTTTTCCTCTGCAGTCTCTTAGTGTCGCTTTGATAGAGTGTCTCATTTTCCTGTCATCCAGAGGAGAGGTGCTGTACGCACTGAATCAATGGTGATCTTAGCAGTTTTACTCAGCCCATAATTCCTCTCTGTCCAACCTCACCGTAAGACGACTTGGCAATATGGCTGCCAAGTCTTTTACGCATTTATGGCTCCTTGGCGCAGTCATGCTGACATCACCGGAGTAGTGTGTTTATGACAAAAAGGCTGAGGGGCTTAACAGTCCGAATTAAGAACAATTACTTTTACAGATTGCTCTTCGTTTGATGCTTAGTCCTTCAACAAGTTAAAAAAAAGACTGCATTTCTGGAAGACAGAGAACGCTCTGTATGGAGATAAAACATAGGCAGGCTGTTTTTTTTTTTTTGACACAACACAAGATTGGCTGTCAGTGGAAGTGGAAAGAGGGAGATGAGCTTGGGTGAAGTTACAAAACCTCCGAACCAGATGCGTGCAGCTGGAGAGTTGAGTTACACGTGGAGTCTGTTAAAGGAAAGTATCCACATGCACACACAGAGAGAGAGCGAAGAGTGTGGGAGTCTATACTCCCATACAGTTCGTTGTCACTGGTGTAAAACATGACTTCTCCGTCAACAGTACTTCAGATAATAATTTCTATGAAATGATTCAAAATTATCTAAGCAAGTATAGTTTCTTATGGACTTGCACACCTCTGGGAGGTGGCGGTAAAAAGCCGAAAAACCAACATGAACAAAGTCATTTGGTGCTACTTCATCATTCACGCATTAAATATTCTCAGGCATTTTCTAGAATTTAATTAAAACACTTCACAAAGACGTTTTATGGGTGCTTAGACTGTGTCACATGCAGAGGGCTCAGAGGCCATCTTTAATAACCACTTCCTGTGCCTTGAAGTTTGTCTTTTTTCTCTTCTTAAAGAACTGCCTTTTGCTCTTCAGCCACAAGCATGTTTGCTCCGAGGCATCAAAGATTGCTCCTTTTTATAACCTGTGTCAAACTTTGTTGTAATTAATATTAGGATATAGCCCTGAGAACTAAAGGGAGCTGAAAACACTTTCGGTCGCCCCTGTGAGAACAAGGCCATAACCCTCATCCTCCCAACATATTTAACACATAAGAACTACTAACAAGAATAAAGTGCTGTAAGAAACAACTATCATAGCAAAATGTCTACTTATTTCTTCTCAAAACATTATTAGTTATATAATTAAAGTCAACTGAAGAAAAATAAACAGATTTCTGTTTATTTTAGAGAAGTTACATTTAATTTGCATATTGTGTATAAGGAAACATACGGAGCATGTGAGGAAATCTGTGTGTGTCTCCTTCAAAATCACAGACGGAGTGCTCCTACCCCCTGGTAGTGTGTGCTACTTTAAATTAGGACCCATGGCGAACCTTTAATCTATCTATTTATTTTATCTATTAAAAACTGCATAGGCTGAAATTGGGTGCCTTTGACTGAGGTCCCCCAGGACAACAACACATATTATAGTTTTTTTTTTTTTTTTAAGAAGCACTAGGCTAATTAAAACAGAAACAGAAAACAATTATGTGAAATCATTAGGAACAAAATGATTGACAATAAACTGAACCTCCCTGGCTACTGCATTCAAAGCGCACATTAAGCTGGTGGAGCTCAATGGCTGCTCAATGACCTTATTTTCCTTTTACAAACGTTGCTGGTGCATTTTTGGACATATTGAGAAAAGAAAAGACAGACAACTCAGGAACTGACAGGGCTACCCAACTGAAGCGGAGGGGGGAGGGGAGGGGGCGCAAACCCACCTAGCTGTTGCGGCTATTCTATCTAAAATGTAGGTAAAGCTGATATGTGGATTCAGCAGCCTGAGTTAGCCAAATTAAATGGATATGTTTCAAAGTGACCTTTTTTTTTGTGTATGAAAGCCTATCAGTGTGTTAAATTCAAAGACTAAATCAAAGACTTTAATCAAGGTACAACTCCTTAAAATACAATTAAGAGTGGTTGCAAATCTACCAATGCTTTGAATTTGATCTGAGAGACGACTTGCAAAGAACAAAGCTTGCCTCTTACATTAACAAACAATTGAACGCAATCCTTAGCTTTGTTAAGAAGACACAGAAGCTGTTGTTTTAGGGCGGAAAACCCGGGACAGATAATCATCTCTGGGTCCCGCCATCACTACACCCAGCCCCCGATACCCTCACCACCACCATCTGCTACGGGGGTAGGGCCGTCTGGTTACCATGGTAACTCCATACCCCTCCTCCCTATAAGCACTGAGGTTTCTTTTGTGTGTCCTGCGCACGTGCAGTCTGTTCCAACTGTACCCCGTCAGTACAGAGGGGTGCTGGTGCTGACTGCATGACAGTACAGTGTATTTTATCATACTGTGTAACAAGGATGCTGTTACAAATGAGATGCTTTGGGGAATTACAGCACAGGAAAGACTCTGGACAACTGTATAGGTATGCTAAAAAAACAAACAAGGAACATCCCCGTTGAGAACATCCGTCCCCCTCCCCCATGCAAAACAAGGTGACCTTGCAAATTAAGCCCACCCACCCCCTTTTCACCCCATTGCCGAGTCATGCTGTGCTCCTCTACGGAGTGTCCCAGGCTGGGGTAGGGACGACGAGCAAGCGGTAAATGAGGAAGGAAGGAGCAGTAAACCAGAAAGGACAATTTAGAGACTGCACTGAAGAAACATTTCATCCACTTACTGAAAACCTAAATTAAAGCTAAAAGTTTGCCCACCACAAAGCTACTATTTCTAAAGAGAATTACAACTAAACACATCAGCCTAACTTTATCAATGACCCATAGTTACATATTTTCCTTGCAGTATCAATCATCTAATCTAATATGATACTGTTTATCTTATCTTGCTTCGAAATTAAGCTCCACAGACCTAAACATTTTTTAAATGTAAACTATTTCTGGTAAATTCAACATATTTTGCACAGAATAAACATCCGACTCTCAGTTGCTTTTGTGTGCCAGGGTTTTTTTTTTTTTTTTTTTTTTTTTTAAAATAGACTTCCAACGTGATTTCATCCCAAAAGCAATTTGTGGCCGCAGTAATTATACTGACTTTCTTTGGCATGCATGGCACTAACACGTTTGGCTATTGCTGTAATGTACTGTATATGGGACTGTAGGTGTGATAATCAGCACCTCAGAATACAAGTGCTGAACCCTTTAACCCTGTAAATTATCCACAATGTTTTATTCTGTTGGGATTAAGGCCTTTGTGAGATCACGTCTCTATCGCTGACAACAAGTCCAGTCCTTCTGCATCTGTTATATTTTGAGTTTAAGTTAAACTGAGTCGTTTTGGTCGTGCAGAACCTTATTAGGTACTATTTGGGACACACTCCTAAACAACACACAGATGGAAAGCATTAGTCTTGCTGGCAGGAAACTCAACTTCCCTCTTGTAGCCTTAAAATGTAACAATGTGCGCTAGGTTTACTGTTGAACTTCATTATTCTGGATCCAGTGAATAATTGCCTAAAACCTTACAGGTGCAGGTAGATTTGTTACCTGAACATTACCAGTATATTTTGGATAAATGGTCACATTTGCATGCATTAAGGAAGAAAGGAAAGGATTCCAAGAAAAGTAGCTCCAAGAAGTGGACAAATTAATCATAAAATGGTTTCACAGCCAGGCTGCAAGAGAAAGGAATTCCTTTCAGGCCTACAGCGAAGAGACAGCTGGTCATTTTTCTTAATGTCATGTTGGACGGCTGCCAAGTTAAACTTGCGCTAATGCCATTTAATAAAATGAGTCGCGCCTATGTGCATTTTTCTGGATGTGTTGGCAGGGAGAAAGCCTCAAGAATGCATGTTAAAAAGATTAAAACCAGCTAACTCCAACAGCCTAATGCGACTGTCGCTGAGCATTTGTGTGCCTGTGTGGTTCATCTACTCTGCCTAGGTATTAATATAGAGAGCAAGGGAATCCCTTCAGTTTCTTTGTAACATGGTGATGAATACACATCATTTCCTACAAAAGGCAGATCCATATATTTTTTTTTAAACATCTCCTTGGCCCTCTCAAGCATTTCAGCTCCTTCTGTTGGATGTGTGTGTGTGTGTGTGTGTGTGTGTGTGTGTGTGTGTGTGTGGCAGGAAAGCAAACTTTCACAAGGGGATAATTCACAGTGGGTTAGGTTCTGAGACAAACAAGAGGGCAAGTCTTGAGCAAAGCCCTTTCACCTCTTAGGAAATGTTGCAACATCATATCTGTGGAGCCGTCACAGCAACGGAAAAATGTATAAAATGAGTACCCCCCTGTGGTAAAACAGAGACAAAAGTAGTATAGAGGTTTTGAGTAACAAGTTGTGTACACCATATTCACCCAACAATGTGGATGAATCATAAAATGCTATTGTTTTTAAAAACTTGGACGCCCCATGTAGAGATGCCACAACAAGAGGGAAATGTTTAAGTTTCCTCTATTGTGTAATCATAGGCCATTGGAGCAAGCCGCTTTAAGCCAGATTGTTTGTCATACATCAGTATTTACACAAAGATTAGTTTAGATCAACTCTTCAACGCTGAAGATTTCACCTACTTTGGAGGGTGTTTTTGAAACGATGGCTTAATTTAACTCTTTCAAGCCTCTGGGTGCAAACTGCGTCAATGTGTATTTCATCATGAAACGTATCCTAACATGAATAGCACCACTCCCATTCGCAATGAGACACTTCTGAAGCTGAACTTTTAAGTTTCCGTTTTGAAACGCAGAACTTTTGCGCCCAGCGTACACACTGCTCATGTGTTTTTGAACCCCTAAAACGCAGATTTTTTTTAAACACTTGCTGACCTTGTGTTAGTGCGTGGATGAAGCCACGTAGCCTGTCCTTTTGCTGGAAATAGAAAATTACACCATACGGCATTGACTGGACCATGCCTCAAAATAAAGGAAGTGGAAAAACAGCCTTGGGTTCAAGAGGCTATTACAGTAAGTTAACAATGGGAACATCGTTATCCTGTATACACACAGACAATCTTAACGTTGTGCCGCTTTACCCCGTGTGTGTTCATAAGCGAGCACGACAATCCCAACCAGCGCACATCAATATCAAGAATAACTATAGATTAATGCACATGCATACATACAAAGATATTCTGTTTCAGCAACATGAAAGCTTTAACTTCAGCTCACGGTCTGAAGGAACCACAAGGCTGGGCTGTGCTCAGTCGCCAGAATATCTTCCTCTGTCATTAGGACTGTGGTTTACCAGGACACCCCACATTACACCTCATGAATAAAAGCATGCTTGTGGCTCACAATAGAGCTCCGCTGCTCCCCGAGAAGGGGGAAGGGCATCGCATTCCTCTGCTGACCTCCTGCAAACAGGAGGTCAGCAGAGTAGATATTAAACAATATCTGCTGATTGTAATGTGTTTTCACCAGACAGTTATCGAAAAAGATGAGACAAAGTAACACCATTTCCCCATCGTTGTGCCCCAATTGCGACAAGCAATATGTGAAAGCAGAGTCGGCAGAGTCTGCTTTGTCTGCGTTTTTCGCTTGACGTGGGTAAGCAGTGAAGACTGGCATTTCAGGAGATCCGGGCAGAACAATGTGATCATTCACTTTGAGTGACTACCTCAGGAGACTGATGCTGACTGGATGCCTGCAATATTTAATCTGGGCAACCGCACATATCTCATTTGAGGGACGTCTCTGGGGAAAGTGCAGTGTAAGCCTACTGGAAATTGTACTGCTTAAAGAAAATCTCACCTTTTGATTGAGTGCCATTCTGCTGACTGTAGGTGCCACTTTTTTTTTCTCCTCTTGATTTCTCTCAAGTCCACATAGTGCTGAGTTTAAGGCAACTGACTATTCACTGTGTGATTCATGACGCTGCTGGTCCAGATCCCCACAATGTGGGACATCAATCCTGGCTTAAAATAGCACCAACAGTTCCTTTTTTTTGTTTTCTATTAATGAGCATTATTACGTGTAGGATGTAGCTTCAAAGAGATGCCAAGCGGGGAACAAGGAAACGCACGTGCTGCCCTTGCCAAAGAAAGTGTGACATGGGAGGAAGGGGGCCCTTGTGATGGCAACAACTTCCGAACATCTGCCTCAGCAGGAAGAGGGGCACTCGGTATGTTGCGCCACATCCCGACAGAAACAAAGGTTAACCTGGGGATAGAGCTGCTGCCTGACGGACTACACAAACCCGTGTGTGTCTTCTGCTCATCTTCACCTGCTGCCTAAAGCAATGTGGGCAAGATACCAGGCAGATAACACATGTGCAGGTCATGACACGAAGCTTTTTCTTCTGTTGGTAAAGTCTTGCTAAGCACGGTGTCTTTGAATTTCCAACAACAGTGTGTATATTGTTGACTAAATATGTGGCATTGCTCTTTGCTCACAGCAACTCTGGGGTTATTCTCAGAATCTGAGTCCAGGGTAAAGTTTTAGACGAAGCATGGATTGCATCAGGAATGCTGGCAGTTGATCGTTTTCCTCCACTCTGCGCAGACAGGGGGTGGGGTGCCCGGCTGAAACTGGGAGGAGAAAAGAGGGAGGGGGGCTTTCGGGACAGTCTTTGTCCTCATCCCGCAGTATAACACTCAACTGGAGAAGCAAGCGGGCTCCTCGCAGAAGAAGAAGAAGAAAAACTGGATGGCTTGATATTAGCGCGAGAGGGCTTTAATTCAATAGATACAAATAAAAAGAAGGAGAAGCTCTCGAGGTAAGCGGCAACTTTGAGGAGCCGCTGGGAGAAAGAAAGCAGAGGATTCGAAAAAATCGCGACAGAAGGTAAGAAAAGACGCAAACAAATCGCGGTGAGGCGAACGCGGCAACATCCCTACGTAGCTTCTTGGCTAACAATAGTGTTGTGGCTCAACTTAGGATATATCTTTTAACTTTTGAGCCGAAGGGACGCGGGGTTTGGTTTTTTTTTTTTTTTTCCCTTCCCCCGAAGCTGCTAGCATCATTTCGGCGTTTTCAATAACCAGTGTCCACAAAAAGCAGGGTCGGGAAATGTATTGTTTAAACACTAACTTAAGTTCACGCGCACAGGCTGGCAGCGCTATCGTTGATTTAAAGCACAGACACAGTCGCATTATGTGGAATAATCTGTCATTCGTGCTGTATTGGCGCAGCATTGGCTGTCATCAGCGCCACATTTCGTGTAATTCTGCTGGTATGCGGAGCATTTGGGTCATTTTTATAGAGGCATCTCGACTGTGCCGACTGGATTTGGTGATGGAGGAACGCGCAGGGACCGTGTCTGGTGTGTCCCCCCCCCCCTGCTTATATTTAGCTGAGGGGCATCTATCTTAAAAACGCTACTTTAGACACTACTCGGTGACTTTTTTCTTCTTCCTTCAAACAATGTGGCGCAGCTGTACACCGTTAGCTCAATTATCCATCGATTTGTGTCTGGAAGCATGTGTAGCAGCGCGGTGACGTTGTTCCGTTAGCCACGCGGAGGATTTGCGCTGTGCACATCTGATTTAATGTAGTTCTCTTTGACGTTATAGCCTCGTGCTTTAAAATAGGGATTTATCAGTTCATCATTATGATTTTTTAGTTTTTTTTTTTAAACTCCAGACGCAACACGTTTTGAGTTTATATTATGACTAATGATGATGCGATGGGCGGATTAGTTTATTTGACCTGGCTTCATCACCACAGTCCAGCGTAAGTTACTCCCCAGTTTGACTCATATTCTAGTTTTTTTTTTTTTTTTTGTGTAGCCTATTCCTCCCTAAGCTCAGGGCCTCTTTTGCTCCAGGGCTTTGGGATCAGGGAGGGATAGCCATAACCAGCCTCCCAGATGTGAGGGCCACAATAGGCCCTCTGTTCTGCAGGGCTAGGTCAGTGTTGAGACTTTGCTGCTTTGCTTTACTCCTTACTTAGAAACAGGCTGTTTTTCTTCTTTGGAGTGCCACAGATAAGCTAAGGCTGCCTCAGTATATAGGACATGACATGATCTGATAGACACTAGACACGTATCTTATTTCAATATATTAACATTAAAGGAACACTTCAAAATTAGGTTTAAAATGTGTTTTATAGCCAATATCTGCTCGTTGCAAACGTGCTGTGTGTATGGTGCTGGTGTGTATGTTGGCAAGTAAGTTACAAAGCAGCACAATTTATACATTAAAAATGTTTGAGTTAGTACATGTGTTGAACCTTATCAACATGTATCAACAATGCTAGTTTGTGTGGGGGAAAAACACACACATTTTGATCACTAACAAGTATCACCATTGGTATTAACCTAAACAAATCCAGTATCTGTTGAGCTATAGTAGACACATTCTATGACATTGCCTGGATGAGATGTATGTGTAGCCACCAACGTTATATTATTTAAATCCTTTAAAAAAATTTGAGTCAGCCATTGATGAAATGTGAACGTAGTAAGCGTATTCTCTACCAGTTCTGTTGCGCTGCTGTGTAAAACTACGGAAATGTTGCAGTTCCTCTGGGAGAGCTCATGTTGCACAGACATTGTTTGCACTGTCGACAAGAAAGGTACAGAGTTGCTACCAGGAGCAGTGAAACAGAACAGCGGGCAGCACATGCACAACAGGTCAAAGATGTGTGCCAGCCCTAAAATCAAACATGTGACCATGGAAATGACTAATGCAATATTTATGCGCAGAGTTACAGATTTGAGCTTTACATTTAGACGTCTTTGTGTTTAAAGCTTTGACACACATTCTCTCGCAGACGCTTGCATGTGGGGCTGTGGTTTTCTTTGGGCACGGATGTCAACTGTGACAGTAGCTTGGGGCAACTCATAACCGTTAACCTACATTGCAGTGTGCCGCTGAATTATGTTCATTACATGTCATTGCAGCATAACAGACGAGCATTGTAGTTTTAGAGGATTTGATAGCCACAGTGATTGCATAATAAAGCAGATGAAACAAATGGTTGCTCACACTTTGATTTCCCATGTGATGTTTGAGTTGGTGCTAAATATTTATTTATATTTAAATATTTCTCCGTTTTTCAACGCTTCCACTGAATAGAGGCTTTTTTTGTGGAAACCTGGCTTTAAAGTCATCTGTGCTGGTGTAACTGCAGGATGCAGCAGCATTCAGGCAGCACTGCAGAAAGCCACAGATGAAAGATAAAGTCTTTGGGAGCAGTAAATAGACACACATCATAAAAAGCAGCAAATACACAGCGGGAGTTGCCCATACTAACCGTTCGTATTAAGCACCTCTGCTGGTGTCATCTGTAAGGGCTTGTCACTGATAGTTTATGGGACTGTCGGACAGTACATGGTCTCTTTGGCTTATTTGATTTTGAGTTATTGTATTTTTTTTTTTTTCATCCCTGCATTCCATAATGAAAAATGCACATAGACGACACATTTGAAGTTCACTGCAGATTTGGGATGCATACAATCTGATGAGTTCCTCATTAACGATAATTTCGAAACTAAGACCACCGAAACAAGCCATTTTAATTTGGGTTATCTACAGAGTTTGGAAGGTTACTTATAAAGTCGGTAACCTAATTCAATCCATCACAATATTAAAATGATGAAACTTGATTACTTTCCGACCAGTTTAAATAAGGCTTAATTATTTTCTCGTAAGTTTATAGGCCGCAGTGTTATTTGAGGCAGTATTGCTGTTTTCACCACCAGGTACTGTCTTTTTGACTGAGTAGCAAGATAAAAAGTAGAAGTTGGAGAACTATTCCTCCTGTTTTGTTTTTCTTTCCTGTCGTAGCAAGAAGATTAAGCTTTACCGGCAGGAGTGAGAATGTGTAGGCAGGCTTTAGAGTGGGAATATATGCTGGGCTGTTTAGTAGTACAGAAATAAAATCGCTACGTGAAACTACGTTCCAGTGTTTGCCTGTGTCTCCGGCTGTAACATTATGCACATTTGAATGTAACATTACTTTTAAGTATGCTATTTAGTTCATGCGCATTTTCACAGCGGAAAGATATAACTTGCACTGTACTGTGATGTTTTTCTGCTTTACGTACAAAATAATGGCGAAATTTCCAACCAGCAAAGTATTTTTCAATAACGTTTAGAGGCCATTGTGTGAGATTTGTTTTCGTGAAATGTTGTAATTTGTGAAAAGAAAATGCGAATTTCCATCCACTGCCATCATACGATTTATATGGAGTTGTTCATCGATGTAGGCAATAGTTGGAATCCATTATATTGTTGCATAAGAGAGAACGACAAGATGACGTAATTAAAAGATCACCAGTCGGACATAAAGTGGTGAAAAACAATGTAGAAATTTCAATGGAAATATGACATTTGCGTTTGTTTCATGTATTAATGTGAGGCAGGTAACATCACATCTGTGTGGACCGACGACGACATAGTCTAAGTGGAAATTTATATCATTATGCATTCAAGATGTAAAAAATAGTGAAATGGTTTTAAAGCCTTAAAATGAGAAGGAATGGTATAATCTAAGTCACAAACACTGCTGTAGTTTACCTACTTGGTACAAGCCTGGTTGTTTATAGTAATGGTTAATTACTGTGCAGAAGTTATGAGGTTGGTCACATATGGTGTGAAACCACAGGAGCTCTTCATTGCCTCCTTTTGTGTTTTTACCATCCGCTCATTACTCTGTTTTGGCAATCTTAGTCTGAGTATTAAACCATGACTAGACATTTCACCCGTTTGGTTCCGACTTAAATGCTTGGTCTCTAAACACCAGAGCTCCGTAATGTTTTCATTTTTTCAGTGCATGCCTGAAGCACCCTGCTTGCATGATTTCACTTCAGATGGCTGAGATGTCTGTTTGTGGGTGCATGACTCTGCAATGGCATTTACCGAGACCCCCTCTGGGATGTTTGTCTGAGTATGCCCCCTGTTACAGCAGTGATGGTTGGTGTAGGGAATCTCAGATTTTTAAGTGACACAATAGCTCCACCTTGTGGCGACGTGGTGCAAAAAACATGGGGAGTCGGTCTTAGCCATGTCAAATCTAGGGGTCAACCGATGGATTCAAGATAAAAAAAAAATGTATTGTCTTGCACATAATGATAGAAATCTGCCTTGGGTTAGGAGCTCGCAAATGAAAAAACATACACCCATGAAAGTCTCTCATAAAGTGACATGAGAAACTATTGTTTCTAAAACTATTGTTTCTAAACAGCTTTTTTCAGGGTTGAAAAAGCTGACTCATACGAGGAGCAAAATTAATTAATTAATTTTTATCGACAATCTGATTTTAAAAAGTGATTCCGATAATTATAATAAAATGCTCAATATCGCAGCCGTTAATTGCCCTGACACCTAGTTTAAATATGAAGTACCAACGTTAATACTAGAACTTAGAATTGCAGGATAAAATAAATGTTTTTGTTTTTAGAATTTTGTTTCTAGTTCACTGCATACTGGTCAACATTGATCCCAGACTGAGTTGTTGTTTTGTTCATGATCAAATCATTCTAATATGTCAATGTCTGTATCATTTTAAATCACATTTTATCTTTGTGAATTGCTGTCCTTCGTGCGGCTTGGGCATATTATTATTATTAATAATAATAATAAAAAAAAATGTTTTCTTATTCTCCTTTTCTGCACAGGTTTGAGAGGTTCCCTCCTGTTCCAGAGGCAAAATGAGCTGGAGCTTCCTTACTCGTCTGTTGGACGAGATTTCCAACCACTCCACCTTCGTGGGCAAAATCTGGCTCACCCTCCTCATTGTGTTCCGCATCGTGCTGACCGCTGTCGGGGGCGAGTCAATCTACTATGATGAACAGAGTAAATTTGTGTGTAACACGCAGCAACCTGGTTGTGAGAACGTGTGCTACGATGCCTTTGCGCCACTGTCACATATTCGCTTCTGGGTGTTTCAGGTGATTATGATCACCACCCCCACCATCATGTACCTTGGCTTTGCCATGCATAAGATTGCCCGCATGGAGGACGATGACTACCTGCCTCGGGGCAGGAAGAGGATGCCGATAGTGAGCCGCGGTGCAAACCGGGACTACGAAGAGGCGGAGGATAATGGGGAGGAGGACCCCATGATCCTGGAAGAGATTGAGCCAGATAAGGAGAAGGAAGTGACGGTAAAGCCCTGCAAAAAGCACGACGGACGCCGTCGCATCAAACGTGATGGCCTGATGAAGGTCTACGTGTTTCAGCTCATGTCGCGTGCCATCTTTGAGGCTTCGTTCCTGTTTGGACAGTACGTCCTTTATGGGCTGGAGGTGGTACCGTCTTATGTATGCACGCGCTCTCCTTGCCCGCACACCGTGGATTGCTTCGTCTCACGCCCCACAGAGAAAACTATCTTCCTGCTCATTATGTATGGCGTCAGTGCCCTGTGTCTGCTCTTCACAATGTTGGAGATTCTTCACCTCGGCATCAGTGGTATTCGGGACTGCTTTTGCACACCGCGGCCCCGGCCTGCCACCCCCCGTCACCCAGCTCTGTCCAGCCAAAGGTCCTCGATTTGCCGGCAGCCATCGGCACCTCCAGGCTACAACACAGCTCTGAAGAAGGACCCATCGGGAAAAATGGGCTTCAGGGATAATCTGGGAGACTCGGGTCGCGAGTCGTTTGGGGACGAGGCTTCATCACGGGAGCTGGAGAGGCTGCGGAGACACCTGAAGCTGGCTCAGCAGCATCTGGACATGGCCTACCAGAATGGGGAGAGCAGCCCGTCACGCAGCAGCAGCCCAGAGTCCAACGGCACTGCAGTCGAGCAGAACAGACTAAACTTTGCCCAGGAGAAGCAGAGCAGTACATGTGAGAAAGGTGAGGTGTCCAACTTTTTTCATCCTTAGGATAAACAATCCTAAATCATTTTCTAAATTTTTTGAATTTTAATAAATTAAAGCCATGATCAGTACAAAATGCTTTACTGACACTGACTCCATCTCTCTGTTCACAGGTCTGCGTGCATAGGTTTTCATCAGACCAGCTGACACTGTAGACCTAAATTCACATAAGGGAATCAAAGTGTGTGTATGTGTGTGTGTGTGTGTGTGTGTGTGTGTGTGCGTGTGTGTGAGACATTTGCTTGAGGTGGATGAAGTCAACCCAAGCCTTCCAGTGTTACGGCCAGCCATGGTCGAACATAAGAGTCAAACGAGGAGGAGAGCGGTCGTCTCAACCCAGCAATACTTGGGGCGCCTGTCTGAAGATCCAAAGTGCTTACAAACTACCGTCGTGCAGCAAGAACGGTTAAGGTTATCGTATACTTCTCCCTCAGGGCAGCTATTGTATTTTACTTTTTTTAATTTTTTTTTACGAGACTTAAAGGTATTAGTCATTTTCTAAGAGTTTGTCCTCTGTTGGAAGTTCACAGTGAATGCATCTCAAGTTTGCCTTAGACCTAAACTGGAACTCTTTCTGGCATATTGTTAAGGTGTAACCAAGCCAGTTTTAGTTTTAAAAAAACAAACAAACTGTTAATGTTGTACTTTGTGAAGAAGTGAGTGCAAGAGATGCAAAAAAAAAATGTTAATGAGCAAGGCACCACTCGTATAAGAAAGGTACTGGAGTTATTATGCTGATGAAGACTTTTAGGAGTTCATTTTCATATAAAGGTTTCTCTCAAGTGTGTAACTTTTCTTTTTTTTTTATTGTTTTGAAAATGCACCAGTCTACTTTCTTAAGCCTGGTGCTTCGATGGTAACTGGAACACACTTGGGGTGCCTTTGTCCAAAGGAATAAACAAACCTGGGTAATGCTTGAAAAACATGTAACTCTTGATATTGTCTTGTATTGTTTAAAACGTGTATTTGATACTGTTCTTTATTTTTGTATTAGTGAGTATTGTGGTATTGAAAAGAAGCTATTGTCACTGTGGCAGAATTGTTATTATTTTTTAATTTTTAAGAATGATTCACTGCTGTCTTGGTTCCCTGAAGCCCGTCCATGGACAGGTGCATTCTGAAACTGGTTTGGTGCAACAGTTTTATTTAGTACATTTAAAAAAAAACTCTATAACCTGCGCCTTTTTATATTATTTACGCATAATCTCTAAACCAGCAAACATTCCCTTCTTCCGTACATGCCTAGATTCATTAAAATGTTTTGGTTGAATAAGGGAAAATACTCATGTTCCCCGCTGAAAGTGCAGGTTTTTGGATTAGTGTTATCACTGTTCCAGAGTCTCAATGAGGGTTGTAAAACAATGTAGTAATTTCAATGTGAATTCAATGCCTTGAACGCGCTCTACTACGATGCCATCTTTTGTCTTCGGAATAATACCCACAGTGCCAATTAGTCAAACTCAAAAATTGTCATCTCAAGTTATTTTTGAACAATGCTTTTTGTACTTTTTATACTTTTTGTATTGATAGTACTTTTGGTTAGTTTTTTAAATAAAAAATTTTGCAACAAAAGTTTCCCCATGTTCAGTATGGTTTTATTACTTGCTTGAAATGGTAAAAATGTCCAATTCCACTTAAATGGTTACTCTGTAACTATACACCCGATCTGATGGTAGCAAAATCAGCCAATGACTAAAACCTACATTTTGCATGGACTTTCATACAGAAAAAAAAACATTGTATTAAGAAAAAGTTACAGTTTGAGACCAGGATGAACCCCTACCCTTACTTAAAGATGCTCATCCTGTCTCAAAGCCCGACCATCTTGGCTGCATTTAGAAACCGGTTCAGCTCAACAAGTACTATAAAGGATTTTAAAAGTTCAACCTTAATGCTAAGCCTAGGCTCAGCTAAACTGCAGGTGAAACTGGAGAAATGATCTGTGCAGTGATTCAGAAAATATCACATGCCGTAATGTTTATTTCATTTATGATTATACAATATGAAAGTAATTGCATCATAGGATGGTTAAAGATTTTAGAGCAGGATGAACCTCCAGGGACCTCTAGTGGCATTAGCTGATCTCTACAGTGTTGATGCAGTTTGAACTGCAGCTTCTGAGGATGCAGCAGGTTTAGGGGACCGTGTGGTTTTTCTTCCAGGAAATGCACCTTAAACCACAGGCAACCCCCACATGATTAACCCATAGTTGACTTACATGGCATTATTGAGTAACAGAACAGATCTTACTTCTGCAAGTCACAATCCAGTAAAAATAATCTTTATTAACATCTAGGAAGTTTTATAAAATAGTGTTAACATGAATATGCGTCCCAGACAGGTCACAACTCTACATATTTGCAATTAAAATATCTGTTCCACTTCCATAACTTCCGTGCTTGGTTCTTTCTTGGAGGTTGCCTTAAAGAGGCAAAAGGATAAACAAATGGCTCCAAACACTGCAACAACCAGTAGAGAAAATGTGGCGGTGAGCCCCGTCTCAGCCTCACCGGCAGAGAGCTTCATACCCAGGAAGCCCACAGTGTTGTCAGCGGGAACAGGTGTGATCGGCGCACTCGTTGCTGGAGAAAAGACGCAAAGGTTATCAAATAAGTAATAGTAACTGTAAATCTAAACCACAGGAAGTCCTTTCTTCCTGTGGCTATAAGACTTTACAACAAGTCTCTCTCTCTCTCTCTCTCTCTCTCTCTCTCTCTCTCTCTCTCTCT
>CALSBV010011748.1:4548718-4574366 GCA_943590825.1 Bovichtus diacanthus
AGACAGACAGACAGACAGACAGACAGACAGACAGACAGACAGACAGAGACAGGCTTACACAGGAGTAAAACATTCACAGTAAATATATCAACACTAGAAGAGAGAGGTATATAGCTGTAGAATACAATACACAGTATAAATAATACACTATAATACTCTTAGAATAAATAATAATAAACTTAGAATACAATAAATATGACAAACTACTACAATTAAAATATAAACAGGTTAACATACTCTAGTTCGCTTTTTTAATGACTGATGGTTTTGATAATTGATGAATTTAGATTGTATGGACCCAGTAGAAGTAATTCTCCCTATTTATTTGGAGCAAAGGGCTCGGAACTACACATTGAACCTTTAAGTTTATTTAACAGTACCTCATTCACTACTGCTTAAGTTGTTCTTTGTCTAACAGCCTTTTTATTGGTGGCATCTCTTCAATTCTTGGGTATGTGCCAGAGTATTTGCACAACACCTGCCCTTATATGCGTTTAGGGGGCGTTACCTAGACAAAGAAATTAACAATCAACCACTTCTGCCTCCAATTAATGATCAAGTGAGATTCATCATTCAGCACACCTGGCGAAGAGCACATTTGGACAGTTTGGTGTATCTGGAGTTCTTTTTTCTCTTAACTGAAAATTTAGAGAAAATATGAGAGAAATTAAAGAGAGTGGGTTGCTGTGAGCAGCAGGAATGACCATAGCAATGAACTAACTCCTTAGTTATGTTAATGATGGGAACACTGAGCTAACTAGATCAGCTGCACATGTCTGACAGATTGCTTATATGAATCCTGTTGTAGCATGGGGTTCAACCCTGCTGTCAATACCACTTCTCTCTACATAATTGCTATTCTTGATTTGAAAACACAATCAAAATGTTTCGAGGGGCTCTACATTAAAAGGGCTATCAGGGAACAAAAGGAATAAATTAGTATAAATTTCACTGGGGATCATAGTAATTAGGAGTGAGAGATACACTTGCCCTGGTGGATTTCCCTGTTAACTGGAGTGCTCGGTTAAAGTCTCTGCAGGTGTTCACTGCGTGGCTCCTTCTGTGTACTGAGGTGAGCACAACATGGTTCATACCGAATTTGACTTGTCAGTCCTACAGAATTAGATCCCATGTGTGCGCCTTTAGTTTAACATTAACTTTAAAATCACTATACCGTCCATACATTCTATCCACCATTCATAGTATCTGTGTATCTGTTGAGAGCGGTCCTCCCTCCCATGTGCTCTGCCAACAGTGTTCAGAGTATAAAATGCCTGGATTTTCATAATTACGTGAAATGGTGCAAACTGTGTGGTAAATGTGGGGCCACGTTTATTAGCGAACCTCTTACGGGATTAGCCACGGAGGTGAATCATGCAGCCCATAGGTTTTAATTGCACGAGTGGCTCTAATATTTAAGGGTCACCCTCGGAGACAATCAGGGTCTGATTTACAGGGTGTAGGGGTTGCAGGTTATTGTGCATGTATGTAGGGGATCATCTTGACTTTTATGAAACCGTTAGCTGCAGTCATAATGAGCGAACACTGTGACTATACGTGTTTGTAATAGTATCTCTACATCTAAGACAACATTCCAAAACTCAGCTTCTCGTTCTGTATATTGTCCAGTGCAGTTATTGCAAAGAAATGCATTTTTTATTGTAAGTAATTGATAAACAAATGATCACTTTGGGGGTGAAGTATTTCTTTAATGATATCGCGCAAATAGATCTGCAGGGTTATTGGTTGATTTTTACCATATTTTATTTTAACGGATCCGTCTACATATTTATTAAGATAAGTGTTTATTGATCCTCAGAGGGGGAAATAAAAGAAGAAAAACAGGGAAACCAGAAGAAAAATAAAGAAGTAAAAATAAAATAAGAATAAATAACACAAGCGGTATATACAAGTACTATGAGAATAGAAGTATGAATATAGGTTAGACTTTCATGACGCCAATGTCTATAACACAATATAAACATACTTAGAAATGCATTATAATCTGCTTATAGCACTGTATAATTACAATTATAAGCATTCACATTTTTTGTATTACAATTCCAATAGTTGCAATACATTATAATCTTTTTATAATGCATTATAATCACTGTTATAATGCGTTATTTAGGTTACTCTCAGTGGTCATTGAGTGCTTTAAGGTAAGTAATGAAATTCCTGAGATAGAGGTACATATAATGCTTTCTAAGCTGGTTATAAGTCACAATAAGTGTTCATTGTTTGCTTTAAGTACAGTAGAAAACAAATATTTAATCTAAAATGTCAGTGACCAGCGATTATGAAGTATTATGATACTTGACTAAGTCATTATAAAATGCTTCATAATGTGTTACGATTATTGTTATAAAGCATTATGATTATTCATGAGTGCTTCTAACAATAAGTATACAGTGCTATCAGCAGAATTAAAGTAATTAAATTGAAGTATGCATTAAAGACAGGGGCATCAAAGAAAGTGTTACCATATGAACTATACGAGAGCAACTAAAGACAAAGTTACGAGTAAATTAATGGAACATTGCAATTGCGAATCTCACCAATGCATTTCTTATTCAAATTACACATCAGTGACGTGTGGTTAATCTGTACTGTCTATACTGTACAAGCCAGCAACAAAACAAGCACAATGTGACTCTTTATCCTGTGGGTTTAAGTGCACAGCCCCAGTTATGTAATAGATGATAATCCGCTGTTACCATAGTAATGCTGCTCACAACTGGCGTAGAGATTGCACTGTGGTGAAAGTAAGAATCAAAGGGCCTTTCCCGCCTCGCTGTCGTTCCTCGACCTCTCTTTCTGTGCACTAATTTGTTGTTGGTGGATTAGAGCCGCATGTTTATCACACTGTCACAGGACTTTGACTCTGCGAGGAGTGTTCTCCGCACCTCGCAGTCCTCTTTCCTGAGCAAGCAGTCCAGAACATATTCTATTAAGCTTGGACATACAAAATGTACTGCATCGCTTGTTTCGGGTTCTGCGTGGGTATTCACAACCTGGGGGAGCTGAAATTGACTACAACAACACAAGGGATTGTTCGACTCCAGAAACAAGTGTACAGTACATCTAATCCACTGAAATAACACATTTCATCTTATTGTGTTGAACTCTTAAGCCAAAACTAATGAAAAACACAAGATAAAGAAATGAGTGAAAAGTGAGAGGTAAACTGCTCCGGCTTTTGCTGTAAAATCTAGGAAGGATTATTTTTGCTGTGGATGTGCTGTGAATTGAGCATCTGTGCAGCCAGAAAAAGCAGGACGGATGAAATAGTCCAGTGAGTGATGTATCATTATCACGTGGGGGTCAGCATTAGTGGTCTGAAAGAGGGATAGGATATGACTTGGGAATGTAGGATGGACTGGTTTGCGAAGCTTGTACACATGACTGAAGGCTAAACTCGGAGAGATGATGGTTATTTTCTCTGGTTCAAATTAACCAAGTCCAACTCACTTAGTCACCAAATGCATCATGACATGAATAAAATGACATAAAAACAGATAAAGGAGGAATATTAAAGGTATAACATTTATTAAAATGTCTAAAAACGACTAGATATATGTTATATATTTGTTTACATTATCTCAAAGTCATTTTAATCAAGGTAACTTCATTTGGTATTCTGTAATGGCCTCATATTCCCTTTGTGCATGCGTCAGCGTTGTGGCTGTCTGCCAGAAGCTGTCATAGGTTGGCTTTTCATTCAGTTTTAAGCCACATTTTTTTGGATACACTTTTTAGGCCTTGGTCGTTTTTTAAGAATAAAAGACAGAGAGAGAAACACACGGGGGAACATACAATGGGGATATGGTACATACGCAGGCAGGCGCGATAACAGTCATCTGAGGGATCCTCAGAGTCAGGAGAACCACGAGGGATCACTGAAGCCGTACACATCTGAACTACTGCCACCTTGCCTGGCTTGGCTTAACAGGATTGGCTGCTGTGTTGTGGCTTGGATACCATTAATCCCTCTTATCCACTTACTGCACCTTAACCTGCGGAGGAAGGATATATAGCAAGCTGTTGCTATCTCCTGTTGGTTATCCCTTCTTTAAACCTAAGGCCCTGGAAAACCTTCAAATTACACCTAAAACCAATTGATGTGGTTTTACAGAGTTTTGAATGATATTATATTGCGCTAGTCATTTGTTTTGCATTGCATTACATTCTGTTCTATTTAAATCCTGCATTGTAACAATATATTATTTCACAATAAGGAAATGGGAGTGATTCTTGAAATACATATTTTATATATATTTATATATCAATCTAGATCTGCTTGTGGTTCTCAAAGTGCCAAAAAAAATACATTTAAATAACTCAACAGCAATGTTTCTTTCAGGAAATCATCACCCAGTTACAAGATAATCCACAGACCTTGTTGTGAGCAGTTTCATATTGGAACTATTTTCTTTTGACCGAACTACATCGCAGACGAGTGAGCACAAGTCTCTCCTCCATGAGTAGACGCACACTTCCTTCTGCGCAGTGATATGGTTGGCAGGTGTAGTTTGGTTGAAAGAAATTAATTAATCATTTCAAAATTCCTAGATAGAGACGTTGATGTTGAGTTTTTTTTATGTCTTTTTGGCGGTTTGAGCACCACAAGCCGAGCCATCTAGATCCATTATTATATTGGAGAGAAGGCAGACATCTCTACGCCCGACATCTCCACCACTCACACCAAAACAATCTAGATTGATAAAAAGCAGTACAGGTAGGATGGGAAAAAAATATTTGGGATTTTGGGTGAACTGTCCCTGTAAAGTGAATTTGATGACAAAGAATGCCATAATCATTCAACTTTAAAAAATGAACATTTTAAATTGTCAAACAATGCTCAAAGTCACAGACATAGCCACGACTTTACTTCCGCAGTAAATACAGGAGAAAACGATCTGCTTCATACCTGTATAGTCTTAAGGAGTTCATGTATCGTGGATCATGAGTTTAGGTCTGTGATACATGAATTCCTCAATGAGTGCTTCCTGTGTTCTTTAATATACTTATATGTTTTTGATTTGACAACAGAACAAATTACAGCCTGCAGACCTAGTTTCCATTCTCACAGTATCAATTGACCTATCAAAAGAAATCTTACTTTCCTCTATCTTGGATAAAAACTCACTTGAGTCTAGAATAAAGTTGTCTCTGTGCTGGACCGTTGGGCCAAATCAATGAGCCGAGCATTCAGGACAGAAAGGACTAAAAACCATGGTTCTTAATTACATGCACAAACACACGCCCTGTTAGTATTTTCCCTTCTTCTGTGGGTGGCTGAAATCTTGAAATTAAATAAGATAATGGAAAAGAGGAACATTATTAGATTATTCCAAAAGGGTTACAAGAAAAACTCTGTCCTCTCTTCTCTCAGCAGTTTATCGTGGTGCCAGCAACTTCATCTGTTTATCATGTGTGTCACATTGCATGCATCCACCCTCTGTCTTACATTGAATTGCATTAACCTACAACGTGCAAATGTGCCAGCGTTTGCTTATCTCTTAAAAGATAATGCTGTGCTCTTTGGAGAATTCTCAGCTATCGTGGGTTTGGAGGAATTGATCTTTCCGTCAGAATGTGCAGGAAATCCACCCAATGCTGTCAAAGCAATATTACATGAAGTGTGTATTTCCTGCAGATCTTGCATGACTCAAATAGAATTACCAGTCGTGTTTGGAAGAAAAGCAGCTAGATTTGATGAAGCAGGTGTTTTAAAAGGCCTGTATTGGCATTGCTGGATGGTTGTTGACAGCGTTTAGTTGTAGAAGCTGCTTCAGCCAGTGGAGAGGAATTAGTTGTGTCTTATTAATATTGGTACAATGAAGACTAAAATGCATATTGTTTTTACTGACAAACCTAAAATAAAGCCATTGGCTTTTATTGCAGGTTTTTTTATACTCTGGTCTGTCTGCCACATGTTTAGGATCAATCCCTGTGTGGATTACAGTTTCTATTCTGTGTTTCTCATTGAGTAGGGTATGGATATATTCCTAAAAGTGTTAAGGATCCCTTGTGCAACTTTACAGAAGAAACACTGACATGGTAATAAGCTAGTTCATTTATGTTAAATTCATGTCCATGTGCTTCCTTATTCCCTCATAAAACAAGCCATTTGAAAGTAATGGGTACATTCAGTAAGGAAGGTTTTGTCTGTCACGTTATGACATTTTGTCATTTGTCACAAGTTGAGGTCATGTTGTCGTGATCTGACGTGCATTCCAGCTGTTTGTCAAATCCTCACTGACCTCTTCGTGACACTTTGATTCCCTGACTCCATCTTAAGTGGAGTTTCATTACTCAAGCAGTGCTTTTTGCTTTTTTGATTGAAAACCAAAGGAGTGCGTGGACATTGTAGCCAGAGTGCACTGTGAGATATAATTTCATTCGGTGGGCGGAAGATCAGGTGATATCTTCATTAACGATATTTAGAAGTTTTATGACTTATTTGTGAAAGTTACCAATCTGCAATATGTTGTTCCTCTCTCCCCTTGTTAGTTTTAATCAGCCTTGAGGCATGGTTCAGGGTGAATTTTATTTTTAGTTAGCTACATCTGAAATCCTGTCCACCTCACTCTGCAAATGGCCACACATTACTAAGTGTATGTTCACCCCCCAGAAATCTTAACTTTAACACTGTACAGTCTATTCATAAATAGTCTAAAATGCATTAGTTTCTTGTCTTATTGAGGATAGTATTTACCATTGGTACCAAAACCTGAAAGCAAAGCCAATCATTATAAATGAAACTGTCTCAGGCTGTTTTCACAGACATTTTCCTCTCACTATAAACAATCCAGCCACTGGCGGTAAGTTGACAGGTGACTGACAACTTGGAGCAAATCCGTGCTGCTCCAGAGTTTATCAAAATTGCTCAGACATCTGAGACACAACATTTACACTGGAAGTATCACAAATGACAGTGAAAAAGTGCTATTGTGAAGACTGTGACTGTTTCAGGTTTATGTTGACTTCACTTTGCTGAATTAAAACAACATATCAAATTATACAGCATAGCTGCAGGGTCTCTACCAAAGACAGCATTCAGGTCTGTCATATTTAGGTTTCTCTTTTGTCTCCAATCCCAGTGAGCTAAACTTTCCAATAAAAGTCACTCTTTTTTCTGAAGCCCAGACGGGTGTCACTGATCCCGACAAGGCTGACAAGACAAGTGTCAGCACAGGTAACAAAGTCTCTTTTGCCACAATTTCTTGTCATTCAAACTCTTAGAAAAATAAAAAACACTTTTGTTACTTTTCTGTCAGATGTTGCCATTCTGACACTTTATAGAATGCTCGGTAAAAACTTAACAAAGATGTTGAGGTTGGTTTCTTTTCAGTCTGTCTACAGACACGCTAGCGACTCTGTGAGACTGTATTTTGAGCTAAATGGTCACATCTGCATGCTGAGATGCTCCCAATGATAATGCTTGCATGTTTATGTATAGCAGGTTTAATGTTTACCATGTTCACCATCTTAATTTAGCATGTTAGTATGCTAACATTTGATAATTAGCACTAAACACAAAGAACAGAGGCTAATGGGAATGACATTAGTTTTGCAGGTATTTGATCATAAAGTATTGGCTACATTGACATTTAGAGCAGATGATGGCACTTAGGAAGTCAGGGGGTGCAGATTTATTACAATTCCTCCTCTTGGGATCATGGATATAGCACATTTTACAGCAATTCATCCAATAGTTAAAATAGGCTAGGAATATACAACAATGTGTAGCAGAAATCCCTTTTTTCCTTTCCTGTCCTGTAAATCATCTTTTAATCTCTTATCTGTAATTATATCAATTGTACCAGTAATTGTAAAGAACAGGATCACTTCTAAATTCAAAGCATATGTGAAGCCAAATGCAATTATCTTATCCCTAATCTGATAAATATATTGTCATAGCATACCAATTTATTAATTTGTCTTCTAAAAACAGAACCAGTTGCAAAAGTTGGTCAGCTTCTACATCTAAAGGGATTAGTTATCTTTGGACTAATTTGTACTTTGCACTGTTCAACTGTGTTTTTTTATTAGACATATGCTGCACTATGTTATAAACTAGAATGGCACTCTGCCAGGGTCAATGGTGGATTCTCATGCTCCTCGGACGGTCCTTGCAATTTGCATCTGCTCCAAAATATAATGGGTTCTTTCTGGGCCCATGCTACACCCTTCCACCAAGTGCCATGAAAATCGGGCCAGCAGTTTTACCTTTATCCTGCTGACAGAAAGACACATATAAATATAACCTGCTTGGCGAAGCTAACAAGGGTTAAACACACATTATCTCTTAAGGTCGCTCTCCTTTATGGAATAAGTCAAAGTCTGATATGTCCTTTCTCTTCTTACTGCTCTCAAACACAGAGAGCTCCACTCTGTTCATGTGTTCCCTCCCCTTCACTGATATGCCAGTGTGACGATGGGTGTAACCAACAAGAGCTGGCAAAAGCAATTCAATGAAGATCAATAAGTGAACAAGGGGACAAGGAACAAAGTTTTGTGTTTAACCGTTCAGAGAAAGGGAAATTCAACTTGTTGCCACTGAGAGGTGAAATGGTGCAGAAAGGAGTTCAGCTGGGCTGGAAAACATTCTGTTGTTCGGTCTGTCTGGCTCTACTGAAGAATCCGGTGGCTATTCCTTGTGAACACAGCTACTGCATGAGTTGTATTAAGAGTCTCTGGGATGAAGAGGATCAGAAGAAAACCTACAGTTGCCCTCAGTGTAGGCAGACCGTCACACCGAGGCCTGTCCTGTTGAAAAACACCATTTTGGCTGTTTTAGTGGAGGAATTGAAGAAAACTGGAGTTTTCCCTGCTCCTGCTAATCACTGCTATGTTGGACCTGAAGATGTGGCCTGTGATGTCTGCACTGGGAGAAAACTGAAAGCCCTTATGTCGTGTTTAGCCTGTCTGGCCTCTTACTGTGAGGAACACCTCCAACCTCACTAGGATGCATCTTCATTAAAGAAACACAAGCTGGTCAAGAAGCTTCAGGAGAACATGTGTCCTCTTCACAATGAGGTGTTAAGAATGTTCTGCCAAACTGATCAGCAGTTTATCTGTTATCTCTGCTCTGTGGATGAACATCAAGGCCACAACACAGTCTCAGCCGCAGCAGAAAGGACTGAGAGGCAGAGAGAGCTTGAGGGTAGTCAGCAAAACATCCAGCAGAGAATCCAGGACAGAGAGAGAGATGTGACGCTGCTTCAACAGGAGGTGGAGGATGTCAATCTCTCTGCTGATAAAGCAGTGGAGGACAGTGAGAAGATCTTCACTGAGCTGATACGTTTAATTGAGAAAAGAAGCTCTGATCTGATGCAGATGGTCAGATCCCAGCGGAGATTTGAAGTCAATCGAGTCAAAGAGCTTCAGGAGAAGCTGGAGCAGAAGATCGTTAACCTGAGGACGAAAAACGCTGAGCTAGAGCAGCTCTCACAGACAATGGATCACAACGATTTCCTGCACAATTATCTCTCATCGCCACATATCAGTGATTCTACAGGCTCATCCAGCATCAATATCCGTCCTCTGCAATACTTTGAGGATGTGACAGCAGCTGTGTCAGTTGTAAGAGATAAACTGTAGGACATTCTCAGGTCATAACAGGTGTTATTCTCTGATGGGAACAGGAAAGCAACATGTATGAGTCAACGACAGTCATATTATAGTCCCCCAGACATATTCACTGGATGTTGGCAGGTCCTGAGTAGAGAGAGTCTGACTGTACATTGTTACTGAGAGGTGGAGTAGAGAGGGAGAGGAGTATTTGTAACAGTTGCATACAAGAATATTAGCGAAGCAGAGCTCTTTAATAGATTTGGATTCAGTGATGACTCTTGGGTATTAACTTGTTCAAACAGTCTCTATGAATTCAGACATAACAACATCAAAACTCCTGTCTCAGGTCCTCAGTCCTCCAGAGTAGGAGTGTACCTGGATCACAGTGCAGGTATTCTGGCATTCTACAGTGTTTCTGAAACCATGAGTCTTCTCCACAGAATCCAGACCACATTCACTCAGCCTCTCTATGCTGGACATTGGCTTAATAGCTCGTTCCGTGATAGAACAACAGTTGACTTTTGTAAACTCAAATACAAAACTTCTACTCCTTTTTCTGTTCTTCTCATCCACCTCTCAGAGTGTCATTATGTACTGTACATGAAAACAAGTACAGTTCACTGTCTGTACAAATAAACACACAATCTGCAGTAAGATGGCAGCAAGAATGCTGGAAGATGCTAACTTGGGTATTGCCTGATTGTTACCTAAAACAGCATAACAGTGACAGTCCACATGCAAAGAAAGTTTATAGAAAGAAGTTTTAAATGGAAAGTACTTACTAATTTTGAGCAATCTTCAACAAAAATTGGTACACAACTTCTCCGAACCACGGCGGAAAAAGTTATTGTTTTCGATGTTCCGTACAGTTTTGGAATAGCTGCTATTGCAACTACACTTGGCCAAGCAATCGGCCTGTTCCGAACGGCACGCCCTAGATGGGCACTGCACTAGTTCTGTACGATGACTTTAAGAGTTTCATTCTACAGTACAACTTGATGATTTTAAATCCTTGCATGAGATATACTGTGAGCATTACATGCTGCATGCTACAGTAGTAATGGTTGATGGACAAGAAAATGGTCTTAATGAAATCTTCTGTAGTTGCCCCGTGGGCTTATGGTATATCATATTGCATGGTATGGCATCATGTGTGAGCCATATCTGCCTCCATTACAGCCGATAAACTCTGGATGCATCCCATTTCACACTGCCACCGACGAGTTTCGGAGAATACTTATTATGTTGTCAGTGGTATCCTTTTAGAGGAGAGAGTGGCTGAGCTGTCCCATCTATGTTCAAATCAGCTTTCTTTACTTACTATCGTGGACAGGCCTGTTTGAGTGGATACTTATTATGCTGTCAGTGTTTTCTTTAGAGAACGGTTGTTCCATTTCTTTTTTCAGATGGGCCCCCACTCTTAAAGCTATGGTGCCATCGTTTACATAATTTGAGGCAGCATCCTTTCGAGTCTGGCATTAATATAGTCTAGTCTAGTACTTACATCAGTGCTTTGGATCACTGACCATGAGCACATACTGATGGATGTCAGTGATTTAAGGACACACAACTGCAATTATTCAAAAATTATTTATTTTTTGCCCCTCTGTGTCTATTATCAAGTGTCTCCCTATTTTTCTCTATTGCGTTCACTCTCTAGTCCAAACATCTTTTACGTGGAGGATGGCTCTGCAGGATCCGCTTCGATTATGGAAAAAAAAGTCTTTATTATCTCCTGTCCTGTCCCCATAATCAGCTCCAGATAGGCTGTCTGGATAATAAGTAGATGAGAGAGTGTTTCAAAGGGATGAAGAACAGAATTCACAACTCCGTTTTCTATTTCATCCACCTAATTAAAATTGTTTCCCCGTAGAGCATTGTTTTTGTTTTCACTGCATCATTTTTGTTTTCAATGCCTGTCAGTAATGTCTTTTCTAATTTTAAAGCTGCAAGATATGTGTTACTACCCCTATGCTGACAACTGTTCATTAAAAGTTGGGAGAAGACGTGACTTGATAATTAAAGGCTTTCTTCAGGGACTGTGGTACTGTCTGTTCAAAATAACTTTGTTCTAAACTCCACTGTTTTAAAACTGCTACAACCCTATCTTCTAAAAATTACCTTGCCAAACAACAAAGCTGCATTGTCAATTACATTTTGAGGGAAATGTATTTCTGCCGCATTACGTTTGCAGTTTTAAACACGTGGTTAACGTTGTGAATTGAAACAAAACTACTTGGTTTAGTAAAAGATCATGGTTTTGTTTGTTACGTAACTTAAGTTACCTACGTGAGTTAAGTACAATATGCTAGTTAACTTACGTACGTAAATTAAAATGAGTCAATGTTGACTTTTGGTTTCACACGAACACTGGTACTGTGTTGGGTGTTTGTTTGACCCATCTATCTACACTGACCTCGTGCCTTATGCAGACTTTGATTAGAAACATATTTTTGATGTGTCAAAAACAAATGCAATCTGGGAGAAAATATGTATGTTTCCCTCGAACCTTAATTGACAATGCAGTTTCGTTGTCTGGGAACATCATTTTTTATAGGACACCAAGCTGCATACTCTTACAAAATGATTGAAGAAACAAATAATGGCATTTATAAAGAAACAATCTATTCAATATATGGTGGATAAATTATAATGTATTGATATTATATGAAATCTCTAAGTCTGGTTTTGATATATTGTGGACAACTTTTATGTACAACATAAAAACAAGGAAATGCCAATTTGTGTTTACTTTTATTTAGCATCACATAATGAGCCAGAGCCAGCTATTGTAACAGGACTGTTGGGAAAGCTTGCCCACATCAAAGACCTGCTCCAGTTTGTTGGAGGAAGTTTACACTTGCAGTGGCAATAGACACGTTTTTGCTCTAATTTATCATTATAAAGTAAATGCCGATTACACACGTAATGGCTATAAAATAACGACACCATCTGCGTGTAGATTGGTTCCCTATAAGCCTCGCTTTCACTATGCAATTCTGTCTGCCACCAGGTACGATCTCCCGGGTAAATGAATTTACAGCACAAAGCCTCGAAAGCAAAATGCAGTGTGTCCTGTGCAGCGTTGCCAACTCTTTCAACTACCTCAGCCACCTCAGGTCGTGAGATGGACAGAGGAGACACAGTGACCTGAGGTCCTCTCTCTCTCTCTCTCTCTCTCTCTCTCTCTCTCTCTCTCTCTCTTCATATTCTTCATTCTTTATATTTCATTTATTTATTCATATCTATCATATGTAGCTTACTTCCCTCTTCATGCTTAGTTTGGTAATTTAAATTTTTTATGTTGTTATTTTGCCAAATACTGCACCTTACCCCATCTCAGCTCATCTTATTTTTAAATATTTCCACATATATAGTATATTTGTATAAAACATTTTGCACTATTTGTAATTTTTTGAATCTTATGCTGTCTCCTACTGTGTATTGCAACTGTTGCGCAACAATTTCCCTCGGGATGAATAAAGTTCTATCTTATCTTGTCTTATCTTATCTTTCCAAGGAAAGTTGCTAACACTAGCTGCAAATCACACATTTATTTGCATAAACCTTAGTTGTTGTGTTGGTGGCAGCGAGGGAGAGACTGTCAAGAGGAGAGGGAGAGACCCGGTGCTGAGGAAGCCGTGGACTGTGATAATTCTGAGCAGCATTGGGAATGAATTACAATGTAATATATTTGAATATATTTCTTGCTTTTTCCCTGATGGTCTGAAAAAGTTAAAATGATGGGGGGAGAGAGTTGAAAAGTTGTCTGTTGCCACTTTAAGTTTCTCTTCTTAGTATGTAAGATTTTAAAGACTTTTATGTTTGTACTAAAACAATGTCGGCGTGATGTACATTGTCCTGAAAACCTGACACTAACAGCTAAACTATGTTGTGCTTCGTTGGGGGAAATGTGTAGTCGTTGAAACAAAAAAAGAAATGAAAATCAAAAGCACTAGCACCAGATTATGCGTCAGTGAAGCAAGGCAGTTTAAGCTTTATGAGTGAATGAGTGATGAATCCTGCATTTCCGGGAGCATTTTGGTCAACAAATGTGCCATCAACACTGTTGTAAGAATGTCATTATACAATCTTTCAGCTGTCCTAATCCATCAGGTTTTAGAAGACGTATCATAGGCCTATAGTTATTTTTTTGTGAACCAGCAGTGACGCAAAACCACCATTAGCAAACATGTTGTTCTTTATATAAAGAGCTCAAGTCTCACTTTTCTCAACTGGAAAGTCTTCAGTTGGTTTATGTCTCTCCACCTAAGCATTAAACCAACTGCTGAACGCGACAAGTTGACGCATGTTCTCTGCTGTTGTGGAAAGTAAGTCCTGAAAGGTTGCCTGGAAATCACCAAGTGAAATAGAAGGAGGTAGGGACTGTGGCTAAACAAGGAAGCAAATGACAGTATTTATTTTGTGCATTGAACTTTGCAGATTTGTGATGATAAAGCTCTATGAAGATAGTTAGCATTATATGTAATGTCGGGTGTGTCTCCCTCGGTCTTTGTGGTTTACGTATGAAGTTTTATAACGGCCTTTGATTTTATGGAATTTGTTTAACCCTATATTTAACCCATATATTAATTTAAAGGCACTGAAAACACATTTTCTCTACCAGCTTCAGTAGTAGACATTTGTTATGCCAGAGTTGCAACAGTTTTGGTTGTTTAACATGTAAGATTTCTGTATTTTGGCATTTGTCCACGCTTATCTCACTGAGTTGTTTGTTTATGTTGCACTTGCACAAAGTCAGCATAATGAGAAGGACAAGAAAACCTCCTGTTATTTCGACTTGTTCACACATTACTCCAAGATGGTTACTGGCTCCCCCCACTGCTGGCCTTGTAGTCACATTTTTTGAAATGCTTAAATTAGCTTTTTGTGTTGTATTACGTAATTGTAGCAGTTAGTTATTAAGTAAAACCGGATACAAACAAACAAGCTCCCTTTAATTTGCTGAACTGATTGTCTTACACTATTACTGGATTGATTTAGATGCAACTGTCAGCAGTATAGGCTTTGCAGCCATGTTGCCAGCCGTTTGTTGACACTTCTGTAATTCTTTTCACCGAGTGAAAGATATCCTTGATATAGCTGTCAAAGAATCCTGATGTATCCGACTTGGAGGCTGACGAGAACGTTTTCCTGACTTGGCTGCTCGTAATTCCGGTCTGATTGATATGATAGGAACCGTTCTTCTAAACTTTAACGCTGATATTCCTATTTATTCATGAATATTCAATGTTCTGGAAAAATATTGAAGATTGAAAACCAAGGGTTCCTTGGCTTTAAAAACATAATATCACAGAAAGCATCGTGTCCCTATATAAATTGAGGATATTGTAATATAAAAAAGAGGACAAAATAGGTAGGATAATATTAATATAAAGTTGTTCCTGAGCATCAGCAGCATACTACCAAATGAACGTTATAGTGACCATGTGGATAATATATTCACTAACTCACTGTTAGAAAAAGAAATGATATTTGTAAAGCAACAGTGCATAAACCACAAACATAACAAATCCACATTGATGAAACATTTCTACGGCTCATTGGGACTTAATACAGTGGCCTTGCTATACACACCTGAGTGGCCTATTGTGTGCAGAATGACGGACTTCATTCATGTGGCTTTACAATCACAGACATAATTCCCCCCTCAGCTGTCAGTCATCCTGTCCTGCAGACCCCGCCCCCTACGGAAATACAGGAGGTTGTCCGACACGTGATTAATTCAGTATGGCGGAGCTGCTGGCTGAATGATTTTTACAGTACCGACCGACGGGTCCTAAAACCCTGCCCTGTGGATGCTTGTGGAGACTGGGAGAAAAACACAGCCTTTTGCACCCAAGGGTGCTCAATTCAGGTAGTGTTTCTTTTTCTGTCTTTGTAAAACAAGTAGCCTACACAGTGCTATCTTTGGTCTGAAGTTTAGAGAGAACCATGACCCAGAAAGTATGTTTATATTGAAGGTCTCTGCGCTTTCCCTCCTCGGAGTCTCACTGAATTGCTTTAGTCCTGCTACGCTTGACTTTAGCTGTTAATGTCGTGTTTTATAGTAAGCAGCAATAAAGTGAAAGTGTTGTGCAATACCGGCATTGTTGTTCAGTATTACCAATTTGGAGTGGACTTAAAAAACGGTCGACTTTACGTGTTGTGCAACATTGTTACTCCGCCACTTTAGCGGCTCGATTGAAGTAGGACTTTTAATGGCACTTGTAAGCTAGCTATATTGCTTCAAACTCGTCTGAAACGGGCTGTCATGTCGGAAAAGTGACTTTCATGCACAGCGGGCGAATAATACTGTTATTTATTCAAAGTTTTCACTTTCTTTTTACGAGTTGTCCTGCAGCACAGGGTCATACGTTGTCATATTGTTTAATTTACAAGTGTGAGGTTCGTGTGAGATGTAGTGTGTCGCCTGAGGTTATTAGCGGACAGATGTGTGTTCACCAGGAAGGTCCGTCACACGTCAAACAGGGAATGCGACCCACGAGCGCAGTACAACAGTTGTCTCATAGTAATATAACGTGAGCACCGCTCAAAACTATCCTCTATCTACACACCTTTTTTTCAACAAAAAAAAACCCAAACACAACGTGTACATTTTTGTATTTTGTTTGCGTGTGTGAGTGAGGAGAAAGCAGTATGTGGAGCCTATGATGGAGGTTTGTGCTGAGGTTGAACCGCCGCTGCCACAGCATTGGGTGTAAACTTGTGTCTTCATGAAGTGTAAACACAAGAGAGCAGCAGCAGGACGGCGCTGAAGTTAGTTTCCAGTTCGCAGCTGACGGATTCGGCTGGTTGAGGGACACTCAAAGGACAACGTTAAGCGAAAGGGGGTTAGACATAATAGTTAAAGCCTTAAAGATGTTTGAAACATACTTTGAAAGTTGTGAAACCTTTATTTTATTAATGAAGCAAGAAAAAAGAAAAGGGATTTCATTGTACTTTCTCCATCCAGACAACAATTGACCAGGTCTATCCTTAAAACCACAATGTACACTGGTCAAACCTGGACTTGATAAACAAGTAGACTCTAGTAACTTTTAAAAAAAAAACCCCCACAGTGTCAGATTTGTGAAACCTTTATTCAATTTTATTAGATTTGAAAAGTTGGTGATGTAGTTTTTGATCTACACCATGGGTCTGGTATGGTCTAAGTGGGATTTAAACAGTGACATTGCCATTTGGTTTCTGTTTTCACAGATGGAATAAAGGTTTCACAAATCTGAAAGTGGGTTTTAAACGATCTTGAGGCTTTAATTTGGATGTCTAATACCCTTTGACAACAATAAGTGGTGCAATAAACTGAGAATTGGTCCTCAATATTTTTCTCTCAACTTTGCTGCGAATCAGAAGCTAACTTCGGCATCCTGGCAGCAAGGCTGTGCCTCTTCTCTGCTAAGACTCCTTTAAGCCTTCACTAGTGGAAACTATTCCCTCAGCATTACAAGCTCTGGAGGACTGCTGTTGCACGCTCGTAAACTCCAGGCCCCACAGGAACAAGGTCACCGCAGCCTTCTTAAAAAAAAAAAAAAAAAAAAAAAAAGAAAAATGGCTCAGAGTGCTCCTCTTAAAGGATGATTCTGCTGAGAGTGGAGCCCTGATTGGATCAGAGCTAAAACAGGATGTTCTTTGTCGACATTGTGATATTGCATTTTTTTTTTCAGCCGAGCATCTCTTTGCACAAATGGCAGTCCGTGAATACAACTGTATTTTAGCCATTTAACTACTGATGATCTACCTAGTTATAGTGTGTGAGAAGAGAGAGATTAAGTGTGATTATTCATTCAAGTAGAAATGTATTTGAGTCTCACTGGTTAGATTTGCCGTACTATCTATAGCTTCCAAAAGGAATAAGCAATTATGGCCCCTTTCTCTGCCTGTGGTTGAATAGATTGTAATGCAATGCAGCCACAAGAAATGTTGCATTGTTGAATTACCAGTGTGACTGAAACTTTTTCTTAGTGATGTCCTACACAAAGAGGAATAGTTCACAGGACTCTGTGGTGTTCATTCCATTAGTTGTTTTTCTATTAATATGTTGTAAATCATTCTTCTATTTTCTGATGATTGATCCTGCAGTTTATGGATTGTGTAACATGTGAGTGTTGTGGTCTTTATGGGCTACTGATGGGGAAGAGATATATAGCTCTGCCTCGTTTAACTGATTTCTCTTTGTGTGATTGTTGAACATTTGTGCAAAATTGAGTGTAGAAAGAAGCGTTTCCACTTTGAATTTGAGGGATTGACAGTAACACCTGACATTTAAATTTCCCGTTTTAAACAGTTAAATCTTACCTACACAGACTGCACACACCTCATTTTTCGGAAAATGACACTGTTAAAAAAACTAAGATGTATTTTGGGATCAAAAGGTACATTGGGAGATTTTTAATCAGTGTTAATGCATTTCAGAGTGAGAAAGAAAGCCTTCTTCTTTGTGACCTAAACACCTGCAGTAAATTAAAGTAACAGCCTCACATTTTAAGTTTTATGCGTGTCTGCATATTTATGGAACTTAAGTGTCAACTAATTATGTCTTGTGGGATTTAGATGCAATATAATATAATATATTGTATTGCATGCAAGTATAATAATACAGTAGACGGATGCCTGCAATCTCTAAAGCTGGTTTCACATTGCAGGTATAGAAAGATTTTTGTGGTCCTGGAAGATGGTGTTTTCAGATGCATTTGTCTGTGTCATTTGATGTCATGGTCTCACCTGCCACGTGATGTCTCACCTGCCACGTGATGTCTCACCTGCCACGTGATGTCTCACCTGCCACGTGATGTCTCAACACCTTCTCTGGCCCATCAGTTTGGCTGGGCGATCTATCAACTAAATAAAATGTCAATATATTTTTCAATATAAGCTACCTCAGACAGAACAATGTAGGGATATTTTAAAGCAGATTTGGAGCCCACTACTATGGAAAACAGTTTCCCTTCACTGCTTTACAGCATTAAAGTATATGTCACACCCAATCAGTGCCATCCCCGTTCACCACTTCTTTATGTCTCTAATTAAAATTCTTTCCTGTCACACCTTGTTTTACTTTTACTCCTCCATCCACAGCTTCTCTTTGTGACAGAGATTCATTTAGCCTGAGATTAATTTTGTAATTAAAGTTGTTTTTAAAGCTAAAATCTGTTGGTTTTTTACATTGTCCCCAACAGATTCAGACCCACTCAGAGCAATAAGACTGAATAACATCGTATAGACGGCAGGTCCAACTATGTGTCACACTTAACATCTCCACCGTGCAGATGACAAAAAATATGATATATATTGTAATTAGTTGCGCATGCTTCAGCATCAGGGCAGACATTAAAAGTGATACTCCAAAATCGACGTTTTCTTCTGGCTATTTTGCCTTTATTTATATGACAGTGAAGACAGAAGGTAAATGTGTTTTAAAACAAAGGTCCCAGCTATAATCCAACTGATACAAAATTCAAACTGAGCGTCGCCGCTGTTTTTCATCATTGAACTTTTTAAAACTGCCTTTCAAGTCTGCAACTTTTAGTGTTGGGATTACAATATATATATATTTTAACTATGGAAAAAAAATAAAAGCATAATAATTTAGTGTTAAAAAATTCTCATCCAGAGATATTATGGTTTACTTTAAAAATGTCTAAATCAGGGAATAAGTTTTGTTTGTTCTATAACAAAAAAACAAACACAATTTCACTCTGTGGAAAATTTCAATTTAAAAAGCTTTAGTAAAGCCACTTGCATATAGGTATTGCCATATTTTTATTTTCCTAACCTTTTCCCTACGGAGGGCCAAAAATCTAAATTTATGGTGGGTCAAGGGCCAAACTCAAACCTTTATTGGTTTTTATTGTATTGTAAAGATGCATAATTAATAATTATGGATCCTACATTACCTCACAAAAAAATAAAACTGCATAAACAGCAATTTCTAATTATGCAATTAAAATTTAATTTCAAATAAATTCCGCTAGAAACATCTGACAGGCCAACTTTGGGCAGCCCTGATCTAAACCAACCAAATATGTGGACTTGGGCCATTTCCAGATTAAATATAATTGATTTGTTTTTGTATTAAGTAAGCATAAAACACCAGGGCCAATGAAATCCGTCATTACACGGTTACTTCACCTTTTCTCATTAGGCTTACTGTTGTGCAACTTAATAAAAAGGATGTTTGCTAGAGGGCCCGAGAAGCAGTAAAAGTAGACAAGGGGGAGATTCAAAGCAGTAAAAGGGACACAGAGATTTTTAATGGGCAGCTATACAGAAGCTCTCAGCCTCAACTGATGTGATTTGAGGCTTGATGAATCCTTGTGGTCACCCAATGAGTTCATGGCTGGGAATCATTCTCCCAGATTCAGCCCCTTATACCCTGTTGTGCCTCACAACTCCAATAATAAACACATTTTTAGCTCCTTTGTGCTCTGCCGGGACCTTGTCCTGACTTTGAACCCACCCTTGCTCCCCAAACTCAGTTAGCAAGTGTTGGAGGGGTTGGCAGTTGGGAAAGGCATCCTTGTTTGTGGACATGTTGTGGATGTCACGTTAATGGTTACTAATTGAGTCTATTAATGGCACTGCAGTGTTTGGTACAAACTTGGTGACAGGATCCTGTGGTGCACAGGCACACTCAACCAGCAGGACTGTGCAAACTGTCCCACCACCCTACCCCCTGCTTACCGAGCATCCCACCCAATCAGGGCCCGCAATGCCAAACACATTTGTAACAAATAACAAATATGAAATATTACAGACAGTTTTACAATATTTTATTTCTTTCACAGACACTTGACTGTATATGTGAGGCATGCAAGGGGCCTAAATCAATTTGCAGTTTGGATATTGCAAATCAGTCTCGCACATACTTTGGTTTTAGAACTCAATCATTTGTGATTGTGTACCAATTGGATACATTTCACAGCAGGCAACTGATAGGAAAGGTGTCTTTCAGTGAGAGATGTCCCAATTATAATTTTGAGGGCCGATTGTGATCACAGGTGATGTTATTGGAATCAGTTGATCCAATAGTGATTACAGATTGGATTATTTTCCAAAAGCTGCGTTATGAGACTCTGTAAAAGCCATTGCTTTTGCCTCATGCCTGTTATTGTGTGTTATTTTTCAGGATGAACTCACTATTCTAAAGTATTCTCAGCTACATACTAATAATTTCAAATGCAGTAGATTATTTTACTGATTCATAACATCCATTTACAGTCTATCCTTTTTAGTTTTTTTTTTTTTTTCTTTAGGTATGATGATCTGATTGTCAAACTTCTGGATAGGTTTTCCTGATTTGCAAGCATCTCCCAGTGATCACAGAGCAGCTTGAAAGATTAAATGATGGGTCAGATAGACATTTATAAATCTCTCAGACAAAAATTGCAAACAGGGGTTGCAGTTGCTGTTGTCACTAATCCATCTGGTCAAAAGGCCGTAATGCAGCATATTTTGATTCCCTCTGTCTGTTTGATTTAGTTGTTTTCTGATACTTGCACTTATAAGTCATAATACAAGTTGCTTCTAAAGTAAAGTCTCATTTTAAAGGTGCATATACACGGCAAAAGTAAAACACTGTTCAGCCGGTCAGTCTGTGAGTCCAAATAAGAGGAGATAAATGGTCCAGGTCAAAGTTAAAAGAATTCGAACTTTGGCTCAGTGTTTTTCCTGAGAAGTTTAGAGTGAAGCCTTTGGGTCGGCCGTCAATACTCCCTCGGTAAAAAATTGATTTACTCGGTTATCTGATCATGTGAAAGCAGCTTCACACGTTGCCTTACACTAAGGTCATACACAATTTTGTCACATCCAAAAAGAGAGCGCAGCGAAAGCCTGCTCTCATTAAGGGAAAAGAAAAAAGAACAAATTTTCAGTGCAGAATTGAAGATTACTTAAGGTTGAGGTGGATAATTAATAGTAGATTGGTGACGCTGAGAGAAAGTTTAATACGTGGGTTAAAGAGTGAGAGCGACATTGAAAGAATGTTACTAATAAAGAAAGGGAAGTTGATTGGGCTTTTGTCATTCACAGTACTTGGCAAAGGGCATGGAAAGATGCTACTTCCTGCTTTTTATTTGACTCAGAATAGTTGGCCCTTTGTTGCCAGGGTAACAACACATGCATGTTTGGTTGTCCATTAACATCAACAGACTTGTGTGTGCGTGTGTATTAACACGGTGTCATTTTTATTACTGTGAGGTAGATAACTGTGTCTAACTATGAGACTGGTCAAATCTAGAGAAACCAAGGGCAAACATGAGATGTCTCATGCCATGCCATGTGAAAACATTTTCATATTTGTCTGTTCACCATGACTCTAGTTATTAATAAAGTGTTTGAAGGTTAAGATTCCACAGCTCACATTTATTTTTATATTATATATATATAATATTATATATAATATTATATATAATATGTAAATATAAAATACACACACACACACATGCACACGCACGCTAGCATTTTTCCCCCAACCTAAAACTTAAACATACCTTTACAGTTTAAGCTGCCTGGGCTGACTTTTGATACATTTATGTGCCCTTTCCACTTGCTTTACTTTCATAGATGAGATTAACAATGGCGCAGACATAAGATATTCAGTAGAAGCTGTTGAATGTTATTGGTGTGAGGGAACGTTTTCCAGCTACAGCTACAGTCCACATGTGGAAGGTAGCACATGACATGAGTGCTGAAGCCTTGCTAAATTAAGAACAGATATCTCTGTCTCTCTTTATTTTCCTAAGTCATTTTTTTTTGTGTGTGTGCAATTCAGGGAATGTCATTGAAACTGGTGTTAGGTTGTTTTGACAAGATAAGAATTTCTTTTTTTAAATTCATAAATCCCGTATATTTCTTTTCATGGGAATATCAATCAAACTGGAGTTGGTTTATTCATTTTAAGAATGGCTTTCATCTGTTTTTGCAAATGAACTCTTAGGCAATACATTTCAGCTTGTCTGCTGCTAGTAACAGATGATATAAATACAAATTCTCCATTGTGCATTTTGGCAGAGCTTCATTGACATTTAACAGAATATCACAGTGTGTTACAAATTTGAAAAAAACAAAACAAAACAAAAAAAACAGAACAGGAAGCAGAGGTTAACCGCACTACCTCCATTCAGCTTTAAATGTTAAGTGATCATTTTTACCTCTCCTGGCCTCCTGGAAATTACATTCACATACAGAAAAAACTGCATTGTCAATTAGGTTACGAGGGAAACACATTTTCTCCCTGATTCCGTTTCTTTTTGACGTATCACAAATGCATTTCTAATCACAGTCTGCTGAAGCCCGCAGAGGGATGCGGATGGGGTGGATGTATGGGTCAAACAAAAACAGGACCTTCACCCAGGAGACTGCTGTTCAACTGATTTTAACTTGCCCGTAACTTAAATAACATAACAAATGCACTTATTTTAAGCCAAACCATATCTTTGACTAAACCTAACAAAATATTTTTGTTGCGTTTCTTTATCGTAATCCAAGAGAAAATACATTTCCCTCGAAACGTAATTGAGAATGCAGTTTAGTTTTATGGGACGTCATTTTGTAGGAGACAGGGTTGTTGTTCCAAATCTATAAACTGCAAAACAAGCATTCAGTCGAGCCCTGTATAACAAATGTATTTTAAAGTGACTTTATTTGGAATCATTTTGTATGGGATGTCTTCTAACTTCATTAGCATTTGTGTACAACTCAAGTGAGAGATCTCAAGCATAGTCATAAGGTTTTGGTGTCAGCCCTCTCATCATCCCCATGTTAAATGCTTACTTCATTCCCTGTCCACCAGGAAAAAAATCACTTCTCTCAGTCATCTTACAAATTCAAGTTTATTTACATGAGAAAACCGCACGGTAGAATAGTTAATGATCAGAGAGGTTGGGCAGTGATGATAGCAGATTGAGTCAGGGGCCTACAGGTGGATGCTGCTGTGTGACACGGCCATACTGTGCCCAGGCTGTCAAAGCTCCGTATCAAGAAAAACGATCCCCCTTGTGCCACTTGATGCCCGTGCTCCTCATCTTGTCCCTGTTCAGCCAACAGCTGATTGATGTGATGTCCTGCGGTCGTAGCTGGCCTTGTTCACTTGCAACCATGAACAAGCAGCAGAGAGTGTTATGTTACTGCTGATAGGGAATCACTTTGTCTTCTTCAACCTGTGCTCACTCGCTCCTCTCTGCCATGCGTCTCCCACTTTTACTCTCATGTCACCTGTGTCACACTGACTATAAGCCTCCCTTCTTCTTTATTTTGCTAAATATTTTTTATTTTGAGTCATGCCCTAAATTGTACCAGCCACAGTTAAGACGTATCACAATATTCTGTCACTGCCCTGTCTGCAGTGACACGCAATGATTTTCTTTTACCCCAGGCTCTAATTGAAATTTTTTTTCTCTCCATGCTAATATCGCTCACAGTAAAGACTCTACACCTCAACTATTTTTGCAGAAAACAAAAGAGAAAATCAGGAACATGTCAATCAATAGCATACTGGCGGTGCTGCTAATCCCAACTCTCCAGTTGAATTATTCATAGTCAATTAGGGCTGAGAGGCTGAAGCTGTCTTTGTGGCACAAGTGCATTTTCAATGATTAATTTCTTGAGCTACGCAAGGGGTCTCTTAATTGTTGTTTACTGCTTGCTACCCGACCACATGTTATTTTTATGCCGTCGTGATTACTCCCGGCAGCGCTCGGAGTGCTTGGGAAATGAAGTCCATTAATGGGGCCTAAGAGCTGTTTTCCTGTCAAGCGCCATTTAACGTTTCCAGATTCAAACTTTGCTGCATGAGAGCAATACATCTCATCCAATCTTAAGTGTCAGTCGGTGGAAATGAGACGCACAAAGAGATACAGGTGGTTTATTTTATGGCTCTACAGTGCAATAAAAATACCAGCAGTGATGTTCTAAGATACGTTTTTAATAGGATCCCTGAAGAACAATTGCAGAAAAAGGGAAATCATAAGGAAGGAACATTAAAAAAACCCCGCATCTAACAGGTGACCAGTGCCACAAACTGCAGGTTGATGGGGTCAGAAAATGTGCGTTTTTTTCTGGCACAATTTACTTTTTTTTATATTCTGTTTGTTTGTGTCTGGCAAACAGAGAAAGTGAGAGGACTATACCTATGCCTGAGGTTATTGCTGACATAGTATGACAAGCTGTAAAAGCACAGTCTGAATTCTTGTAACAGACGACTCCTTTGCCAAAAAAAAAAAGCGGCTGGATCTGAGAATAACACCGCGGCCCTGCAGTCGACACCTCATGCCTCAGCAAATCCATCCATCTTGAGTATCCCCCCCCTGGTCATCAAAGTATTGTCCATGTGCATGCAACTATTAAACACATCTCTGTCTGACATTCACACAAACATCTAAACCTCCCCTCTGGTCATTTTGGCCCTGGCCTGAAGAATGAAGAAATAAAGAAATTCTGTAGTAAATGAGAAAGCAGTGTCACAGCAACACTCTGATGTTCTGCTGACAGTCTGCGCTTGCACTTCAATGTTTATTCCATTAAAAACTGTGAGGGCAACACTGGAGCTAATTTTTTTGTAGATAAAAAAAAAAAAAAAAACTTAAAATATCTTAATATTGCCTTTTATTTCTTCACGGTTCACGGCTAATGATGAATGAGCTGGCCTCCCTTGAAACTGTCATTCATTTTAGGAACCGTTTTTCTTCTGGAATAACTCCTGATAAGTGAAGTAAGACCTTGGAGAATCCTGGCAGTGGCGTGTTTCCATGACATTTTATTTGGCTAGTCGGTGCCTTCACCTTCTTTCTACTGAACTCATTCATTTGACAGTAATTCAGTTCAACAGCTTTAAAGTAACGGCGACAGCAACGATACTGTGTGTTTTGTGTATTTGTATTTGAGAGAGAGTGATAGGAAAGGGAGCACATACACACTTTATTGTGGCCTCTGTGGTATTTCTAGTGACTGATTGCAGCTCTCATAACCACTTGTTTGTATTCAGCTCTGTTGACACCTGTGAGGTGTGTGTGTGTGTGTGTGTGTGTGTGTGTGTGTGTGTGTGTGTGTG
>CALSBV010011748.1:4574376-4612449 GCA_943590825.1 Bovichtus diacanthus
TGTGTGTGTGTGTGTGTGTGTGTGTGTGTGTGTGTGTGTGTGTGTGTACTCTTTGCAGTTTTGATTGCATAACACACCAGACAATACGAAAAAAGTGATCTTTCTCTTCTGCTATTGAAGTAAAGATTTAGTAACGTCATTAGAAGCAGAGTGTTTAAACTCGTGGAAAGTTTAATCGATTGTGTTTTATATCCGTGCCAGAATCAGACTGTTTCTCAACAACATGTGTGTACGACAGCACTGACTGTTACATTTAGACTATGTAAACATGATGTGATTTTAGTAAATCCAGATGGTCCAAATGTAACCATATTTATTTGATAAAGATTATTACTTTAAGATAGAGCTGTGTTCCGCACTACTTATTTTCTCTTGTCCACAATAAACCAAATAGTTTCTTATTAACAGTAGAGTTATTATTTGTTTAGTTTTAACAGAGTTTCTGTACTTGCAATTGGTGTCCTGCATCAAACAATAGCTAAATAGCTAAACTTTTTTTTTTAAGAGGAGTTGTTGTAATTTAATTTCTACTTTATTAAAACAAGTTTCACTGCAATTTAATTTCTGATTTTCACAGTTGTTGTTGTTGGCTGTGATTTCTCTCCTCTTTGGCTGGTAGCTTCACCTTGGCAGCCACAATCCTGCTCGCCGCTGACCATGCACATAAAACACTTAACTCACACAGCAAGTAAAATATGTGCCACAACTTCCTGAACGTCATTGAAAAGCCTTCTTTAGGGATTTATGCATGTGCATGTAGGGTCACAGATGGGAACAAACTGATCACAAAACACAGGGGTCATCAGTTTCTTTGAAGGCGTGTGACACGCTGGTCTTTGTTCCTCTCTGTGCTGTTAAAGTCCCACACATGGCCTCAGGTAAACACAGAGGAGTTTTGGCTCAATAACTGTGGGGAGGAATAAATAGTTTTCAGGACACAAGCCCTGATATTTACGAATATGTTCTGTATGTTTGTTTTAAATTTGTATATGAGTTTCTATCTGGAATTTCCCATGCATATGAAAACATTTTTTTTTTTTTTTTTTTTTGCATCCACCTCTCACAGCCTGACTGGAAGGAATCCTGCCACAACACACCACTGAGCTCTCAACCTGTGGCTCGGTGTGATGAAGCCTTAAGAAACAACCGCTCTCTGTTGATCCTTGGCCCGGCGCCTTCGCCTGGCACCACCAACTTGGCGGGGAAACACATGTTGGTCACTACAGCCTCCACGGAGGTGCACTGACACCCTCACCGCTCACCTCTCCTCCCCTGTCAAGTCTGCCTGGCAACAACAACCATAGCAATGAGCTCTCACAGTCGATCAGGTAAGATGTGAAAAAGTAGTAGAATTTCACAAGAGGAGCTCTTGTGCTTTTCTGTGCATGTGTAGTTGCTTTGACATGGAAAATACCTTCTGCTGTTGGAATAGGAAAAGAAAAAAAATGTTAGGCAATAGGCATTATGATGATGTGTACTGAATTTATGTAACAAGTGTATACATGTGTTATTTAGTATTGAAGATTTTCTTTCTTTTTTGCAAAGGTATTTTATGCTAATTAAGAGATTTCTTGAAAAACTGACCTTTGAACTTTGCGATTTTCATTGTTGAGTCTGAAAGCAGAAATGGAGCAAAATTTACTTGTGTTGCAGACATTTCTCTATTAGCCATTGCAAAGACATTTATTTCTATCTACAGAGGGCAGTAATGTTTAATATTTTGGTTACTTTTCGGATCATTTGATTACATCTTGGCGAACAGACCACACCTGCTGTTTTGATTGAGCATTTTCTACAAGGGCTCTCCAATCTTCTAGAGTGATTGAATATGGTTGAGTTGACACTTGGCTAAACGATTAACTCCATCATGTCGCATTGTTTAAACAGCAATTTCTAATGTCTATGAGAGGGCACATGTTTGTCAAACTATCTATTTTTATGGTCGGCCTAATTATTTAGCACTCATGCTCACCCAAGAACACACTGTGCACCATATATTGGCTTTCTAGAGAGAAAGTTTCCGTGTCCTTTTTAAAAAATTTGGGACATGGTTACATAGTATGTCTTCTTACGGTAGAGGTTATTTGTGACATATTTCACATGTAACATACTTTGTGATTCTTCCTTCTTGGTCATTTGGGAGTTGTTTGATCTGTGCTGTGTTGATGGATTTATTGAAAGGTGGCGGTGTTTTCAAGTTTAATATCATATATTTAATTTTGATTGCCATTCAATTTAATCATGACGACAAATCTGCACACAGATGGCATTTATTTATTGATATTTATTCATATCTCAGACTATGGATGGAAAAAAAACGCACGTTTCGAATGTTCAGCTCATCAAATGGCCGTTGGCTAACATGTGTTGAAACTAAACAGTTAAATTGTTTAGGTTTAGGCAATAAAACTACCTGTTTTGGGTTAGTCAGAAAACATGGTTTGGGTTAAAATAAGTATGTTTGTTATGTAACTTAAGTTAAGTATGCTCTCTACGTAACATTAGTTAAGTACATTACGCATTTGATTTATGTGAGTTAATATAAGTCAACGTGTTGAGCTATGGTTTCATATGGGACATGACCAGCGGCCTCCTGGGTGAAATTCCTGTGCTTGTTTGACCATCCATCCACACTGACCTCCTCCCCGTGCTGACTTTGTTGCTCTTTATACTACGCCACGTGACTTCCTCCTTTGCTCCCGTCATAAATACTAAGGCCAGGACAGCTAATCAATAGATGATACACCCTATCGAGCCAACAAGGTGGTAGAGTAGGGCCGTATCATCTCAAATCTATGCTCCCCGATGAAAACTCATAATTTAATCGCCATTTAATTGTCTGATAATATTCAAAGGGAGTAAACGAACATTGATGGCTCCAGATTCACTTACTGTCTTTTGAATAATGGTTTTGCAAGCATTTGCTAACATGACAATTGGTCCATAGAAGATTCCAACAAAATTCTAATGTCTATTGAGAAACTCTCCATGTGCACGACACTCATACGGTGTGTTTAAGGGTCATGAATTATGTTTTCATATTAGGTTTCTCTTTGCAAGCTCAAAAATAGATTCCCTGGTGTGCTTGACCTCGACCCATGTGGCCTACTAAAATCCCCCTTTTTTTTTTTTTTTAAAAAGTCACAACCATGGTTCTCTCTCAACTGCAAACCAAACTGGACAAAAGGCCAATTGTGTCCTCCCTTGCCCATCATGCTTTGGCTGTCTTGGTCGTATTCAACGCAATGACGTCACAGCCATTGATAAATTGTTGTGGTGCTATTTGTCTTGTGTGTCACAATGTGGGTTGTTGGCATCGCCCTCTTTTCTCTAGAGCTGCGAGTAGAGACATGGTGTTGTCCCAGCCAAAATGGTTTGCGTCAGAATGGATGTTTCAGGACTGTTTTTTTCTTAAATACATTATGTAAGTGGAACCTTGGAGCAGGGCATTATTTCCTTTTTTATTTTCCTCCTACTAAGATAATTTCCAGACATTAAAAGTTTCTAAAATAACATACAGTCTAGGTAGGATTACATTTTTATACTGTCGGGAGTTTTGAGGTTTGCTTGTCAATTTCCTTGTTATTTAGTAGACGTCATCTGACTTTCTTGTGCTTCCGTGGCCAAGAATCCACTTTTGGAGCAATTAAAAAAATTGACCTCAATCCACAGTTGTCAGTGTAATCATGGCATGTTGTTAATCTCATTTGGACTGTTTCAATAAGGGAGGGAAGCTTTCTTTTTTTTTTTTTTTTTATACTCATTCACAATATATCAGTTGATGGCTAAACATAATCACACTTTTGGAAAACAGATTTCTTATGATTCATAATAAAGCACAATTTTCCATACACAACTGAAACACCAAAAATAGGTGTACTGTTGACATTTTGTACTAAGCCAAAACATTCTGACAGCCAGACTTTTCCCCACCTCGAGGAGCTCTGAAATTAAGAACGAAGCTCTCACTCCTCAATTTCACCTCCTGTTTGCAGTTAATTTTCCCCTTGTCGCCCTCCTGTCTGTGCACTATTGCTAAGCCCTTTTCCATATATGACAGATCATCATTTCCCATTCTCAAAACCACCATTTTAGAGCACTGAAGGGCCTTTTTGTCTGCCTTAAACTTGGGTGGCAAAGGCTGGCATGTTGACATGCTACTTGGCATTTTGGAGCGGAGTTTATGGCCTTGGAGCCTGAGCTAGAACACACACACACACACAGACAAACTCTCTCATCCCAACAAGACCCTCCCCTCCGCTCTCCGGCGGCAGTAATCGGTGGCAGGTCCTGGCTGAGGGGGATCCTGCGTCAATAAATCGTCATGCAGAGCGACTCCCCTGCCTGGAACACAAACAGAGAGAGGGGCCGTCTGCTGCTGGAGGCCTTGTATAGCTTGTTAAACCCATCTGAGGCTTGTACAGTCTCACCAAAAAGCAAGCGCATGCTGGGTTTAGTACTGTTGGCATTGTTTACTAGTCTAAGTTGGTATTTTACTTCTTGGAGTGATCCCAACCTCTCCTGTCTTATTCATGACAATATAGATGCTGGCTGATAGTTGTGCTTTAAGCTGGTAGCCTGTAGAGAATTTTCCATTTTTTTGTCTTGCCTGCTTGTTTGTGTTTGCAGAGTGAGACCCAGAAAACACACTTTTCCCCAGTGGATTTAGTCCATAGCTGAACGTCCCTTCGGATAATTCGGCTATTACCGTTGGTGTACCTCCATTTGCATGTGTGTTTTCATCCATCTCCCCATCCTCAGATTAATTCACACCCTTCGCCCTCATGCATGCAACCAGTGTGGACTGTGGACCAAAGGAAAGGCATTATCTTAACTTGCAGGTTTTTAGATTAGCAGGTCGGTATGTGGGGCGCAGGAGAGCAGTTGTCTCTCGGTCAGTCGCTGCAGAAGTGGAGGGTTGAGGTACTGGGTGGGGGCCGCCGCTGCGAGGAGTTGGTTTTCAAAATAAACACGAGAATCGCACCTCCTCACTCTTCAGAGTCTTTTTCAGACCGCTGAGCCATGGCAGATGGTTGTGAATTATACGTCAAGTTTTTTTTTTGTGAAGATCACGGCCATGTGTAGATTTTTATCCCAGAGATTATTCCCTATCGCAGAGGAAGGGAGGGATGATTGAGAGGGCTGACAGCACAATGAGTGCTTTACAAAAGATGATGGCGTATAAACAGCTAATGCCAGATAGGACTGTTGTTATTTTTATTCTCTATTGTGATCGATGGGTCGCTGCGACGTCATAAAGCAGGATTATGGATTCCTTCCATTACAGCTGTGACGGCCACTATTTTGTTTTCCTGGTCACGCCATGTTTCCCTCTAGCATCTATCTATTAGTGCTCTGAGGATGTTAATGATACAGTGCCGAACTTGAAAATCGGAGATGTGACTTTGTAAGCTTTTCCAGTGACACTTTCCTCCTGTCAAATAAGTAAATGTTTTGGACTTTTGCATTTTGGAGCAGCTTTTTCCCTTTTCAAATATCAAGCATATTAGTTGGACCCGAGCTCAAGTACAGTAATTAAGTGTGTATTGAGTAACCGCAGCAGAAGCATTAGATTTAGAGGTAATTGAAGTCAGCTGCTGTACAGTTGAGTCTCCTGCTTCTGAAATAGGAGCAGTTTTTAATTCTCTCACTTGCCCTTCCTTCTCTTCTGTCACTCTAATTTCCTATCTGTCTTTTTTCCTCTCTCCCTCTCTCTGTCTCTCAGTTTTAATCAGTAACTATAATAAGGACTCTCAGTGGGAGCTATCAAAAGCCTGCAGTGGTGGATTAGAAGAGAGTGGCTAGTGTCTGGGCCAGGCCACTGGAAAGCGAAGCATAATCTTCAAAAAGGGAGCTTAACCCCTGCTGGCCCACGCTGATGATTCCCCATTTACAGGAGCCATCGTCACAGGGAAAAGGCTTGGGTGTTAATTGATACGTCTGAATGTTTAGAAAGTTGTCTAAAGATGACTGAAGTCAACCAAAGCAAGAGGCAAAGTTAAGTTGAGCTTATTCAGAGGAAGTTATTTAAGAAGTTTTTAGGGAGAGTGATGCTGTTCACTTCTGTAAGCACGCAGCCGCACTCGTACTCACCACTGCTATCTAGTGATTGTCCAAAGAGCCAGAGGGACACAATAGCGCTCCCTCCTATCTGCGTTTGATGCATTTGAGTGCTGCAGAAATGTTATTGTTCTCATTTATCCTTGGCTCTGCAAAAAAATGTTCCTCAATGGAAAGACGAATGGGAATGAGAGTTGAACCAGACTAAACAGAAGACTTTTTTTTTTTTAAAGAACAATGGAGGCTGCTGTGGAGAAATAAGATTACTGCCTCATTATTGTCTTTCTCCACAGTTTTCCAGAATATTCCATTCAAGTAATCTCATTGCCAGATGAAACAAGTGTGCAATTTAGCCTTCGGAAGAATTTATTAGGCATTCAAAGCTTTTGCCTCTGCCGGAAGAGAAGGCTCAGAATTGAATTATGTTTTTTTGCTCAAACTGCTGTGCCCTGTTCTTTCAAATAAACAAAGATCTTCTTTTTGTTCTTCCACTATTAATTATTCGACGATTTTATGGTGGATTTGGTAGCTAAATTAGGCAAAATGGCATTGAATTCTTAAATTTCTTGAAATAACGAATGATTACATACCTTTTGTGTCTCCCCGTTTCTTTGGCTGGCTTTCAGCACCCATTTCAGTAAAATGAACATTTAACACACCACATGTACTGCTGCTTTGCAGGAAAAACATATAATTAAAACTCAGCAGATTTTTATAACGCAAAGGCAAACGAGGCAAAAGTATGATTATAAATAAGGCCAAAGGCAAGCATTCAGGGTATAGTATCTGTGTTTACAGCATACACAGATACAGCTATGGACTTCTGACAGTACTACACAGCACTCAGAATAGCCCAGATGTCCAGGCCGTAATAGATATGGAGATTAGGAACATGCAGACCTTGAAGATTAACCCATAAGGATCCACATCTGCTACTAAGCTTAGAGTATGAGAGATCACATTCACTCTCATTGTCTATGAGTGCTCTGTGCAGCAAACAACCCCGGTATAGTAAGAAGGAGAATCCCTGCACTGCTGTACTTCCCATCTGGCTGAGAGGTGCAATCCGCTGTATGGGTTCAACAGGGGACAGTCAAGAAGAGGGAGGAGGGTCAGGTGGGTCTCTGAGGATGTAATCCTCCTGCTTTTATGAACAAAACAAAATCAAAAGTTCCCAGCAGTTACACAATCCCTGTTAGGAAGGGCTCAGTGCACCTTGGGTCTCCCAGGGGCAGAATGAACTTTTCCAGGCACTAATCCGAGGATAAGCCCTGAAACAGAGGCCTTCAAACTGCGCTGTGTGCTGCGGTGTACTAAAAATGCATGAAATGCCCCATGGAGCTGTTGTGTTTGCTGCGATTGGCGTGCCCTGCAGATCTGTACAGACGGTGCTAATGTAGTGATTTAATGATTCAGGTCATGCCTTTCAGGAAAGTTGTTTAAAAACATGAAAACGTTGCGTCTTTCAGCTTTAATATGGGCAGAAACAGTTGCACGCCTTTCAGACTGACTCAGTTACATGGGTTTATAATCAATTACAATCACTCCTCCCTCCCTCCTCCAGGCCAATAGATACCACAATACACAGCCCAACCTAACAAAACATCATTAACACTTTCTTCTCAAGCCCGACTCTCCGAGCTTGGTTCTCTGCGGGTGGGATACTGCTGGGATTTCGAGAACAATCGTTTGACGGTAATGAATTAATGTCACTGAAGGTTAAATGAAATTTAACTGACTGCCCAACAGTGAGAGCAGAAGGAGGGATAAATAGAGAGAGTAAACGGGGGAGGAGAGCAAACAAGAGAACTGAAACTTATCTTTATCTCGTGTGACATAATTCTGTTGTTTAGAAGTAAAGTCTGTGGAAATACTGACGCAGACTCGGGTCTCTCAACTGTGACAACAACTAGAGATTAAACTGTGAGAGCAGTCTCGCATGAATCAATCAGAGGCTGCTGGAAGCACGGCCATTGAATCAGCCAATGAGAATCTCGTTTACTAAATGAATGTTTACAGAAGAAAATATGTTTTAGATGTAAACAGCTGACACAAAGTAATCTTTCTTCACCACCACTGCCGGCGGCATAGTCAAATAAGCTCCTTGAATTATACAGGACATTATAGTGTTATTATAGACATTATAGAGTTTGACACTATAATATATTTTCTTAATGCAGAGCTATTCAATTGCAAACCATAGTTAATAAATTACCTTACTAGTGTTAGTAGCGTAGGCCTACTCTATGCTAAGTGTGCTGTGTGCTTCTTTATTTAATAAAAGATAAAGTAAATAAAGCAGAGGTGCTCGGCAATCAACATTCCTACTGATCCTGCAGAGAGATAAAACATTGTTAGGCCAATTCTAATAATGTGTTAATGAATCAACTCATTTGAATATCATTTAGACTGACTAATAAAAGGTATTTCCTTCCCTGTTTTGCAGACAATATTTATTGATCAAATTGTTTCTAACAGTAACTGCTGCCGCTTTGCCCTCTTTGGCTGACTTGCCCCTCTGAAGTGCCCCTCCCAAAAAATAAAGAACTTATATTGTAATTCCAGATTGCTGTGTGACTACCATTTGTGAGAAAGTTTCCCACCATCACTTGCCGACCAATGTTGTGGATATCATTAAAGTGAAACTGCTGGCTTCTAATCATCTGTTTGCTTTGTAGTCCATTCACATGTGATGTGTGTATGTGCCAAGTGTGGAAAATAGTTCTCAGATAGTGTTTTAATGGAGTGCAATTGGGTGTTTTGGACAGCAGATGCACTGAATAAAGGATCGGGTACAGACCCATACAAAGATGATTGGTGCTGATTTGGTTCCAGCAGGTCAGTTGGAGAGTTCAATTTAAGGACTTTAATCATCACCGAAAGGTGAAGTGGCATTTAATGAGCAGGTTTGTCTGTTTTCTTAAGCCAGCTTTCTCCGCCACCACAGCCGTGTCGATCCCTGAACATTATTACTTAGCCACAGTGCTCCGTCTTGGTAAGGCAGCTCACTGTTTGCTTTTTCTTCATGTCACATATTTTGAACTCTTGACAGTTATTATGTGTGTTCTTTGTGATGCCCCTAAAACCACTTGCACTTTGAGTCAACATCAAATGCTTTCAGCTCAAAGTTGCATCCTGAAACTCGAGCACTTTCATAGAGTTTTGCTGACGCCAGGCTGCATCATTAAAGGAATACTTCACCCACAAAATAACCTTTTATATATCAATTACTCACCCCGTGTTACCTTGATTCTTGAAGAAAAACGGGTTGGTTTTTTTCACATGCCTCCACGGTGAACGAAGAATCCAAAAACTGAGAAAATCCTTGATGGATCGAAGTAAATTGAGGCTGCGTTTAACAACAGCAAAACTATATGAAAACATCATCAGTTTACAAACTCTCACACAACTCGTGCAGTGTAATCCAAGCCTTATTTTCCAGTCGTATGCTCACTACTTCCCAAAAACATTGAGTTTTCACTAAAACCTTAATATGCAAAACACTCCATTTTTGTATTCTTCATTGACCGTGGAGGCACGCAAGAAAAACACATTTTCTTCAAGAATTTAGTTTAACATGGGGTGAGGAATTGATATATCAATGGTCATTTTGTGGGTGAAGTTTTCCTTTAGGTGACATCGTCCTGTTTAACCTTAGCTCACATCTCAGACCTGCTCTCACCCCTTTATGTCATTCAGAAGTCTGTGTCTGTGTGCACAGCACCAGCAGGCAGCAGTAGGGTGCTATGGATTGGCTTTATGCTAATGTCTCATGTCTAATGTTGAAAAATGGTTCTCTCTGCGCATGGCCCTCTCAAAAGATCATAATTGGACACACTCTCCACCTGACCCCCTGTTTGTTGCTTTGAATAAGCAATGCTGCAAACCAATCCAATCCATGGGGGACCCCGGATAACATGGAACAGTCCTTGCAATCGTGGACACTGACTTTTAAAGACGGCACTAAACCACAAGGTCTCCAAATGACAAATCCAGTCTGTAGAAAGAGACTAGTCCTAATCATATACAGTCTATGGTCCTGAAACGGCCCGAGTGGCGTATGACTATTTTGCCTGAGGTAGAGGAAGAGGATTTCAAACCAGAAGTTTTCTGGCTTTATAACTCTGATTCAGCTGGGGAAATCAGGGTTGTTAAAGTGAACGTATTATGTTCCTCACTCAGAGCCTTCTACTCAGCAAGGCTTTTGAACTCCTACTGCTCCACTGGAGCTGCTCCGCTGCCAACGGTAGACTCCTGTGGTTGTACTTGGCAGCTTGCATGTGTGAATGTGTGTAATTTGAAGGCCTTTTTTAAATAAAAAAAAAAAGGGGAAAAAAGCATTCCTGCTCAGTAAACATACCTTAAATAAATAGCTATTAAGATCACCTCTCAGAGACTTTCTACCTTTTTATAGCATTTAAAAAACAGCATTGAGTGGTCAAAAGAAATCCAAGTTTTAGGGGTTTACATCTTTTCACCACACAATTTTTTGGCCCGGTTGGACATTAATCCTCTGCTTTTGTCTTTCCAGATACTGTATACGATTTATTTTTCTTTTCTTTTCTTTTTTTATGTCCTAAAGTGTACTGAGCCACAGTGCTGGCACACGATCACAATGTTTTGGCTAAACATGCTTGCAATTTTGGATGTGGAGTGAACGATGACTTGAGCAAAATGTCAAGTTTATGTTTCAGGTATATTTAGCCTCATAGAGTGAACTACAAAGACAGTCAAATGAAGACATTTTTCTTTTAGGCACGCCAGGAGATAGGCATTACACTCATCTATAGCATTTCATATCTTTTCTGAAGACCCTGCTCAGAGAGAGTGGGGGAAACACAGGAGGATAAAAGCTCCAATGGGGTTTAAGCTTAGCTCGGTATATTTCAGAGCAGGAGATACAACCACTCTGCTCTCTCGGGCCACAGCGGTGCCTTGAAATTAGAATGAAATTAAGCCATCCAGTTTTCTCATTTTATGTTGGCCACTTCGATTTTTCTAAAAAATGAAATTGACATCTTGTCAGCTGTAGCTAATCGAGTTTAATTCCATAAATTGGCTGGAGGACAGAATGAAACGCATGGATGCTGTTTTTTGTGTTCTCTGCAGTTTTGGTACTAGTTTTGTTGAATGTCTTTAAGGGTATTCTGTATGTACCTCATCTTCAGACAGCTGCTGGTTAATGAACAGTGCTTCAATCTCCTTGCTAAACTTTTCTAACATATCACATTCACATTTTAGTCTTGTCCACCTTTTTTTCTTTGAATCAAAACCTCCAAGATTTGGAGGTGTGAAGCTCACATTGCCTGTCTCTAAATCTAATTTTAGCTTAAGCAGCTAGAGCGTATACCTGTCAACAATATCATGTCCGGTTTGTCCGTCATTATTAGATTTAACGTTGTCAGATGTGAGCTGCTGACAAAACGTTACTGTTACCAGGAGTGGACAACATAATCTCTGGTCATCAATAAATATAAGCCACTTTTGAATTTATGTTTAAATCATTGTATAATGTTCCGTATTTAGTGTTTCTTCTCGTCATCGTCTATTCTTAAAAAAAGCTTGTTGATGAACATATTTCGTCGTAGTTTTCATTAATGTAATTAACGCTATTCAGTATAGCATTATTTGTTAAATTGTTCTAGTTTTCTATTGATTACGTTTTTTGATGGCTTGCCAAGTGTGTTTATATAATGTGTTTATATCACATTTATGGTATACATCAGAGTCCTGCACCGGTCCAGTTTTGCAAACCTGCACCCTCAAAGGTCCGTACCGGAACTGCAATTAACCACAATTATCTCAAAGTCAAATCCAGACCCGACCCAAGCCCTTAATATAAATCCTGCTACCTGACCAGTGCTTTATTTTTTGCTTTGGTTCTTTGTTCTCGAATCACAAATCCAGCTGTGGAAAAGTCTCTTTCACTGGCTGCTTTCGAGGCTGGGATGGCGAGCACATTCCGCACGATCTGTGCCAGACTTCCACAATAAAAAAAAATAAAATAATAATCCTGCTGATTATGCTTGATCATTTTAGCTGATTTAAATGTTAAAAATAGAATACTCCACAATCATTTTCATTTCTGATTTCTTCAGAAAAAACAACATATCTTTGCTCTCACCCACACCGCATTGAGGTCAGCCATGCCCATACCCGTGGATTTATATAGATCTATTTTCTACCTGTTGCACAACTTTTTTCTTTTTTTTTGCAGATTTCCTACCCGGTGCAGGACACTGGTATAGATTAATGTTCATATTTACAACCTTAGTGGCTCTTCATAGATGTATGCTTTGGGCAATAAACTTATAAGAATATGTAATGAGTCTTCAATTAATATATAACACATAATTAACCAGTATAGCAGTATGCCTTAAGAAAGTGTTACTGTCCCATCATTCCCAGCAGTCTGCATGAAGAATTAACCGTGGTACACCCAGTAACCCTGCTGTAGAAATCTATGCAAGATCACAGAGTTCAGCAGCACCAGTCATCAGTCAGATTGCATAAAACTGAGGTTTGTCGTCCTCCCACATTTGTGATTTACCAGACTTCTCATTCATCCATTAGCAGAACATAGCAAGCTCATTACTTCAGCTTTCAGGATCAGTAGCCTATTAGATGAATGGAACTGCAACAGTATGCTCTAGAGTTGCTGTTAGCTAAATAAATGAGCTGGTGTGAACTTGCTTGTTGAATAAACATATTGCTCACTGTGACCTCTGGTTTTGTAAGCTTGTCACCAAATTGAATTGTCAAAAAGGTTTTGTGTGTTGATGGCTTTGTTCTTTCTCTGTGAGCTTGTTACTGTGGTTTTTGGTACAGTAGTAGTTGAGCTTATTGTTGGCACTGGCGGGCGAGGCTGTATAGACGGTGTGAAACAGGGCAAAATTTGGTGAAATGTATAATTTAGTGAATGTGTTTATAAAAAATAAATAAATAGGAAAAAAAAAGCTCTCTTCACATTCCTCCTGCTGTTCTCCTTATGCAGCTCACGGAAATCTCAGTCATGGTTATCTGATGCTAAACTATCTCCTCTTTGTCGCCCTGACTCTGATTTTGTCTTTGTGGCCACGTCTACCAGGCTCACTGTCATTTGCACACGATTGCACTGTTAACTAACACTCTAATGAGCATCCGTGCAATGACGAGCCACACAGCAAGCATTTCACTCGCATGGAAATTGCAACGGAAGATGCTGACGCAGGGTGTAATACACGCAAACACGGATCCGTCCGTGGGAATCTTTATTTGACCTGACAAAGATGCACTCTCTGAGGGGTGTGTAGAACAATTGGATAGTTTGTAGCAAGCACACTGGGTGCAGAATGCAACACTTGGACACCAGGGCCCTTTTAATGGAGGTTATCTAATCGTATAAAGGAGGACGACAGTAAAGTGTTATGCCTCCTCTTTTTATGATAAATTAACTGTGTTTCTCACAGTTCATGCAGTGACTCTGTTTTTCTTCTTCTTGTGTTTAAACTATATATCCACAAAACATTTTATTGATTTTTGAAACCCTTTCGCCACTGTTGCTGTTTAATGTTGAAGTTCACCCGTCAGTGTAAACATCTTAGGACTGAAAACTGATTAGCACCTCCATGATGTGCTTTAAAGTTAGCAAACAGCATTGGTATGTGTGAAGAACACACCTGTGAGTTTATGATTATTAAAGTGCATGATGTAATCATCACTTCTTTGGTTTGTATCTGACTTGTAATGTTTGTATCTCCTTCGCCATATTTTTTGGAACTCTCCCTTTCGAATATTGCAACGTTTTTAAAGTACATTGTAATATTGTATGGCAAATAGGTCTTACCATTTTTTTTTTTATTATTATATATTTAGTTGATGTTGTTCTCACTGCATTTTCCATTTTTGGGATTTTCATTGATAGTGGGTGTGAGACCAAACCCATACTCACACTTTAACTGCATTGATTTTACACATTTTCACATGCTGAACTTCAGCCCTGTGTAGTGTATTGATAATATTCTTCCTCATATGTAATGGCAAAAGGTTTACTCAGAAATCAGCACTAATGAAGGAATCTCAGGTTTTATTGGTGAAAGGTAATGCAGCGTATGTTAAGGATTATTAGCAAATGGCCAGCGAGAAGGGAAAGATAGTTATGTTTATGATCTATTTATAGTGACTATTAATAGACACAAGTTGTCCACCCCCTCAAGTGTTTTCCTCTCTCACAAACTTATTCACACATTCATTTAGAGAACAGAGGACATTTTGTTGCAAGCACAGATCTAATGGGGCCCCTATCCCCTTTTGTCTACACCAGACACTCGGCAGCCTCATGCCAAACACAAGTAAACAAACCACATCACACGTACACTCTCCGCAGGCAGTGTGTTCGAGATGATGGTTTTCTATCATAGAAGGTGTGTAAATGCATTATACTTGCATTAAAGCTGCCTCAAATAAAAATGACTCCAGGAAGTTTCTGAAAAACTGGCTGCCTGCATAGCAACAACAAACTCCCAGTTCATAATTGATGGAGGTTTTTTTTTTTTTTTTTTTTTTACTAACCTGGACTATTACTTTAAGCTCCCCATAGACGGTCGGCGTCATACGTCTTTCCAGTGATGTTATGACCTGGGTATTACGTCCACAGAGGATCAGGGCAGCTACAGTTACATTAACCGATGACGTCAAAACCCTGTAATAAGGTTGACCATGATCTAAAAGTGGTCCGAGATTACGGTGGCTGGATGATGTAATCACCCAGACCTACTTACTTCCATGTTCTTTTAAAAACGGCGGTTATCTGATTATCAGTGTGATTGGGTCAGGAGCAAAGAGCCAATCATCAACAAGGAGTCGAGAGTTGGTGCGGCAACCGGCCACAATGTGTCAAGAGGCTATGTGAATATTGTACAGAACATTTTTAAGAGGCGTGTTTTCGGAGGCCATACTGCTGTCCTCAGTGCACACATTAAAATATCCTGAAAATATCAATAAATATGATTTAATGATAATTTGGCTATATAAATAATATTTTTTAATGTCCAAAAATAAATTGTACTAAAGTATCTGGTCATATATTGGATTAAAATTTTGTGCAGACATTCATGTTCCTCAGAGAATGAATCCTACCGACTCTGGTGGTCAAAGTAATGGATAGATTGCAATGACATTTGGTGATATCCTAACTTTATACAATAGACATTTTTATATCGTTTTGTTGATATATATCCCGATATTGGCCAGCATTACACGCCGTATGTTATTGACATGAGTCTGCTGTGGTGAAACAACAATGTTCGAAAGATGGACTACTAGTTGTGCATCTTAGATACTTCCCCCCGTGGGTTCTTACCGTGTCGTTTCATGCAGGCTATACAAGCGCGGACAACCCGGTGAGAAAATGTTACTTCATTACCAAGGTTGGAATAGAGGCCACCAGTCGAAGAAGTGAAAGGCAAATGGTTGGCACATTGAGAATGTTTCCCCACATGAAAATACATTATGATCTGCGTCCCTTGTCAGTCATGTTGATCGTTTTCTTTTTTGTTTTTTTTTGTGAACAGCCCAATGATGCCTCGCTCTAACTGTTGCTGCCGCAAGAAATTGTGCGACGGCATTATATCCTATTATATCCTTCCCTTTGGTAAAGGATGGTCCAGTGTGCCTAGCGCTAAAGGAGATAAGAAAGGAAGCATAGAAGCACCTTTCCTTAGCATTTAGAGAATTCGAGCAGCTCTTATCATGGCTGCCACTTGGATACTTCCGGGTCCTCTCATTCAGTTAGGAACCTTCCTAAGCGAAAAAGACTATTCGACCGCAGCCTGGGTCTCCTTGTTGTTAGGCATTAGAAAGCACTTTATGTACTGGGGTTTGAACCAAGAACCTTTTAGCTCCTAGATGGCATGTGGAAACAATCTGCTAATATTCTGGCCAGTGAAAGAGCCATGCCTCTATCCCCACTGGCAAAGGTCAGGCTGGACATAGGCCCCCGTTATTGAAGGCCCTTTTGTCAACACCACCACAATAAACAAGCAAGCCATTCTCAGCTCAGCTCTAGTGTGCTTATGCTGCATGAAAACAAGCGTGACTATTTTAATTGTAATTAGAGGGAGAAAATTGGTGTAGGGACTGAGCCAATCATAGAGAGTGAATGACTGTGTGTGTGTGTTGGTGGGTCAGTGTGTGTCTCTTAGTGCATGAGGATATACTCCTTGTATATTTGTCCACGGCAAGCACAGTCACAGGACCTTTCTTTTATATGAATAGCGAAGCTGTCATGACTGACACTTGAAATGAAATGGCGCTTTAAAATCTAGCAGTCAAAGGCCGTATTTGTAGCGTGTTTAGTCATTCTGTTAATACATTAGTTAGTGTGAGAGTGTTCCAGAGGGGTTTATTCTACCTTTTATTCAGTCGCTGCTTCATTAGTATGACTCACATCCTGACATTTCGTTGCCTGTGTGTGTCATCTTACTGTCATCTCAGCCACTTAAAATCTGCAGCGAGCTCGGCTGCTCAGTGAGGCTTTCAGCAGTGTTCATGCCAATGTTTCATAAGGCCACTGTGTGAACACTTTAGGAAACACTGGACACAACCAGTTAGATTGCTTTCCTTGAAGAATAAATCTGCATTTCTTTTCTACAAGTAGCCATATTAAGTTGTCTGTGTAATTGGTAAAAATGACACATTGATGTCAGTTGGTAAGATCGGACTTGATGTATTTGGAAATACTGTTTGTACTGATTTAGATTTTTACATCACCGGAAGTGAACAGCAAGGAACAATACAGGTGCTGATCAGAATGTTTTTAGTTTTGCACAGGTATTTCGTTATAAACCAAAGTGTTGGACAAGTTATAAATAATATCTGATGATGGCACTAAATGAAAAGTTAAGGAATCACCAAAGTTATGACAGTTCATCGTGAGGGAGCCGTGGACTTGGTATAATTTTCCAACAGGCCACTGTCAGGCCAACAACCGCAGATCGTCGATAGGGCCAATATTGGCACAGGTGTGTGTGCGATGCAGTGCGGTGTACCGTAATTTCCGGACTATTCAGCGCATCTGAATGTAAGCCGCACCCACTGAATTTTTAAAAAATATGTATTTTGTACATAAATAAGCCGCACATGTCTATAAGCCGCAGGTGCCTACCGGTACATTGAAACAAATGAACTTTACACAGGCTTTAACGAAACACGGCTTGGAACAAAATAAATAGGCTTTTAAACGCCTTCAACTTGAAAGCTGCATCATATGCCTTTCTCCGTGTCTTTGCCATGATGAGGGTGACAACATGACCGTAATCAGAATCATGACCATTCATAATGTCCGCTGTTTAAAATGTCCGCTGTTCATAATGTCCGCTGTTCATAATGTCCGCTGCTGAAGACATTCCAAGAACTAATAATGCAATTGAAGGTTGGCATAATGTTTTTAGAGGTTCATTTGGTACACTGAATGAAACACCGAGAAATTTCGTAAAAAAGTTAATTACCGTAATGAATGGGAAGTTTGAGCGCGCTCGATTTACGTCACATTATGCGACGGTGCTCAGTTTTTTGGTGACATGAAGCTTGTGAAAGCGGGAAAAATCCATAAATTAGCCGCGTCACTGTATAAACCGCGAGGTTCAAAGTGTGGGAAAAAAGTAGCGGCTTATAGTCCGGAAATTACGGTATTCATCCAATCGCACAACCCTACAGTCCATCCAGTAGTTTCACTCAAAACCACAAATGTCAACCTCCATGGTGGTGTTTGACGAAAGGTCAGAGGATCACCAAGGTCACTAGGATTCTTCCTCTGGACTCTTGGGTATCTTTACCAACTTTAATGGCACCCAACCAGTAGTTGTTAAGATGTTTCGGTTTGGACCGGTAGCCCAAGTCTCTTTCTCAGAGCCACTAGAATGGCAAAAAGACATGATGCTTTTATGCTTGAACAGTATATATAAGTATATATTATACTGTAGGGCTTAAGGCTTAATTTCAATAAGCTTGCCATAGTTTTTTTTTTTTCCCAGATATCAATATGGCGTATAAAAGCAAAATTACACAACATAGTCGCATAGATTTTAAACTCCATGAACTGTGTTCCACTGCCATACATTACACTCATCAAAACACTTTATAGGTGTAAAACAATAACATCTATCATATGATTATATGATATATAGGTCAGTAAATGATAATTATCTCACAGCCCTGAATACCATGATATAGTGTATTTTGTTATCAGATAATATTCAGAACACACCTTGATATACATTTTGGTCATACTGCCCCACCCTACAATGAATATGCCGTTAAGTCCTCGAAAGCTTACAGTTTGTGTTTCCAAGGGATGATGCATCTCCCCACCCCCCCTTACCGCAGACAAAGGCTGATCTTACACTCAACACCCCCCCACCCCCACCACCACATCCCCACATTTGCTTCAGTCAAACGATTTATGTCTAATTACCGGTTATAAGCTCTGCACTTCCTCTGACAGGCTCCATATTAGAAACCAAATCTTATAATTAACCCATCCTCTCACATGAAAGTAATGGCAGTGCTCTGCCTTGTCAGCGGCCCATGTTGACAGTTCTGTCATCTCAGCCCAGCCCTCCCCACCACTGCCTTTCCAAATATCCCAGCAGTTTAAGGAAAGATGAGCTGGCTAATGGACTGCTTACTAGTGAAGAGGAGTGAAGAGATTGACCTTGAACGATTTCTGGTTAAATTGTCTGAACAGAGAAAAGCATCCACCAAATTGGACTGTAAGGGCTTGAGTGTGAATACAACTGAATCCCTTAGCTACACATCATTTGAGTCTGTTTTATAATGTCAAATAAATTGCACCTTCACAACTTTAAATGTTGAATTCATTTAGTCAATCAGAAGTCATTGCTTTTCTAACTGAGAAGCGGATGTGAAAACCCTGTGAAATCTTTTACTGGGTAATTTAAGATATACACAAAGGTGGCAAGGAGGAAAGTAAAACTTTATATTGGTCTCAAATAGTCTTAAGATTTCAAAAATATCTCATGACTGTGTGTCTGAAACAAACTGTGTCAAAACTACATTTAAACCTTTATCCTCAAATATCACCTTTTTACAAAAAATGTGTATTGCCATAGATGCGGGTGTAGGCCCAAATATCCTTGAAATCCATCACTCAAGTGCTCGCATTTACAGACAGCATTGCTTTTTTGCTTTTCGCGATAGTAGATATGCGACAAATATTGACTTTCATTTTGACAGTTTTTTTTTACTTCATTCAGTTTTGTTTCAGTCTAAAATGTGATGGACAGTGCAGTCTGTTATATGTTAATACTGTTTTATGAGGTGATTTTGTGACTTTTAAACAAGACTTTGTGTGAAACTTGGCTGTCCTTCAAATTGCTGCCACTGCTGACTGATCTAGGGGAGTTTTGGGAGTGGATTAGTGTTGCTGAAGGAGCTTGTTGACATCAGATGGCATGGGAACTATGAATCCACACACAAGGCTCAACGGAGGAGCTCAAGCAAACCTGCAGCGGGCACGTAGAGAGGGGGAAAAACAAATAAACTAAGCCCAAAGCAAGTATCCCCACAGTTGGCATGTTCCCATAGACATTTGGTAGAGAGAGAGAGAGAGAGAGAGAGGATGGATACAAGAACATTCTGGTTATCAGAATAAGGACTTATTGGTGTTTTCTCGCAGACTTTGATAATGGTCAAAAATAATCAACATGTGTAATAATGACATTTTATGGGTCAGTGTCTGAATATCTGAATATGAATATTTAAACCAGTTGGGGTCTGTGTGATGCTGCATGATAACAGTACTCTATTCAAGTGGAAAATGTACAAATGATCCCCTGCCTTCCTTGTTTCAGGTACAAAAAGTTATTTGTGTATCCAGCCCTGCAATTGGTTATTGCATGCTCGTGCCCATAGGACACTTGGTAAGAGAAACATACAGTATAAATCACAGAGCCGCTTTGATGGATAATAATAATAATAATAATAATCACAATGACAGCGCAATCCACTCAGCATCAGATTGCTCGTTAATCCCACAGTAAACTCTCACTAAAACCTGAGCGAGTGAGTATTATTACAGATAATCCCCTGGTCTGGTTTATGTGACGTGCTTGTGAACGCAGGCCTAAACCAAACACGCACACACAAAACACGCACATTCCACTCTGTTTCCAAAACTGATTGCATTTCAGCTATTGTCTCCGTTTTAGCGGCCACACAGATCACAGCACAAAGCAGATAATGACAGAGGTATAATGTCACTAGGGGACTGTTTTATCTTATTGATGCAGTGCTGCTGACTGAAAGCTGTCAAATGACTGTCATCGACTTAATGTATGGCCCAGTGTATTGTATTAGGGACATTAGATCATTACACATTGTTTCACGGTGCAGGAATACTAGTTTAGAACATGAATACTTTCATCAACGATCAGTTCTGTAAGAGTTATTTTTAGCCATAATAGTGTCTAATGGTGCAGACTGAAATAGCTCAACAACTATTAACTAGCTAACGATGGATTGTTGAGAAATTTTGTCCATACACGACTTTGGTGGTCGCCTGTCTATATCTCTGGCACAGCACTATTTGGTGTACGACCAGCAAGAACGAATGGCATTCCCAGCCATCGCTGCTACACGCTAAACTATGTGAACATGGTCTTAACATAAAACCTGCTTAACGTCAGCATGTTAGCATTGTAGTTGTGTGCACGTTAGCACGGTGATGTAAACGTTTAGCTCAAAGCACAGCCTCACAGTGCTGCTGGCACGGCTGGGGACTCTTGGTGTTGTTGTAACACAAGATGGATATGCCATCTTTGAACGGATACAAAACAAACTTAACATTCAACGGTGCTCTTTACTGCAGCATTTAATCGCTCCACCCAGCTTGATCTTTGTTCAGGTGCTGGAACCATCGATGAGTCCAAACTGATGTCCACACACTTGGAGCTTTTGTGAATGTGTTTCAAGAGGATGGTCACTTCCCTAGAGCTTTCTTTAAAAGCAGTGAGCACCTAATATGACCTGTGTCAGATGATTGCTGTACCATGCAGCACTCATCGACCCAGCTACTGTTGTAAGGAGCTAAACTTGGACCTGGATATTCTTTGTTAGCCCTCTGAGGACTGAGCCATTTTTTTTCTTCAGATTTTTGGCCAAATGCTAAAGTAATATGCTTCTTTTTTCAGGACAAACTAGGCTATCAGAATATGTATGCATCAGTGATGTCACATGGATGGATAAATAGTTATATGACCATAAAGACAAAATGAAAAACTGAACGGATATTGAATCCCACAGAAATGTATTCAAACCACAAATATGAAAAATTATCAATGTACCGTATATGTTTTGTTAGTTTTATTTATTTTTTTAAATACTGAAAATAAATACAGGCCACTTACTTACTTCTTCTGTTTCTGCGCCTTGATGCCATTTTTGAAAAGTACAAATATAACAAAGAATGCTGTTGGTCCGTGCGCTCAGCGGCTGTCCGTCTCCAAGCTGCGCACCTCTGAATAAATGAATTACTCCCCACGATCGACGAGGCTTCTTTCCTTCCGATGTCTCTTCCTGTTCATTTGCAGCATAACATGTATAAACACGGAACAACGACAACAACTACATATTCATGGATTGCTCAGTTTGTCCTGGGAGAAAGCCTTACAATATTATTCAAGTGAGCAGAAATCTGCACAGTCATCACAAGGCATCACAGGCATCAGCAAAAGCCTCTGATTCGTCAAAAGACTTTAGTTAGTTTTTAAACCTCAAATAGTTGTGAGAAACCTGAAAGTTGACAACTGAGAAGTCAGGATTTCACCCGAGTTCTACAGAGACGGAAACTATCGCACACCTGCCAAACATTCATTACAAATGGCCATCATTTTGTGAGCTGATCACTTACACTGCAGTCCAGTCCAGAATGTGTTAGTTAAGATGTTGCTGAAGTTCCCTGACTTTTTCAGCTCTAAATATCTCAAACTCTTGAAACCTCTCAGCTCCACTGATGTGGCAAATGCCAACATACACATAAACACGGTGCAGAATCACAGGAGAGCCAAATACTTGAACTGAGGTTACCGTGCTCATCCTTGCTTGCTTTTTAAACAAGCAGAAAAAAAAAACCCCACCCTCCCCTAAAGCTCTCCTAGCACCCAGGTCCAGGAGCTTTGCCAAAAGCAGCCTAACGCTAAACATTCACAGCGCCGGGGAAGAGAAAGCAAACTCTGGGAAGGTACAGGATTGACGTCAGAGAGAGCCACATGTAAGAAATTCCTTCCTAATTACGGGGAATGCACTGGCTTATTGTATAAAAATGTTCTGGTTCATATTCATCTTTTAAAAGGTGGGTGTTTGTTTTACAGATTGTGCTACCTTTCAGCGTTGTATTAATTCTCTCTGTTCTTCCACTTTACCCGCCCTGTTATTTCACATCCTCCTTATTACCTACTTATTTTTCTTTTTTCCCCCACTGCAGTTCCAATTTCTTCCTCTTCCCCCTTTTCCTTTTCATCCCACTTTATTCTCCTCCTCCTCTGCTTCCTACCTTCCTCTTCTAATCCGACGTAGAAAACTGCTTTGTGGTAGATCTTTTAAAATTGACATGCACTTCTGCCGGATTTATTTCTTGTGTGCCATAAGGCCGATGTGTTTAGATTATTTCTGCTGACCAGCTGCTGTGCTGGTATTCCTCTTTCCAGGAATGTTCCAGCAGTTCCAGCCTGGTACACATGGCCTTGTTTTTACAACAGTTTTAAACTGGCCTCAACTAATTAGGCTTAGACTTTATTGTTGTGGCTCACCTTTACCTTGAGCAATATTTGTGTGACATATCTTTTTTATTTTTTTTTTAATGCGTTTGGCACTGCATGTCCTTTTTATTTGCTGTGAATTACATGATCTTAGGGTTGGACATGCAAAGGGTTGGAATCATAGAATCAATGTTTGATCCAACAAAGAATACAGAGAAAGTTACTCTGAAAGTTATTGGTTGCGAGGCAGGTTTTTGAAAAATGAATGGTGGTTAAATATTATTCATTTCTGCTGGCTCATGATGGATTAGGGTTTTTACACAAAAAAGAGTGACATTCTTAGAAGCACATCTGCTCCTTATCCATTTACAAAAATCAAATATTCAAATATCGTTCATTTCAGACGTGTAACTGCTGGACACACGATGTCTCCTACTACACTGAATCGTACATTCAAAGCGTATGTACAGCGGAGGATTCATGTTTCCACATCACACTTGTGTGAGTTGCACACTGGACCATGGTTGCCTTCAAAACTAGCTGTAACAAATCCTGCTCGTTCGTACACGACGGACTTTACCACAGATGAATGCGAGAACAATCTTCAAACTCTGCCCATACATGATTCTGCACAGTGCCGCTCAAACGTCACAGTGAAGTAACAACAAACGCATTTTTTGGGCTTTAAGTAAACTATCGACAACATAGAGATTAAATGTCTAACTTATTTGTTTCTATATTTAGATCGTTCACCTGTAACAATTGTGTTATCATAAGGAAGCCTTGATATATGTTCTGTCTCTTAGTATCCATTGTTATCAGCTTTGAAATTCCTGTGTTGGTCTGATATTATTATATTTGCTGCCAATATGACAGATTGCGGAATGTGTAACGATACAATGTTTGTATTCGAAGAGAATTGGAATGTACTGCGTGTATGGACTTCTTAACCTTTTATCTTATCCCTTGTCTTTAACAAAATTAGGAAACGTTGTAAAGGGTTTGATACTGAACAGCAAACATATTTACAACACCATTTCTCTAGTTTTTCTAGAATATCTGCGTGCTACTTCAAATTAGAGTAACGTCATTTCTAAAAGATGGGTTTGGAAAGTGGCAGAGCCAAGCAAAGCTAATTGTGGAAGTCTTTCTTTTTAGGTCTTTTTTTTTTTTTTTTTTTTTAAGAGATATGGTGCTTTGGTGGAAGGGAAAAGAAAGATTAGTGTAGAGCGACTTGATTTAGGAGAAAAGAGTGTGATGGTGAGGTGTGAGAGGGTTTCACACACACAGGGAGTATTTGTGCTGAAAATGGAGACAGGAGGGAACCTGGGGATTTGTGGAGGCTCCCATATCAACTGGAGGAATGCCTTTGAAGCCTTTTCTGCCTCCCTCTGGATGCATTTTATTAGTGGAGGACAGCTACTGATCGGACACATTCTGGCGGATGGGAAGAAAGACGTTGGAAACAAAACAGAGTTGGCAGGCAAGGAGGAGGAGGCCACCGGCTGCTGAACTAAAAATGATGTTAGCAGGCCCCTTCGTGCAGGCACTCCGCTTCAGCACCAATGAGAAACATCAGTGATTTTTGAGAAAAATGCCAATGGTCGACTGCTGCTTGCTTAAAACATTTACTGCACCTAAAGTTAAGAATTTTGACTTCTGAGTTGTCATTGGCAAACACAGAACTCAACATGCTTAAATCTATGGGGGACTTTATTAAAATATAATATAATAAGAAGAAATATAATTCCACAATAGCATTATAATTTTCCATCAGGTTAAGTCTTTGAAAATGAAATGTCAAAGGGCATTTTTTAATTATATTTTCAAATTGTTTATTTTGCAATTTATTTTTTATTTATTTATTTATATTTGAATATTGCAAACTGTACAGAGGAGTAGGACTTAGACATTTTTTTTTTTATATCAAACAGCTTTTTCATTTTCATTTCAATATGCTCACGCAACGCCCATACGAGTATGTGAAAATGCAAATGGGATTATTGCATTTTCATTTCAATGTTTACTCAAATAAAACATATGTGCGACATTCTAATGCTTTTGTGGAATTACATTTTCATTTTCAAGTTTACGTTATCTTTTATTTACCCCATGGGCTTCCATAGGAACGTCTAACAGTATTTTATCATGTAGAGGTCTATCATAAAACAATATACCAAAACATTTTACTGATCAAAAATGAAACTTTAACACATTTTTGTTATACATTCTGTATTTATTTTGTTTTGTATTTGTTTTTTTCTTTCTTTTATAGTTAAAAAGTGATGCTACAGTCTCATTGTACCTTACACATAAAGAACAATTTTAGCCTGCTTCAAACAGTGAGGTCTACAGATGCAGTTCTGTGTATCATTGTCATATTTGTTTATATAGGCCAGTATTAAACCAATATAGTGCCTAACAAGTTGATTTTCATCCAACCTGATGTGTCCCCAGCCTACCAGTGCGGGCTCTACTGTCGCAGCCTCGGGCAATTCAATGACTTCACTTCATTGGTCACAAAACACACTTTTCCTGGAATATGTGAAGTGCGTCTCTCTCCCCCTAACCCCACACTATATCCCTGAACTCCTGCCAACAGCACCTGAGGCTGTGGGACACGGGGACGGACCCCTCTGGTCCAGCACTCTTGCTTACTGCATCCATGTCATTTCCTTCTTCCCCTGTGTCTCTGTTTGCTGTGCTCCATCTTTTATATTTCAAACCCTTCCAAACTTGCTTGCATTTTCTTTCTGTTCTGTTCCTCTGACTCTCCTCATATTTCTGTCAAGTTTAAGTTATGTTTGTATCTCAGGCAACCAGCAGTTATTGGACAAGTGTTTGCTTTTCCTCCTGGGGGAAATATTGATTTGTACAACATAACTGTCTTTATTGCAATTGCTTTATTGCCTAAGGGGGGGGCCGCACTTTGTTGGTAGACTTGTGTGAAGTTGACCATATCGTGCGTGCGTGCGTGCGTGCGTGCGTGCGTACGTACGTACTTGTGTGGGTGCATGTGTGTGTGTGACAGGGCGTCAAATAGAATATTATCTTTTCTTGAGGACTTTTTTAGAAAAAATCCACATCAAATTAAACTGAATTTCCTCAACCCCTGTCATGCTCATGCAGTTCTTGTTCATGGCACATACTGTACTGAGTTTGTAAGGTCTTGATCTTTTATTTTTTTAATTTTTTTTAAATATAATTAACAATGAATCAAATGAACATGTAATTTTAAAAAGGTTGCTTTCTGTTCCATATGACAGAAGTTTGCAACTCTACTGAGCTTTTCAACTTCTTTTTTGGCCTATTGTTTTGGTTTTACAGCACCTTTTGAACATCACAGAGGCAGTAATTTTTCCAACTATGGGTCTAATAAACCCAATAATGTACAATACCTGTCCAGCACCAAACTTAAGCACGCGAAAATAGTTACATTTGTTTCACAGAAGTTCGTAAACACCCTACGAGAGATAAGGAGATAACCATAGCAACTTTATAGGGAAATAATATGTCAGGTCTATGTGTGTGTGTTAGCTTGTTTTGTGGTTATTATGCCCCCTAGTGGCCATAACTTAATTGGTGCAGCTTTAAATAACATGAAGAAAATACATTTTACACTTCTGGAGTAAAGCCCTCAGAACTTCAAGGAAGTGTGGATATGCTACAGCTTTCACCTTGTCTGTTCACCCACGCATGTACACACACACACACGCACTACACAAACTAATCACAGGCCTCAAGCACACACACACATGCACGCTGTGATCCTGGTAGCTGGTGGCTGCAACACACACTTAACAGGATTGAACATGACTGGACGTGTTGGGAATCACACCCATATTCCAGGCATCGACACACACGGTGAATACAGCTGTTGTGAAAACAGACTGTAAGACACAAAAGGTGTAATTAACTCCAGCGGTTTTCAGCCTGGTGATGTAACTAGCTTGTCGTGTACTGTCTGTATTTGTCTCACTCTCTCTTTAACATGCACACTTTTTTTCCCTGCAAGATAAAAACTCAGTGAAGAGAATGAGTAAGTGTAGTGTAGGATAAAGTGATCGGGCAACAGCATCGGATTGGAATAGTGAAGAAGTGAGCGGAGATTATGACCGTTTCAGAGATTGTTAAAGGGCAATAATCACGGGTTATTTTTTGCATGAACCTTGTGTCCTCATCATGCTGGCTGCATACAGTGTAGTTGGAGGTATTAAGTCTCTAGAGTACATATTTCCTTTAAAAGGAGCCGCCTCGTCTCAATTTTATTTTTGTATGATGTGAAAAACAAGTACATATTTTCTCAGGGTGTTTGGTGGCTCAGAGGCTAAAAGGCACAGTGTGCAGCCCAGGTATATTTCTGTTAACTTCTCATCCTTTCAGTCTCTCACTCTATCTTCTGTGTCACTCTCAAGGTCAACAATGCACAAATGCCATAAAAGAATAGTCTGAAAACACAACCACAGCAAGTAATAACTGCTTTGGTTCAAGCTCATGTTCCAAACAAACGCAGATGTTTAGGATGTTACTTTTTCACAGGAGCTTCACAGAGCTTGACCAAATGTGATTTGTCACACTTTGCAACCCTTCTGCAAACTTAACGTGCAGTTTGATTGCTATGTTTGAATTTGCACCAGGGCTGTCCTCGACTAAAGAAATTCTATAATATTCGATTAGTGGTCTGTAAAACTGAGTTTCTCCTCAAAATAATTGTGCAAAACCACACTAAATCTTGTGTTTTACCAGATATGTACTTTAAAGTTTAAGTCATTCAGCATGAAAAAAAGCATAAACAAATGACTAATTGTCCAAAGAAATCTTGGTTGACTACGACCAAAACAACCAAATAAACAACTGAGAGGGGGCAACCCTAATTTGCACGTTTATGCTCAATTTTTGTTAGTCACTGATGAAAGTGGAATAGCCATGTTGCTGGTGGTTAGGGTATTCAAGGTAACATCTGATGCTTTGCAGATGTGCTCAGATACCAAAGAAGTAGTGTCCTCTTTACCGTGCAGGCAGAGCCCGGAGCACACACACAAACTGTGCTTCGCCTGAGTGGTGTTAATGTGTTGTAGCCTCGCATACGTATATGTTACAATATTCGTGACCTATTGCGTAACCAGTAAGTGGAATCTACCATGTGATGTCCACATGTGTAATGCTCTTCTAAACAGAAAGGCCTTTCTCTCTACGCAGTGACCCCTCCACTCCTCTACAGATGTCTCTGTTCATTTTAGTACACATTCAGCCCTTTCAGCAGTGAAATGACACGCACACGCACACAGCACTCAACTTAGGTATCACAGGGATCTCCTGTCTCCCTATGGACTTACATTGTGTGTACCGCCTGCTGCTAGACCACATGGCCTCCCTTTCTAAACAGTTATTGTGTGCGTGAGGCTCAGTGAGAGTGATGGATTGAAGGGCTGGACCATCTGACCTAAAATCTATACCATGATAAATTGTAACTAGTATGGCACTCGGAGAGCGCAGACCTCCGCAGAGGCCCAAACATTAGCGAAAGTCAAAAATAATGCGTGTATCCGCCCCGTGATTCGAATCCACTCCAAAATGTAAAGGGGTGTTCCTTGGCCCATGCAACACCCGTCCACCAAGTTTCATGAAAATCACGGCGTTTAGTTTTTTCCTAATCAAACAGACAAACAGACAAAACCAAAAACATAACCTCCAAGGTAACAATTTTATAAAGTTGTGTCATTCACTTGTTACACTTCTGAAAGGTTAATCCTGGTTAATTACAGAAAGATAAGTTAACAACACTGGATTCTGTAATGTTCTGTGAGTGGATTGGTTGGATGGCATATAGCTATTCTCAATTTAAATATTTTGGATTCAGACAATTGATTTATTTAGATTTGCACCAGGAGGTCATTTTGGTTGATACGTTAAAAATGTCTATTTATTTTCCAGCCCCAATGGATTGTATGTCTACGCTGACGTTGATGTGTGTATGAATGTACACGCAATAGATGCACACACACACACACATATTGTGTGTATACCACATGCACATACATTGTCTTTGTTTGTCCTCTTCGTACCTACTGAGTCGTACACAAATGTACAACACCACACAGGCGCACACGTTTACACACAGACGGGTGCACAAACCTAAAAGGTCCAGAAGTAAAAATAAAGTCAAAGGCTGTGGTTTGTCTTGTAGGTTTAAAATGCCCAGAGGAAGTGCTGAGTAGTTGGTAAACATGGCCGCAACACCAACAAGTGGTTTTAAGCAAGGCAGTGGGGAGAAGTAATACATGGGTGCATTCTTACACACAAACTCAAAATCTAACTTGAAATCTAAGCACTGCAACAAGTTAGATCTGCTTTGCTTAATTGTATTTCATTCATATAACAAACCAGGAAATCTGCCTATTTATGTGCAGTATAGAGTGACGTGTAAGATATACAGAAATAAAACTCCAAAAATGCCACTTTTGGCTGTTACTGCTTGCATTTGTCAACATAATTATTTAAAAATAGAACATACCTAAGCTTTGTTTGCTTGAATTGTTTTTTAGTGTTTTTTTTTTTTTTTTTTAAAGGATTGTATTACTTGTAGTACAGTATGGCCCGACCAACGCTGGACTTTTGACGCCTATGTTGATATTTGAGAGCAGATTAAATCTGCTAATGATATTTCGGCCGATAGTATTTTTTTTTTTTCAGAAACACAACATAAACGACAATCTTTAAAATTGATCCCTTCGATTTTTTTAATTAAAATTATAATTTTTTTTTTTTTTACCAAATCTTGACCAAAATACATACTAAGCGGGACATTTTACAGTTTAAAAATCTTGTCACTGCACTCAGGTGGACAAACTATGTAATGGTGTCACGGTTTCTAATTAACCTCAAACCCAGTGAATTTATGCCCCGCAATTAATTGTTTCTTATAGCCTCACTTATACACCAAAATGATAGATCTGCAATAAGCTAACATTGGCCATTACATTGGCCAAACCGTGAAAATGACATACTTTCCATAGATAGATGCTGGCAACTTAGTCTGCAGTGGAAATTGTGTTCCACGAATGTTAACTATTCCTTCCGTTTAACAGCGGACTCTTGTTGTAGACATTTGCCAGTGTTTGTAGCCGCTATTAACAAGGCAGCGGGACATATTTTACAGCCTAGCACCTACCAGGGTTGTTAGGATGTTCAAGGGCACACAGAATGAAGTCCTCTCCTTAGAATCAGGTCAGTGTGACTTCTTGTCAAGCTTATGAGACATAGAATCTTTTTGTATGGTGCTTATGAAAGACCATCATCATCATCATGTAAACAAGTCATTTCAAAAGACTAGATGAGATGAAACTGAAATATCCACAAGGACTCTTCCATGTGGAGAGAAAGCATTTTTGATAACCAAATACTGCATATTAAGGTGTAAAAAGTAGTTAATTTAGCCGTCAATCACATGATCGACTTTTAATTTTGCAATGAATCTCCTCATATGTTGGCCTCGCAGCAGGTTATCTTGCGTTTTAGAGTGACGGTGACAGGTTGGCGTGGCTGGCACGGTCTCGGACTGGCTCGGAGTTTGGTTGTAGCAGAAGGGCAACTTTGGTGGAGCCTCAGCAGACAGGATGGCATAGTTGGCAGAGTGGAGGGTGGCAGAGCTCTGAGGCTGATATCGAGGGCTCAGAATACACCAGACTGAGCTGTAGTGGACTAGACAGGTTGGCGCGGCTGGCACACTGTTGTGGTGATTGGAAGTCAGACGGAAAGGTAAAGGTGGCCAAGAACAAGGTGTCTTGGCACCATCACGGTATCCAGTATCGGGGTATACATTCGACTGTACTGTGAGCCTTTGTGTACAAGTGTGTTTTTATGAATCCTCCCGTGTGCTCTGCGTATCGTTTCTTGCATCATGGAAGGGTTCTCCTTACCATTGTACACCGGGTGTGTATCCACTGAAGCAGGCACTCCTGCTTCCTGCTAGCCTCTGAGCCAACTTGTCCTCTTGCCAGACGTCGGTAACTTGGCACTCCGTCTCTTCCTTTTCCATGTGGCGATCACGTATGTCTGTCCACACGGAAGTCTGTCGACACATCTAGGCTTTCACAAATGGGATATGACACATGTTAAAAGAGCAAATCACTTCCCTGCCTGGCCTTGGAGGCACGCATGTACTTTTTCTCTGTGTACTTGTATTTTTACTGGCCACATGTACGTAAATTCCTACGTGTCACATGGGAGAGATAGTATGCTTAACTGTTGCTGAGGGGCATGCATATGGCCAAGGTCACATCGGTCAACTCATTAAGTTATCCATCAGTGTCCATATGACTCAGAATTGTGGCGTCCTGCATTGTGCGGTGCGATACACATCTCCGCATGGCGATAACACCCCTTAGGACATTGCTGACTTACATAATAACATATTGCTACCAGCATTTTATGATCGACAAAAAAAAACATTTGTTCTGAACAGTGTGACAAATCCCTTGTTACCGAAATACGGCTCTTGTTATGGTTTGATTTCTCCGCTAAAAGTGCATGCCATTTCAAGTACCCTTCATTCCATCCAACCAGTCTGCAGCAGTACAAGCAGAGCCAAAGGTCGAACCACAGAATGAGCGGTAAGAGGTGTGAACCACTCTGTCTCATCTCTCTTGAACTTTTGTTGTTGCCGCTGTCACAGCTGATACTAGTTGTACTGCGGAGAGGACAACAGTTCATTCAAACTGTGAGACAACAATGACGTGGTTCGGATAGGATGGATAAGTACCTTGGTTAGACGAGACAAGAGTGCTTTGCAAATGTTTGGCACAGCGTCTGCTCCAGAGTGGACAGTGCATTCAGGCCCCCTATCTATTATGGCTGGTCTCTAAGTAAATCAGCAGTGAGGCAGGGGAAACCAGACCAGTGATTACATGCTGCCAACAAAATAGTTGTCCAGATGTATTCCATTGATTAACCAATTGGAACCAACACTGATTTCTAGCCATGCTAGCGGCATGGCTCTAGGGATGGCAAGTGTGTATACAATGTTGTAAAAATCAAACGGTGACAAATATCTTTCTCGGTTTCTCAGACATCCAGGTGACTTATTCAGATTTTTTGCTTTGGCTGGCGAACAGTGCAAAACCCAAAGATATTGCATTTTGAAATTATGTGAAAATGCTCAGCAAATTCGTGACATCTGAAACACTGTAACAATTCAATGTTTGGAATTTTTACTTGATCAATGATTGAAAACATTAATAGATGATCAGAATTGCTAACAATCAGGGCTGTACTTGAAGCTCTTTGTTCATTGGTATAAATGCTACTCACCCACAAGATTTAAATACGCATGTCAGTGGTGGGGACTAAGGCTATGAGCAGACTCCTAACGAAGGACAATGGCTGCAATTTAAAAAAAGAGAAACTGACATAACTTGTTGCTGCTGCTGTTTTTGTTGTTGTTGCCATAATCTCATTAACAATAGTAACCTCCTCAAGTGTTTCAATGTTATGTTTACATTGTGCATACGTGAGGATCTCTAGGCTACTCTAGTTGTTCACCAGGGACCACTGGGCATTCATTTGCCACCTTGTAAGCAGGAAAGTATAAGAACAACATAGTGGTTTGTGGCAAACTTCTGTGAGATTATAACACATACAGACTGTTACGGTGCAGTGCTCGTATTACTAATAGCAACAAGAGATTTAAAAGAACACTATTCCTTTCCTGTACTGGAGTCTGTCTCTCTCTCTCTCTCTCTCTCTCTCTCTCTCTCTCTCTCTCTCTCTTTCCCTGCATATTTGTTTGTTGTGGTTTCCATGGAGACTTTCTCTCATCATTGTGTGTTAAGGCAGAGAGCTCTTGACCCGGCTTCCTCCCCAGGCATCAGAGGTCATAGTCGGCACATTCATGGGTTGACAACCTATAAACCTGTCTGGTTTCCATGAGATACGATTCCTGTACACATAGAGATAAATATACACATTTATCACACACATACACATTTGCAATGCACATGTACAACTCAGCTTTTCTGTCACGCTCTCTTTCTTTGTATATTATTGTCTATATCTATCATGACGCAACTGCTTGCTAAGGGTTTTAGGGGGGAAAATGAAGAGGAAAAAAAAAAAGGGTGGTGGCCATTAATAAGTGAATCAGAGGGAAGATGCAAAACACTCTCACTCACTTACACTTTCAACTCTCCCTTTGTGTGTATGATTGCTTGGCCTGTCTCTCGCCTATGAAGCTCTGGTGTCTTTCTGTCTTTCTGCCATCTGCCACTGCCACCCTACTGACATACACACACACTCACACAGACACACACACACATATTGAGCGTTCATGTAATACTCTGTCATGACAAAAGCTCTTCTCTTCTCTTTTACTTCTCGTCCTTTCTTCTAGAGAATAGTCTCAGTTAGGTCTCCCCTCACCATCCGCAGATGAGGATGTGTTCTGGAAATGCTGTTTTGTTAAAGAAATATAGGAAGCGGGCCTTTGGATAGAATATGAAATTCAAGAATATGCATTTGGTGTGTGTTTGTGTGTAAGTTATGAATATTTAATTCAGCCCCTCCGTCATGTATTAATCATGGAGCCGTCTGCTTAGGCTGAAAATAGCGCCTAGCAACCCAGAAAAACAAAATTCATAGTGTTGTGGGTATGTCATGTGCTGCTGCTCGTTCATGCGTGACACAGCACATGGTCTCCTCTCACATTTTCCTTCCTGCCACGATAAGTTTTCTTTCCCTCACGTCTGTCTCCACTGGCTCGGGGATGATTTCTGATGTTTGCATGGGGGATCGCAGTCACGCTTACTTTCATTTTGAAAGTGTTGCTGTGTTTGAGAAAGTTGTTTATCGGTTTTAGACTTCAACAATATTTGCTCGTCGAGCCCACATTCTCAACTGAACTCTGAATGCAGCCTGCTGTGTCTGCGCTGACACCCACTGAGTACAGGCAAAGCTTGAAATATGTGACTGTAAGAAAGTCTGCTCCGTGAAAGTGGTGATAATACAGGATTGCTCTCCGTACCAGCTGCCAATCATGAGGATAAACTGATGCAGGCTGAGTGATTACTGCCTAGCTGTTCGCAGGTTGGAGCAGTAATATGGCAACAAGTTTGTGCGAATGCAGAGACTCTTTCAACAAAAGAGCTTGAACTCAAAGACAATAGGGCAATGAGAAGGGTTGTTCATGAAACCTGGCAGTGGCGCAGAAAAGCCACAATTTCTACATGATGGTATCCTTGGAAACGCTCTCACATGTATGTTAGCCGGCTTCTTACCATTCAGACCAGTAGGCTAATAATAGTCTGCTCGCGTGTACTGTACGGTCGAAGAGTTTAAAGACATTGATATGTTTTTCATTGTGTTGGCTGCACTCCATCACATTGTCATCAAATGTCAGTCCAATCAATCAATCAATCAATCAATCAAACAATCAAGGCGGACGGCCCCTGATAGCTGGAGGGGCTGCAATTGACACATTGTAGAGCGAGAGAGCGTCTCCTGATGCATCTCAGAGTAGACTTCACTTAGTCACTGACCACAACACATATATACAAATAGGCGAATGTTGAAACATGATGCATATATCTACCTTTGTGTTAACCTGTCCAACTACTTTCTGCCCCTCAAACTTGTGGTACAAACCCCCTCCACTGTCCATCTGATATGGATATAAACACCCTGAATTAAAGCTGACAGTCATCACTGCCTCTTTTTCGCTATTTCTATTCAAATCCAATGTGCTGGAATACAGAGCCCACACACAGAGGGACAAAAAAACCTGTCCTTATAGCTGTCTGACCACACCAAGGCCAGACCCAGCCACGAATATAATATATTATGTCATTTTTTTCTGATAGTAGTTCAAGGCAGGACAGTTTGTTTTCCCTTTTGAGCTTCCGACAAGGCCAGTCAATAAAACAAACTGTGTTGAATTAACAGTGTGCTCCGGTCACGTTATTTAGTTTAGTTTAAATGTAGTCTAACTAGTTATGTAATGTTATGTTAAATGTATATTTCCTTGTATCTCGCCTGAAGTTTGTCCTTGTTGATGTTGCAAAGAGAGCTGCTGTGATGCAAGAAACATTTCAGACTTGACAATAAGATTCATCATTGTCATCATCAAAACTGTGCAAATTTGTAATTACTGAGACTCCTCAAATACATCGCTTTTGCCAGCGATTTGTGGAGAGGAGTGGGAATGGAAGAAGAGAAGATTAGTTTGAGTGTGTTTCCTGCCAGGGCATAAATGGGTCCAAGCACTGGTCTGTGTTCTGTTACTGGTTTTATTATCATCTGCAACATCTGACTGCACTAAATGACAAAAGCAACAATTTTTTATTTTTAAGTGATTATGTTCCTGAGACTTTACAACAGCTTTTCATTGCTGAAGCCAAATTAGCATTGTTGTTACTGCAATCCAAAATGCTGATCACTTTAACTGTAAGGTGTGTGATATCTTGCTTGTGAACGCTCTCTCTCTCTCTCTTTTATCTTTTTTTAGTTGTTTTGCACATTTTTTTCTTCAGATTTCATCAAATTATGGGGGTTTTGCAATTCTTATTTCATAAGCACCCTAATGCAAGTGCAAATACTCTCACTAATGCCAAGACGGTTGAAATTAGTCTTAATCTAAAACTGCATTGTCAAGACATAATTAAGAATTTTTTTTTTTAGATGTGTTTCATTCACTTTTTAAGGTTTAAATTATTATAAACTGAGCCCCCCTGTTTGGATTTGTTCACTCGTAATGTGTGGGCACTTTGACTGTCTCTCTCTCCCCTCGTCTCCCACTTTGTTCAAAAGATATCACATTAAGTACACATCTGCTTTGTTCTGGTCACTTTCTTGTCCTTGTTTTTTATCGATTCCCACTCCTAGTCTTCCTATTAGTTTTTCCATAGTCATCTATACCTCCCTTTCCTGGGAGCTGTAGACCGATGCTGATGGTTTGAATCTATTCTGCTTCTGATTTTGATACCATGCTGAGCACCACCTTTAACCCCTCCTTTTCTACTTGCTGACAGGTGGCTTGACCAGCAACGAGCAGCCCGTGGAACTTCTTAAACCAGCTACACTCAACCACTTCGGTAGGAAATCTACGTGTGTGTATCTCTTTGAGTGTGTGTGTGTGTGAACTGCATTTGAACTGACTCTCCTTAGCGTTTACTTGCGAACAGATTGGATCAGTTGTCTGGTATTTATGCCACTACTAAACGCTGCAGCTTCCCTACTCGCAGCCGTCAGAAATACACTCACTCAGACCTGAGTTACTGCTGCAGTCATTTTCTTTGGGTTTACTGTTGTGTGATGCACCAAGGCTGATTACTGAACATCAATGCTCTATTGGGGATTTGGTGATATCGTGGTGGACTTAGCTGACTAATGTACGGCTCAAAAATACACTCCGTCAGTGTCTGTTTATGAGGAAACTTATCATTTACTCCTGAGCATGCAATCATCTCCACCAGCTGACGTCGCACATTGTTTTTAGTACATGGCAATGTATTATTCAGTGGCCGAGTCCTCTTTAGAATTTGCGCCTCACGTGCCAACGCACACGTGCGTGTACGAGAAAGTGCATGTAAAACGAGATATTTTGTTGGAACTTCGCGCTCTTGTTGACAGGAACGAGGGATGATCACGCCACATCAGCATGTCATCAACCCACAAGCGGTATGTTTGTCCCATGTGGTGGGATGAAATGCTGATGCAGCACTGATGTCACTGATATGGTTGCCAAGACCTGGAGCCTTAGCCTGGTAATGGCATGTTTCGTTGCTCGCAGCAGTGACACAGGTAACTGCATAAACACACAGACAGAGGTATACAAATACACACACACACATAGAGACATATGCAGGACTTGTGATGGGCTTGGAATTGTATGGGTCTTTTCTGATTTGTTTAATAAATATGTTTTTAGTCCTTTAATGCTACTTTAAAGCAAGCTTAGTTAGATTGATGACCATGTATTTGTAGAGAAAAGAATTTATACAGTTTTTGGATTTTGATCATCAGTGACCTTAAAATTCCTCTTGAAAGCTATCAAGCAAAACTAGAAGAGCTTTGTCTTGTCATTTATAAGTAAGGCCTTTATTGTAACTTATAATATGAAATAAATAGTACATGAACACGCACAAACTTTTTATAATACATGTACATTTACACACTTTTTAAAGGTCTAAATTTACCCCATTTAGATCGCTCAGATTTTCACTTCCCACTAACTATTATCGCAATATCTATACATACCGGCATATAAAAAATTCAAAAAAATAAGCTATCAGTCAAATTCATCTTTAACTTTGCTTATTGTCCGTTTTGTGTCTTTTTGCGAATGAATTACACTGAAAGTACGAGTGTAGGGAAAACAAAAACTATTTAAGAGGCGCTGGATTATTTACATGATATTATCATATATGTATTATAAAGATGCTATCAATATTTCGGTTATCTTGAAAACCGGTATATATATCGCAAACACCCCTAATTTGCGCTTTTAAAAGCTGAGAAACTTCAGACGCATTTCCACAATGTATAGCGGTCGCCGAGGTGTCTACGATGGAGTTTAGTAGGTCACGTGTTGAGTTCAATACGCTGGTCACTGTGTACTTCCACAGTCAAATCGTTGGACTGAACTGCTGAATCAAGTCAAGAGTTTGTTGCAGCCCTAATAATAACTAAATGTAAAAAATGCCTGCCAAAAAAAGGACAACAGCATTTTTATTGGAATACAAACAGTACAATGCTCTATTAACACATTCGTGAGAGTGTTAAAATGAATTAACTGGATGCCAAGAGCAACAATAACACTTCCTGTGTGCGTGTGTAGTGTGAAGTCCATTTCAACCCAGAACCTAATGATACGGCAACAGCGACGGCCAGCGCTGGCAACCTTAAAGTCACCAGTGCATTCTTGTTACAGATAAGTTCGGGGTGAGAAGTAGAAGGAGCCGATCAATCATAGTGAATGGCAAGGATGGAAATGAGGAGGAGGAGGAGGAGGAGGAGGAGGAGGAGGAGGAGGATGATGATGATGGTGATGGAGACAGCTTTGGATGCATATTAAGCAGGATGACTGAAGCATGCACAGGAGGAGATACTTTAAGAGCAACAGAAGGCATCACCTTTCACTTCCACACTTTGATGTGAATGTGGGTTTGAGCATCTGTTTGTATCTGTGAACGCACATGTGACACATTAGGAGAGGGAGAGAAAATGAAAGACAAACATGTATTTGTGTGTGTGTGTGTGTGTGTGTGTG
>CALSBV010011748.1:4627962-4654622 GCA_943590825.1 Bovichtus diacanthus
GTGTGTGTGTGTGTGTGTGTGTGTGTGTGTGTGTGTGTGTGTGTGTGCGTGTGCGTGTGCGTGTGTGCGTGGTTTACAGCAGGATAACACTATGTCAGCGATTTATTCATTCTTAATCTTCAAGCGTTACACTGCGGTATGTATTTTAGTGCATAGCTTTATTTTTATCACACACACGCACTGTGTTGCCTGCTTTTGCATTTTAAATGAGGGTGTGCACTCAGTTCCTCATAACCTGCGACTAAACATGCATGGGGTTTTGTCTGAGTGCATAGATGCCCGATGGGGAGAGGAGCTCCCTCGGGAATCCTGGTCTATAAATAACTCCCTCTGTGTGATCCATGATCTTAGCCTGATCGCGGGAGAGGGGGGTTGTGGGGCGGGGGGGGTAAGAGGAGGGGCAGAGTCGGGGATAGACGGCCACAGAGAGTGATGGATGAATAGATGAGGGTCAGAGAAAACACAGGCTGTGTTTGTGTCAGTTTTTGGTGAGTTCAACCAGTTTTCACATCATAATGCCTGCAGTGGGGAAACCTCACAACTCCGTGGGGTTTCACAAAGTAAACACAATTTCCCGTCTCCGAGTTTATCTCACTTCCGCCGCTCATCTTTAATGGTCCTTCATAGCTTCAATGTTTCTTTCACATTCCACATTTAGAAGCTCCTACATACCTTGTTGACAGACGACATACTTCCTTAATAGTATCAGCTGCGGATGTCACCGTACCAGAAATGTAGAAGTCGATGCCAATATCAGTAAAATTCCATCCGTCTTCGATGCCACGTCACATGTACTTTAACATACACTCCTTTTATTACCGTTTTTATACTAGTTTTTGGTAGGAAGTTAAACAGGTCATAATTCCCCCACTAATATCTACTTTAAATTCCTTTGAAAACATCTCCTTCACATAACTGTATTTCTTAAGAGCTTCTTGGCAAAAAGGTAATTTGACAAGAAGAACTCAACTTAAATCTGCACTAAAACTTACTAGAATCACTGCACCTTACATTTAGTTCAGAAACAGCTGCTTTTATTGCATCACTGATGAGACAAATCTTCTTTTTAGCGAACATCCTTTTTAGTGAAAAACAATCAAACAATCTTAAATAAAGTAATCATAAATCATAAGGTCCCCCTGCATGAATAAAGGATTAAAAAAAAAAAAAAAAAAAAAGGGTAACATCTGTTGTTATAATTTCAGTAGTTTTAGATTTCTCACTTCTCGACCACGATGGCGAGGTATGCAGCTATTTTCCATTCACCCGTGTGAAGATATTCACGGTTATTTTATCATGACCCGCTATTAAATCCTACACGGTTCCCTCCCTAATTGAGACCTGTTCGGCCATGCCTGCAGCAGGAATGTTTGCATTATCATGTCCAGTGCTGTCAGGGTGAGTCAGCGTGTGCGTCCGCCTCTCCTCCCGTTGGCTCAGCACCATTAACCTCATGCCGCATTCACAGAGTGCGTCCTTGTAAGCTGGGCCGATTACTTCACAGGTGCCTGCGTCCCTGCTGGGTGCTGTATGTCGCCCTGTTTGTCTGCTGCCAGTCACAAAGCTTTGTTTACTGTAAACACGCTGCTGACAATGCGCTATTCAGAGAGCTGCTGTTGTTTCTGTCATACTGCAACAGTACTGTGATGCCGTACAGCCATGATGTCGGCTTGACCGGGAACTGTCAGTCAGACTTGACCCAGATGTGTTTCCTAAGTGCTATCAAACCTTTTGACTGAAACAACCTTTAATTGATTCAGAGCAAAATTGTGTAACTAAACTGTTCAGTGGGGGAAAAAAAACACAGTTTTAGCCTTGAACAATAACCTTCACAAATCACAAACGGGAGGTTTTGATGAATTTCGATTTTTTTAATCATCTCCACATCTCGTATCATGCAAAACATTTTTGAGTCTGAAACAACTCTACACAGTAAAACACTTTTGATCCCCTTTTATCACATAATGTCCTATAAATGCAACCAAAATAGATGAAACTATACATTTAAAAGACTTTACTCTGGCCACTGGAATTACTTAGAATAAAAAAAAATGTGCGAAAGGTGTGGTAGACTGCAGGGTTGACACGTAAATACATCAATATTATCAAATGTTTTAAGTTCCTACACTCCTCCTGTGTCACGGCTGTTGCACTCAGTACAATGTTAATGTGCCAGCCAGTGTGGTTAGCTTCTGAGTAGCTTGCGGAGCGATTACAGCACGTCCCTCTTTCTCTCCCACTCCATCGCTCTGTGCCACCTGCACTTGTAGCCCCTCAGCTTCAGGAAACGTGCCTGTAATTTGCTCCGTTTTTTTTTTTTTTTTTTTTAGTCCTGCCTTGTTCCAGTCTTGCAGTCGACCATTGATCACTGGCCTGTAAGTGACCAGCCATGTGGACAGAATAACGCATACATGTGTACATTATACTGCACATGGAAATACAGTATGACACAATACAAAGTATACATTGTGCTTGTTGTGCTTATTTAATAAATGTAACTCCAGCCAAGACTGCTTGCATCTCGGTAAATGTAGTGGTGCAGCTGAGGTTGTTCACTCAGACATAGTTTTGGTAAGCATTTTGACATGAGGTGAAGACTGCATTTCCATTTGCTCAGGCCACCTCCTGTCAGGGACACAAACACACAGAGTAGCTTTGGTGGATTTAGTTGGCAGAGCAGCCTGGTCTCCTAAAAATGAGTTCCCATACAACAAAACTGCATGGTCGATTACGTTATGAAGGATACTTATTTTCTCCTGGATTACGTTTGTTTTTGACTTTTCAAAAATATGTTTTTATCAAAGTCCTCGAAAGTCTGCTTAGGAGAGGAGATCGGGGTGGATGCATGGGTCAAATAAACACAGAGCTTTCCCCCAGGAGACCGGAGTTTGTGTCACGTGTGAAGCCAAATTTGAAGCGTTGACTTATTTTTATTTACTCCGTGACCTGAATGACATAACAAACATACTTATTTTAAACCAAAACATGATCTTTATTTTTTTTTTTATCGAAACATAACAAATCAGTTTGTTGCCTGAACAAAACCCAAGTAGTGTTTTTTTTTTTGGTTTTCTTTGCGGTTTTGTTTTGTTTTGTTAGCAATTAAATTTAACAACATGCTTAAAATCGCCACCGTAATCCAGGAGATAATACGTTTCCCTCGAAACGTGATTGAGAATGCACATTAGTTGTTTGGGAACGTCATTTTGCAGGAGACATGCTTGAGCAGAGGCTCTCACTCCGACCTGTTTGTCTGCATGAATGTTTGATATCTTTTTATTAGTTAGCTTAGTAAAAAATTCAGACGATGTCATGGATTACTAGATGTGCATCTGCCATTCTTTTTCCCAAAAGGACTGTTTGCATTTTGTTGTTGCGTGTGAAGCAAATAAGCAGATTGTGTTATTTTTCAAGACATTTAATTTTTTTGGGGGTGGGTGCCCCATTTGTCTGTAAAAACAAAAAAAACACAAAAAAAAAAAAAACAGCCTTTGTGAAGCCTGTGACATGCTTACTAAATAAGACCCTTGGCGAACCGTACATGAATAGCGTTGGGCCGAGAGCAAGTGAGAGGCTCACTCTAGGGGCCACCCAGAGCCCAATTTAGAAGAAATTGGGATGACAGGTGTTCCTGTCCGAAGCCCGCCGACAAATGTCTGTGTGGGAAAATAAACAGAAAAGCCGTTAATTGAGGTGATGGTCCATGCATGTTTGTCACCGCGGTGCTAGAATAGCTGGCGCCGAGGTCCCTCTGAATGGGTCCCCAAATGTGGCACTGTGTTTGAAGTGCTCTGGCCCAACAAAAGATTTTGTTTGTTTGCCCTTGTTGTTTACTGCTTATTAAATCAGTATGCTAACAGTTTACAGGCATGTGTGTACATGTATGCGTTGTGGAGGACGGGAGAGGTGGTGTGCTGAACCACCAGGGTTCTCAGGGAAAGGCTTTGTTTGGATAACACGGATGATTAGAACAGACTCCTCGGAGCGAGAATGACAAACAGTGTGCCTCTCTCTCTTTCTATCCGTTTGTTTATGTGGAAGAGACAAACAAACAAGTTTTTAAGTCAGAGGTTCAGGAATCATTTCAACGTGCACACGTGCACAAAGCGTCATCGTCAGTACATGTCTGACCTGCACCCTTGAAAAAGATGAAACGCACATGCTCAATCAATCGTGTTTCCCAAAGACCAAGGTGACGTCCTCAAATGTCTTGTTTTGTCCACAACGCAAAGATATTCAGCTTACTGTCGTAGAGGAGTAAACAGAACAGGAAGGAAGCTGGACTCAGAGAATTCTGACTTTTATTTTCTTCCAACAATGACTTAAACAGGTTAATCTATTATCAAAAATAGTTGGCGAATAATTTAATAGTTGATCAAACCCTCTCCCCTGGCGTAACCCTTGCTTTTTCATCTTTTCAAACTAAGGGCCCAAACAAAAAGTAGTTTCTTCTAATGTCCAGCTTTCAAACAAGTCCTCACAAGTATAGTGACACAATTACACAAACACACACACACACACACACACACACACACACACACACACATGCAGCAGTGAAGCACCAGTATGTCTGGCCTGGCCACACCCTTTCTTCCCTCCCTGCTGCCTTCCCGTTGGGTGGTGTTGAGTTTCCTCCCGCACTCTCAAAACCTGCCCGGTACCAAAGATGTCATTGGCTATCTCAGCAAGTAACTGCAACTCCATCGCCACCTCATTGGTCACTGGGGATGCCAGGACATCCATGATAGGTCAGAGATGCTCTCCACTGGTTTTAGGGTATTGATAACTGGCAGAGGGGCTTGGCACGGTGCAAGGTGGTTCTCTACGGAGCAGATATCGATCAGAAAAGACTGACAGGAGTTTTTTGCCTTGAGTTCAGATATCAAGCACAAATTGACAATTCATTTGGTTGCACGTTTTTGGAAGATTTTGTCACGTCGAACCTTAAGGCCTTGCCGGCTTAGTCTCGGAAAAAATCTTGTTTTGTTTGTTTTTTTTTGTAACACAGCTACTTTTATCGTTGCGTTTATCTTAATATAGCCTAAACTACACTTTCAAACACCTACACATGTAAAGCTCATGCTGCATACCATCTCTAATTGCATCAATAGCACTGCCCGTTTGAGACAGAGAAATGAAGTCGGCAACTATAATTTAAAATAAATATAGTAGCGTGTTGACTATTTCATCACAGCACGCGATAGTCCTGTTACATATCGAGGCTTTAAAGTTGGCAAAGATTTAGTTTTTTTCTTGTTTCTCTAATGTCGTGTTGTCTGGTTGTACTACTGTTTGTGTGTAAGCTGCTGTGTTGTTTGCTTGTTTTGGAGAAATAATCTGATTGCACTAATACTCTAGTTTTTTGCATGTCAGCCATGTTGATGCAGGGATATTGCTTCTTCTGTGTTGGCTCTTAGCATCCATGTTTCAACAGCCATACAGGACTGTGCTACTTTGCTGGATTATTCAGATTGAAGCAAAAATAAATGTTGACGATTTAATGTAACATAAGGGACGTAACACATTATGTTGTTCTTTCAGGCACATTTGTTTGCTTGTTGTGTGCATCAGCGATCTAACGTTTTGACATGACAGTTGTAGGGCTCATCCCTGTGACCTTTTTAGTTTTGGGAGGTTGTGTCCAACCCCGTTTGTTTGTGAGTGTAGAGTGTGACGGACGCAGAGTGTGTTGGATTTTGGACATATTGTTGTCCTCTCAGATATGTGATGGCACTGGGAATCCATCTTCTTCAACATCACAAACAACTTTGCTTTCTCTGTGAAACATACACGCGTCGCACTAACATACAGTACACTGTCAGCACTGCACGTAAAGTAAGCAAAAAGTAGTGTGACCGCTCACACATACACAGTGGACACGCACAAAGACAAATACACACAGCAAAGTCTGTGCGTGTCAGCAAATCCCCTCTGCGAAAGTCATGTTGCAGGGGGATTGTTTTTGCTCTCTGCTGCCATGTTTCATCATTTTACCCTTGTGTGTGTGCGTGCGCTATTTTGTCAAATGTGTACAGGAAATGTGTGAGAAGTGTGTGTGTGTACAGGGTTTGTATGGAAGTGTGTCATTCAACACATCACACTTTGGTCCCACCACAGCACAGACTGTCACTCGGATGATCTAAATCACAGACACAGTTTATGTTTTTAGTGTTTTTTGCTAATGCTCTTACCCAATGTGTACAACTCTAAAACAGGCTTAAGTCCCGAGTTTGCCAACAACCAGTATGAAGTGTAATGCTTAGTGCAACAGTCAAGGCTGCAGTGACAGCTGATGTAACACATGTTCATGTGTCTGGTTTGGATCAGAGAGAGGACAGGGTATTTTGGCCGCTATCAAAGGATAATAAACATTTTTGGACCTTCATTTAATTATATAATTGTACTATAAATAGATATTCTGAGTAGAAAATGACGTGAATTTTCTTTAATAACTCCCCGAGGAGACTGGGCTTTTAGCCGTGTCGAGGATCTCCAACTCAACACTGTAGCAAGAATTCCATTTTCTTGCCAAGTTGAACTCGGAGACAAATCTGCTTGTTGGGGTCAAAAAATCTTCACGGCATACTTGTACATGTTGTACAGACTTATTTGGCGCATGTTCTAAACAAACTCCATCTTTATGTGCTTGTTTCCTCCACTCCTACCTCTTCTCTCCTCCTCCTCCTCCTCCAGTGGACGTGAGCACGGCAGCACTGCCCATGCAGGTGCCCCCCACCACCACAGCCATCCTTCCCATGGATCTGCGCGTCGTGGACCACCCTCACCACCACCACCACCACCACCACCACCACCAGCAGCAGCCCCCCTTCGGCCTGGTTCCCCAGCCCCACCCTACACCGCCCGTCTCCACAGCCTGTCCGGTGTCCTCCGAGCCAGGCCGCGGGCCAGTCATTAGTAAGTGGGGACGATCTCTTGTTGTCGTCAATCAAAGTTGCCTGGCTATTTATAGGCATAATATGTACAATTTCCGCATAAAAAAATTCTAAAAACCACTAGGCCTATGTTATATATGTTGTGAAGTTGTGAAGTTACATTATCCCAAATGTTTCCAACAATTTTCCATTTTCATTTTATTTAAGGTAACGATCCGTTTCCTTTGGTCGCCTGTAATGGCGACGTTTCCCCTTTGAGCATGCGTCAGTGTCGTGGTTGACTTTTTAATCCAGGTTCAAGCCACAATTTTACCATACACCTGTTAGATCTCAGTCATTTTTAACTATATATATATACTATATATCTTACGTTTATCAGAGAAAAAAGCAACGTTTGAGAAACACTTATTTACGGCTTTATTTGGTGTTTCTATGGGTTTTAATCACTGGGTCAGTTTGTTTTGGAGAGGAGGAGACCTCTGTGGATAATTCGGCTCTCGGTGAAATCCTCCTGAATGTCTCAATCATAAATTTTGCAGAGAGACAAGCTGAACAAACATTAGTGACAACTCTGCTCGCTGCCCATCCGGGACGACCGGTTGTCTGCCGAGAAACATCGGAGAAACACTCATTTTTGATGCGAAACTGCTTCACTCAGTGTTTTTACAGGTTTTAACCACCTGGTCCGTTTGTTTGGAGAGTAGGAGAGAGAGAGAGACAGAGAGAGATTGAGAGACAGAGAGAGAGAGAGAGACACAGAGAGAGAGAGAGAGAGAGAGAGAGAGAGAGAGAGAGAGAGAGACACAGAGAGAGAGAGAGAGAGAGAGAGAGAGAGAGAGAGACACACACAGAGAGAGAGAGAGAGGAGACCTCTGCGGATAGTTTGGCTCCCGGTAGAAAACCTCCTGAACTATGAACAATGAAGGAACCCTAACCAGGAGAAGCTGACTGCAATGACGGCAAAGGTGGTGAAGACGCCAGCTCCCGCTTTAATGTTTTTGAAAAAATCTCCTACAGACCACCAGGAGCAGCAGCTGCAGCAGGAGCTGGTGACTCTCAAACACAAGCAGCAGCTCCAGAGACAACTCCTGATCGCCGAGTTCCAGAGGCAGCATGAACAGCTGTCGCGACAACATGAAGTCCAGCTGCAGGAACATATCAAGGTAAGTGGATGAGGAGGGAGTCCTTCCTCGGATACAGCTACTGTAGGACTGTAGTCAGCAGAAATTCACTTTGTGAAGCATGTGTACACTTAAGTGATGTAAGTGTTACCTGATCCGGTGGAAGTATTTTGCTGCTTAGTCCTTCCCATGGGAACCTTGGTGTGTGTGTGAATTTTGTATGTGACTCACTTTGCTAAAAAAGCCTCCCTTGGTGTTGCAACGGCTAGAAAGGCAGCCAATGAGGATGATCAATCGTGTATGAAAATAACTCTGATATGTATTCTCCAGTCTGCTCGGTGTCCTGGTTGGCGTTTAGCATATTAGACTTGGCTTGGTGATGTCATGTCCTTTTACAATAGCGAGCTTTCAAATCATTGATTCTTTACAATAGGCTGTGGCAATGAATTGGGCGTCATGCAGCATGTTCTCTCAGATTTAATGAGTTCATTTCTGTCTTAATTTTGTAAAAAATAAGATAAGTCCACTCCAGATGCACCAAACATTCTTAACCATCCAAATCTGCTCTTACCCGGGTGTGCTGGAGGATGAACCGAATGAAAATAAGAGGACATTTGTGGGTACGTCGCTTACTGCATGACGTCCAATGTCTTACATTTTTGGTTATCCGATGCTTTACCCATCTTCTCTGTCTCCTTGTACTTTCTTCCTTCTATAGTCTTGTGTCTCTCTCCACCAGCACCAACAGGATTTACTGGCCCTCAAGCACCAACAGGAGCTGTTGGAGCACCAGAGGAAGATGGAGCAGCAGCGTCACGAGCAGGAGATCGAGAAGAAGCAGCTGGAACACAAACTCATACAGCTCAAAAACAAGGAGAGGGGACAGGAAAGTAAGTAACTGCTAGGGAGCGGGATATAAAAAAAAAAAAAAAAAAGGCCTAAATAAAAAGAAATAAATAAGGAAATTTAAAGTGACCTACCTATGAGTTATGAGCGTTAGTGGGCTGATATTCCTGGGGTTCAATAGTGCCATTCAGCTTGAAATTAAGCTGTCATGTTTGGCCGATCATATCTTCACTTCCCATCCCCTGAATGCTGCCAACATCTGCTGTAGCTGTGCTGAAGCACCGTGTCATATTATCACAGCCGGTGTTAGAGAGACTTGGCCTCTCCATCGCAGCACCTGTCCTTACTGCCCAGCAGTCAGAGCAGCCTGACCTCACACATTTACCACGGGGACCATCAGAACAACAGGGCCAAGACGAGGCGAGATGAGCAAGACGTTCTAGTGGCACATGTGACCCCGTCTTTGTAATTTGTCCTCTTTTCCTGGTGTCATTTTTGTTTCAGGAACAAAATGACAGCAATGCAGTTACACCAGGCAATTCACCGTCCCATCCATTTATTATTGTTTCTGTTTAAATGATAAGTTTGTTCATTTCAACGTATTTTTGTCGCCGTGCCCATCGTACTGCAGTGATGACGTATTTTCGTAGGCCAACCTGGAAGTTAGAATCGACCTGGTTTCCTCCACCAAAAGCCAATGGGAATTTTCCATTGGCTTTTGGATTATTTCAGAAAATAAACTCCGTTGCAAACAAAAGTTTATGATGCTTGTTTTGTTCATCAACAAAGGAGCACCACTTTTGTGATTTTTGAAGCGTAAATGCAATCGGCCAGAGTAAAAGCTAACATTTAAGACACGTGAAAGCTTCGAAATTCACAAGTGGGGCATTAACTGACATATTTTCTGCCATAGAACAAAACGTTAAAATCTCTCATGCTTGTGTTAACCACAGACCTTATTTCAGGCTTCTAACCGAAAACATATTCAAAAGCCCATCGACTGCGAGACGAGGCAACTGGAAGTGCAAAAACATGCTAACTAATTTCAGGGTTGCAAGACTAATTCCTGCAGCACTCTATTGAATCTTTTATGATTACATAGTATTCACTAGACTACTCGCTGAGATCTGCGAACACGATGAAACTAAGTGAGAAGCGCAAGCTGCCAGACGATCAGACTGCTTGTAAACAAGAGACCGGTTTAGCCTGATTTATCTAAACCACGTCATTCAGCGATAAAATCTAAATATTGCCAGAGATGTCGGTAATAATCCCTCATTGGATAACTCTGAATGCCCAACTATAGCGAATACAGTTTCCTCCTCCCCAGATCTCAGCAATTAATGCTGTGTAAGAGTTATCATGAGCGATCAACTAGTAGCTGTAAAACCAAAGTCATTCATTGATATGTATCATTGGGATTCCAGAGCACTGATGCTACCTTTGCTGTCAGGAGTCTTGCTGAACCTGCTGCAAAGTGCTCATCTGGTCTGACAAAGCTGTCCAGGTATTAATACTCAAATATTGAGCTTTTACGCAATTGTAAATGTATATTCTTTTTCTGGCAGGAGCAAATGTTCTTTGAGCTGTGTTAAGCCAATTGCTTTTCTTGCTCCAGTAGCTGTTTAAAACCGCAGATATACTGTATATATAGAAAGACTTGAGTCGTTATGTTGAGCACTTTGAATTGCCTTGTTGTTGAAAGGTGCTATTTACATAAACTTGTCTTACTAAATACGTTACTTAGTGCTTGTATCCAAATAATAACTGGGACTTAAGGGCTCTAAAAATGAGGTAAAGGCTATTTTCCTTTCCATGCTGGAACCACACATCTTATAAATGTTGTAAAAGGCCAGATTTGGAAATGGCTGCTAATGAGGAGCGAATGACGTGGTTAAACTACTCTTAATTAAATGCTTGTAGTTACAAAAGCTCACATCCATGCAGATATTGGTGAATTAATGTAGTAAAGGTAATCGGTCAATAAATAAAGTATGGCTGTAAAATGCTCGGATGTGGGTTCTTTGGAAGGGTTCGATGTGTTTTTTCAACAAACATTTCAGCCCTAATCCGTTTGAATATACTTAACGGTGGACCCACCGCATTTGGAAGCATGATCTTCTGCCAGCGAAGTCCTTTTCCTCAACCCTCCTCTGCTGGGCAAAGTGAGCCCACAGTTCGACGTCCATGGAAAAAGCATTGGGTTGTAAACAGAGGAAGCTTTGTTAAGTACTGCAATAAATTGCATAGAAGGCAGTCTCATAAAAGGCAATTTCCTTCAGTGGCAAAGAGGACATAGTGGGATGTCAGCACTTCCAGCTGCACCGTGATTTAGAGAGCATATATTAGCTGTTGTCACGTTCACATACTGTACTTACAATTTTCTCTCTCAAGCTTGACACATCACCTGGTGTCACTCTCACTGTCACACTCGCAGGAAAACACTCCACTCTTTTTCCTCTATTCTCAAAACACCAGTTTTTTTTTCAATGCCCCCTTTATTGCTCTCATCACTCCTCTCCTCACTTTTTCCCTCGGTCTCTCCTCCCTTCTCACTCATTTACGTCTCGCTCCCTGGACAATTTGTTCCTAGCTGTGAAACGAGGGTGGTAATTGAGGAGAGACCGCGAGCTGAGGGAAACGTGCGTCTTCAAGGCGAGTCACAGACACAGCTCTGCATGTAGCTACAAACCCCATTATCTGTCCAAGTAGGGATGGATGGTGTTCTAATCTTTACGTTAGTGTCACAGATTGGACACGGAGGCACAATACAGTGGAGGCGCTGAAGCACAAACGTCTCCAGAAATGCAATACTGAAATGTTTTTTTGTACGAGGTGATGAATAAGAAGGGTACATACCTTTGGTTACTGAGCTCCCCGTGTCTCTCTATGTCTCTCTGTCAGGTGCAGTCGCCAGTACAGAGGTTAAGATGCGGCTTCAGGAGTTTGTCCTGAACAAGAAGAAAGCCCTGGCTCAGCGAAACCTAAACCACTGTCTGCCCAGCGACCCACGCTTTTGGTATGGGTGAGTGTCACAGCCCACCACTACAGAAGCACTAATTTCTTGGGATTGTGACTGGTTGTGAATGAAGAATGTACGCGATTATTGTGTCAAAATGCAAGTTTATTTTAGTAGAGAACTGCCATTTACATGTCATTTGTTAAATACGTTTGATTTCAATTGTGAGAAATGTATGCTTTTTTCAACTCATTGTCATTCATCGTGCCATATGACTGCCTGGAATTATAAAGGTGCATCCTTTCTATAGCAAGCATTGTTGTCAAATAAAATAAAAAACAACTTTTTATCATTAGATAGCCTCAACAACAAATCATCAACAATAATGTTAGTTCATACCTACAAAATACTTCTACACTTAAAGGAATACTTCACCCCCAAAATGACCCTTTATATATCGATTATTCACCCCGTGTTACTTTGAATTCCTGAAGAAAACTTTGTGTTTCTTGCATGCTTCTACGGTGAACGAAGAATCCAAAATCGGGAGAAAATTCTTGATTTGAATTGAATTGCCTGCGCATGCGTGAGACTGTTTACGGGGAAGTGTTTTAAATATTAAGGTTTTAGTGAAAATGCATGTGTTTATAAGGTATACGACTGGAAAAATGAGACTTAGATTATACTGCCCCCGAGGTGTGTGAGAGTTTGTAAACAGATGTTTTGATATAGTGTTGCTCGCCCATTTACTTCAACTCATCAAGAATTTTCTCCATTTTTCTATACTTCGCTGAGTTTTCTTCAAGAATTCAAGGTAACACGGGGTGAGTGATCGATGTACAAATAATATTGATATTTACATTTCGGGGGTGAAGTATTCCTTTAAATAAAAGCCGCATTGGAAAGCAAATGATGTACAAGACCCTGTTCTTTCTTTCCTGTCATACTAACCTTTTAGTGATATTTAAATGTTACTTTCCGATTATGAATTTTCTCATTTATGAGTAGAAACATTCCACACAGATGAAACCTTTGATTTCCAAGCTATCGGACATCAGCCTGTATTGTTTTCTTGTAGTTTTATAAGCCTTTTAGTCGTTGCCTGTTCTTATCTAAGCTATAAAAAAAAAGAAGAAAAAAAAAAAAACTGAGAAAATATCAAACATAGACATAAAAGTCCCTCATCTTCATCACATTGCAAACATGGCAAAGCTTGTGGTGTGGTGAACCCCTCGTTGTGTGGGCGTCCCTACGTGTGTACTAAGCTAACAACCTCAACATCCGCATCTCTGAGAGTCTTCTCCAGTTGCCTTGAAACTACAGAGGAAACGCTGAAGACGTTGAAGGAAAGAGGCTTTTTTTTTTTCCCTGTCCATTTTTGTAGTCGGTGATTGACAGCTGGCTCTCTTTGAGGTGTGTGCGTCTGTTTGAAGTGGGCTGAGAGAAAAGACAATGGCACCTCTCATGCGCTTTAAATATTTGAAGAGGCTTTAAGCAGTCAAATATTTCTGCCAAGGCAGGAGATGATGGAACAATTCAAAGAGTGTGCCATCAGTGAGGGAAATGGTTTTCAATCACTGTCACCAGTTCTCCCATTTCTTTAGTCTCCGACCTGTTTGTTCTACCTGTTTGCTTTCTCCTCAGTTCTTCCATACATGAACATCCCTCTTTAAAGCTCATCTCTCCTTTCCCGCATCTCTTATTTTCTGCATTGTTCGCCTGTCTCTCAGAAGGAATGTAGGCCTCTTCCACTCTTTCTACTCTCTATCTCTTTCTCCATTCCACCCACACTGTTGTCCACTCTGCTGCGTTTTTTTTTTTTTTTTTGTGACCTTGGGGAGCGAGATGGAACACCTTTTGTGTGCGTTTCTATGGACTGTCAGGTAAGGTACACCGAGCTTGGCAAGCAAACATATATACTTATTTATTTATTTTTTTCTTTTTTGTAGAAAAACGCAGCACAGCTCTTTGGACCAGAGCTCTCCTCCTCAAACAGCATTGTCAGCGTACACCCACCCAATGCTGGGCACATATGACTCAAAAGACGACTTCCCGCTCCGCAAAACAGGTACAGAATGGTGCCAAGGTTTTTTCTTTATCGTATTGTTACTTTCTGACATCCATATTTCTCTATCTCTTAAAACTAGCCACCCACTGCATGTCTAGAGGGGTGCCCTAATCTTCCTTTGCCCCTGCATTAGCAATTGAAATGGCTTACTGGGTTTCAAAGTCAGGCACATTAACCAGGAGTCAGTCACTGGAGGATAAAAAGTAGCCACTAAAATCGTATTAAAAAAAAAAAAAAAGAAATCAAAAGTTATTTAATGAGATCTTTTGAACCATTCTAATGTAAATGAGAGTGGACGGAGAGTCAAACTCTAAATTAAAACATTAGGAACCATAAAACCAGTAAAAGAAATTGTAATAGTTCAACATTTTGGGAAATAAGCTAATTTGCTTTCTTTCTGAGAGTTAGATGGAAGATTTACTCTCATGTCTGTGTGATGAATATGAAGCTGGAGGCAGCAGCCTGTTAGCTTAACTTAGCTTAGCAAAAAGACACTAAGCAGGAGAAAACATTTAGCCTGGCTATGTCCAAAGGAAAAAAAAAACCCCACCTGCTAGCACCTCAAAAGCCACTACACACATTATATCTTGTTTTTCTAATCACTGCAAAAACCAAAGTGTAGAAATGACAATCCGACATTTTTTACGAGGGGTTGTGTGCCGGACTATTTCTTTGCCAGGACCAGCTGTCAGGCAAGAAGCGGACTCCAGGAAGTTACTAGTTGCAGCCAAGAAATAGTCCTAAATGATCTTAACTTTATTCTTTCCCGGTTTCAAGGTCTTGCAGTAAATGAATGTGGAACTTTTCGAGGATTGGAGCTCGTAAATAAAGACTCTCTTACTTCTACTGAACCTTTTGCTCTTTCGTCAGGTGTATATTTTTTGGTAAGAAGAGATTTGTTTAAAAGCCGGATGGTTATTCTCCTGTTTTTAGATGTTGACACATTCAGGCACATCCTTCACAGACGTCATACTGTAGATCATACCGTTTAACAAAACAGCACTTGACTGCTCTGAGAAGTGTCCGAGGGAAGCACGTAATAACCAACCAGTTCCTGCCTTTTGGATGCATCACTGTTATTTTTCCGTCCTTCTGTCCAAGTCAAGTATGGCCAAGCTGTGATTGTTCACTTAGCGTCAGCAGCTGCCTTGGCAGTATCGCTGCCTGCTTTCACAGCTGGAGGCCCAGCTCTGTGTACTCTGCACTCCTGCCCACCTGCCGTGAGCTGGAGGCAGGAAGGATTTATCCTGGCACACAACCTCAGACGGCAAGTTTCAACTTTCAGCGACACTCAAATATAATTCAGGAATTTCTTGGGGTTCCAGTGGTGCTGAGAAATATTCACAATTTAGAGTTTCACGGTTCATACTGATACAAAGTACGACAGGGACTATAGCACAGCATATCGGCGTTCACGCAGTATGTCGAGAACATTTTCAGGAGAAATGGATTTTGAGATTAGTTCGTGTTTTTCTGGGGTTTTTTGTTCCGGATCAAAACAGAAAAACCCCAAAAACGATGCAATTTAAATTTTTATTTTACTCATTCGGTTTTGAAAAATGAAAGAATGAGCGGTAAACGGATTGAGATTTGAGGGCAGTGTTCTTTGTCTTTGTGTCAGTTGTGAGGCGAGGCAGAGAGGGAATACTGACATGTGCACGCATAGCACCCGGCTGTTGAGAAACTGTTGTGTCAACAGTGAGCAGGCATACTGTAGATCAGATTAGACGGGCATACAGAGATGAACTGTGTTCAAGAGGAAGTGAGTGATAGTGGTCACCACAGTTGTGCGGCGCTCTGACGACTGGAGCTGTCACGCATGACGTTTTTTGCCTGCGGTGACCCATTTTTGTAATGTCTGCGTGTAAATTCTAAATGTACGTTAAGAAGCCAGGCCAGGCGCACATACAGTGTTTTACAACAGGGGTTCATTGTCCCCGTCTGAGACGCTCTGTGATAATGGAGAACACAGAGGGCCACTTTGAATGCTGTGGCAGGAAGTCTGTTAGGCCTTCATGACAGACGCAGAATTGTCATGTTGACCCTCTTTGTCCCTCACTCTTTCACACACACACATTCCCATTCCACACTGAACATTTAAACCCTGCAGGATATCCCCGGACAATATAGCACTTCCATGTTCTTTACATAATCCAACTCATAGCTTTCCTACTCGGCGCAGAGCACAGTGAGTGAGCTTGTGGATCTGCGTCTCACTCGAGAGCAATACAACATATTGGCTCTTACGACGGTCGTCTCGCTTCCATCCTACTTTTAAACCCGCCAACCAAGATCTGACTGATCTCCTCTGATGTCATGGGAGATAACTTCTTTGTGCTTCTCCTTTCAAAAACTCAACCCTCACCTTCAACTTGTACCCCCACTGATGGTTGGACATGTTGGTGGCCTGCATCCACTTCCAGGTATTTAACTTAACCAAATGCAGTGGTAAAGGCCTGGTATTGTATACTTTTCATCTCAAACCCATTGGCTTTGAACTTCACACTATTTTGCTCTTTACCACAACAAACCAACTGCAAAGGCGCTTGGAGAGCGCAGACCTCGGCAAAGGCCAAGTACCTAAGTTCCTCTCAAATAGAATGGGTTCTTCCTTGGCCCAGGCTACATCCTTTTTGCCAAGCTTTATCGGGCTTGTCGTTTTTCTGTAATCCTGCTAACAGACAAACAAACACACTGAACCGAAAACAGAACGGCTTGGCGGAGTGGTTTTTTTATTTTTTTATTTAACTTTTGGGAATAGCTATGAATGATTATTTTTAATCACAACATCCTGTTAAACCAATAATTTGGCGGTAAAGAGATTTACAATCTATCGATCTATTTTATGCATCTAATCTATCTGTATACCTACAGTTTGTCCGTCTAACCCATCTATCTAATGTATCATCTACGTGGTGTTTCTGGGAAGCTCCACTGATGAGTTTCAGCAAACTACTCTATTGATTTCCATAAATCTCCCTCTCTGCCCTTACTTGGAAGAGCAGCACGGCTTCCCCCAGCATGAGGCCCGGGACTCCCATCTGTCAAAACAGATGAGCGACTGATCAATATGTTTTGTATCAGAGAACCAGTCCCCCCCCCACTCCCTATTGAAATATTAAGCACCACTTATATAGGCGTTTAATCTGGTATTTATATGTCATCATCAGATGGCTAGAGACCTTACAGTTTTAAAGTGTGAGAATGGATTAGAGAAAAACCTTGAAAGTCATTTTTTGTCTTGAGCTTTGTATATTAGGAGATAACGTGCAGAGACAAAGCACGCTTAGAGAAACCACAATGTGGCAATTTCTCTTTTGAGACGAGACATTTGAGGCCTCGTGTCATCAGGTCATTCTGAGCATCAGTAGCAGCATGCTGCCTTAGATTCAGGAGTCTTGTGTATTATTCCACTTCCTCGTCTCATAAAAGCCAATTTGGCCACACATGGAAATTGGTGTTGCCTGACGAGAGAGGATGTGGGGTGTTGGTGGTCTAGTGGTCAGGCTTTCAAATAGAACAGCGCAATTTTGTGTTCAATACCAGGCTGCCAGCATTGAGCCCCTGAGCAAAGCACTTAACCCCGAGTTGCTCCAGGGGGATTGTCCCTGTAGTTAGGTCACTGTAAGTCGCTCTGGGTAAGAGCGTCTGCGAAATGACCTGTAATCACTGTAATCAGTAAAGTTACAATAGTGTGGCAGGAAGTCTGAAAAACTTAAAAACACTGCTGTTTAGAAAAGCTGTTTTCTGGGCCATCAACGTCGGAAAGTAGGACAGTGAAGTATGCTGTACGTACACCTTCGCCAATGGCTGCTTCTCACTTGCACATTTGCTTAGAACAAAAAAACCTAGGGAGTCATGGAAGGGGAAAGAGAGGAGAGGGTATTTAGAGGGAGAGAAAGAGAAGAGGGGAATGGATGGAGGTGAAGGAGGGAGAAAGGGCTACAGTAAAACGCCAGCATCAGCAGTAAAAGCAGTCTGGGCCCTCTGCAGCGAGTGTGCTCGCACGTGTGCACACTGCCGTGCTTTTGCCCAGTCGGCATTAACACCATTCAAAGTCACTGCGTCCTGAGGTGAACACCCCATGGCGACCAGTGCCCAGCAAGCACACACCCCTGCTTCACCCTCCTTCTCTTTCTCCTTTACTGTCCTCCTAACCTCCCGCTAACCTTCAATTTATCCTGCTATCTCTCTCCACTCCTCCTTTTATCTGTCCATTTCTTCGACTCAGGTCGCACAAACACAACCTTGACACGCACCACACCCCACCCCTCCTCCACTAGTGTATGCGCTTCGTGTGCCTTGTCTCTCCTCCCCTGGCTACCCACCAGATTGACCACAGTTTCTGTCACCTTTGCAGCCCAACTGTCCTCAGGTCTTCACAGTGGAGGCTAATAATGTCACACGTGGGTGATATGTTTTAAGCATAGCAAATGTTTGTTCATGATTTAGCACGTACATAGCAAGAGATAATTGTGTCCACTTTCGATGGTGGCAATTTCAACACCATGGGTCTGGCTTTAATAAGCATAGTTGGGATTAGGGCAGTCAAAATATCAGATTTTCACTGCATTGTTATTGTGGTCGTAATAACTCACATTAACAATAATAGCACGATATTTATAGAAAATAAAATAACAATAATGCTACCTGTCAATATGATCTTCAACTTTAACTCGTTTTGTCTCTATTTTTTTTTGGTCATTTTTTTTTTTGGTGTATTATTAACATGATATCAATATTTAATACATTTTTATTAATGTTAATGTTTGTTCATGTTTATCGTCAAAACACGTATATCGCGACCCCTAGTTAGGATGTCATCTAATTTTAGCCAAAGCATTTTTAGGACCAAGGTTCATTTACTTATTTTTAAGCGATGTTCAAATCGTTTACAAGTAATGTTGAATTCTTGGGTACACGATTTACCACAACACTTGGTAACCAGCGAACGCCAACATTCACAAGATATGCCTGCATCAATTAAACCACCAACAGTTTTTTTGTAATACATCATAAAATAATGGTGGAGAAATATTTTCAATTATTGCTTTTTTGTATCGTATTGTAATAAGTATGGTGATAAGTGTGGTAATCAAAATGTCAGACTACTACAATACCCTGTGCAATAGACTGCTTCTCTCATAGTCTTTCCTTCTACGGTCTCCTATTCAGCTAATGCAAAGCATTTTATCCTGACCCACTCTATCCCTCTTAACAAAGACTTTGGAAGAGTGCCCTCCACTTAGAAGAAGCTCTTTTTTAAATAATTGAGTTTCATAAGTTCAGCAGCATGTTCCCCTTAAAATTGAAAGTGCATTTGAAAAAGTACTTAGACATTATGAATTCACTGTGGGTCATCTTATCCACACTGACCAGGAGGTGTATTGAGTGCTTGAAGTACATTAAAACTTATTGTAGCTTCATCCTACCTTGATTAGCGTTCAAGGCTACAGGAAGCCAAAGGTTTTATAATGACCCTGACTAAGTCATCTAACAATAAATCACTACAGCACACAAAGAAGAATCAATTGTTTCCACTTGACTGTACCAAAAAGTGCCAGCTCGTTCCCTGAGGCTAATGAACGCAGCGGGGTCTGTTTGATACGAGGTTGTGGGACGAGCATAGGGTCAACTGTTGGTCAACCGTTCAGCTTCAACTAATTGAACGGAAGGAAGCCAGTGGAGGAGGGAATAAAGCTGCCCATGTCTGGGGTAGTCTGGCAGAGACACAGTCAAGCAAGATTGTCCAGAAAAGGTCAGGTCCTATCCCTGACCTGACGAGATTCCCAGAATATACTGAATGCTTGCCTCTTCTCCGTCCTGCCCTCATGTGGCACTCGCCAATACAGCTCCGCATCAAATCCAGAACGGGAGGCAGAGCCACAAGAAATGTAGAACCAGGCACACACATGCAAAAACACACATGGACGAGAGACAGTGGCAGTCTTTTTGTAATTGGAAGTGTCTGGAAACAAGCAGTGTTCACTGGCAGAGCGTGGAGGCAGCGTCATTAAGCGTGGGGTCAAGAAAGCTGCCAGTTGGCTGCCTCTACTCTTGTCGCAGCGCCTCACTCTGTCACATGATGATGTCTAACCTCAGCTCCCGGATCTGTCCGCCAACACATACAGTGTGGCCTATAGGGACGCGCTCATTAGCCCCACTACATGGCCCTGAACAAGCTCCCACTTGTGCGGCCCCAGCAATCTACCACGAAGCTGAGTGCCTGGAGCGACACTTTAGAGAGAATCTGTAATTTTCACATTCACAAAGCTAATTTGGGGTGTAACACATTAATATTTTTAGAATGGGTGGCCCAGTTGGAAATTAAATATTTACCCTGCCATTGCTTAGCTCTATCCACGTAGTTATCTGCCACACGTTTGTTAAATGGAATGGGAAAAGCCACAGTTGATGACAAAAACAAATATTGACAATTTTCAATAGCGTTTAATATATGAACTAGAAGGGCACTTGAAGATCGCAGACCTCCTCCAACGCTGTTTCCATAAGTGAAAAAGAAGGCCTGTATCCACCCCGTGATTCAGATCCGCTCTAAAATGTAATGGGCATGCTACACCGTTCCACCAAGTTCCATGAAAATCTGGACAGTAGTTTTTCTTTTATCCTGCTGACAGACAGGCACACAAACCGAACCGAAAAACCTAACCCCCTTGCCGCAGGTAAAGAATGTCTCAATTACATGTTTAAAGTTTTGTCTTCCTCTAGGCTGAAAGTGCTCCACCTTTTTGAGTAAATCCTCCATCATGTCCCTGTTCCTCTCTTTGTCTCGTCAGCCTCTGAGCCCAATCTGAAGCTTCGTTCCCGACTAAAACAGAAGGTGACAGAGCGCCGCAGCAGCCCTCTGCTCCGAAGGAAAGATGGCCCCATCACTACTGCCAAGAAGCGTTCCCTAGACGTGGCTGGTGAGCGCTGTTGTTGGACTTCGTCTGTTCTGTCATGACAAAGATGTGCAGACTCTGATTCTCTCAGTACTTTCCTAGACAAGTACAAGAGAATAAAAATATCCCCATTCTACCCCATATTTGAACTGTATTTCATGTTTAATCTCTGGAAGCTCACCTTCTCAGGGCAGCCTGTTAGAAAAATCTAATTTTTGTGTTGTGCGTGTTCTAGAGTCTGCATGCAACAGTGCACCCGGCTCAGGTCCCAGCTCCCCCAATAACAGCTCCAGTAACATCCCCAATGAGAACGGGGTCACCATCTCCAGCAGCCCAGGAGAGGTAACCAACATCCCTGCCAGCGTGCGCGTGTGTGTGCGTGTGTGTGCGTGTGTGTGCGTGTGTGTGGCAGACAGGTGACCACACGACTCCACAAAGAGATTGGCAATGTCTGTTTCAATGGAGGGCATAAGCTCCGCGAGTGTGTGCATGTTTGTGCGTGTGAAATAGAGGCGAAGCCATGCACTTGTACCGTGCCTACTTTGAGTCTAAACTCTTGAGTATTTACTGTAATGTTGTGTGGTTGTGTGTGTTCAGGCCTCCCTGCTTCAGAGGTTGGCTGCAAGGGAATGTTCCGTTAGCCAGCTGTCTCTCTACACCTCCCCTTCTCTGCCCAACATCACTCTGGGACTGCCAGCCACAGGCCCTGCTAGCACTGTGAGTACAGTCAATGCACAATATTGTACTCATATAATACAGCATTTACGGAAGCCCTAAGAGGCAAGTGTGACATTTTGTTTCTGGTGATCCATTTTATGGGTCTGATCCAAAAATTTTTTTCCCTCCTGTGTTTATGAGTAATGACCAGGTGGAAAAAAAATATATTTTTTTTTTGTCAGGTGAATTTTTTGTAAGTGTTTTTATAAAGCATTCGTGTTTGGAGCCTCGAAATGAGTATTACGACCACAAACACTTAGAACAATGTCATCTGCCAAAAAGAAATTCCCACCTGTTTTCACAGATGAGAAAAGAAAATTTGAGAAAATGATCCAGGCAAAAACTTTCTTTGACCTTTTATTAAGTCATAAACCCAAGAGAGAAACCCGATTAAATCAGACTTACAAAATGGATCACCAGAATCTTTTTCTCTCACATGCGTCTCAGGGCTTCTGTAGAATTAGTCATCACCAAAAAAAGATTTAGTTTGCAAAACAGCTCGTATAAATTATTTTTGGCATGAAGGTGCCTTACATGTCTGCTTGTCTTTCTCCATCTCACTCCCATTCTGTTTCATTTGACCCTTCTTTGTCTCTGTCCATCTGCCACTCTCTGTCTGCCTGCCGCCTTCCTTCTCCCTCCTTGTGTCTCAATCTCTCTCTCTCTCTCTCTCTCTCTCTCTCTCTCTCTCTCTCTCTCTCTCTCTCTCCTTGTAGGTGGTGTCAGGACATCAAGATGGTGAGAGTCGTCTGGCATTGCCCGCATTACAGCAGAGCATTGCTCTGACCCCTCCATTCCTGCCCACTGCCCACCTGCCCTCCTACTTGGCATCCTCAGCTCTTGATAGGGAGGGGGCTGGAGGGGGCACGGCTGGTCACAACCCCCTTCTCCAACACATGGTACTGCTGGAGCAGAGCCACAATCCAATGGGTCAGTATTCACTGCAACATTTATTTTTCTTTACTTCTTAGTTATCAGTGACTGGTGTCTTATTCTTATACAATTCTCTATATTTTTGCTATTGAAACTCCACATTACCTTCATTTGACAAGTGAATATATGTACAGAAATTAATCTTTGTAATTTGACACTATATAACTAACTGTATAAATTTTGCTTGATTGGTTCACTGTTTTATATGATTGTTAAACTTTTATAAAACAGCGAACTTGCAACACCAGGAATGTAATATTGCCTGTGCCTCGTCAACATCTTCTCTTTTAAGGGAAATATATAGATTTTCTTTGGTGACCTGGGACTAATTATTGTCCTACTTGCCAACAATGTAGCAATTCATGCATGTGTGTATGTATGTTTTCAATTGAGGTCAATCTCCTTGGAGCCCGATTATTGCTGCTTGCTGCTTTATTTATTATTTAATTACTTGGAAGTGAAAAAGATAAACGTACCAAAACAGTCCAGTATAATCTTCTGTTGCAAATATGATTTAAGTAGCCAGAGTGGAGTTGGAAAATAACTCTGCATTGCGTCCAAAATTAACAACTAACATTTTTGGGTAGCAATTATAGCCCATCATGTGGCGATGCCCCTGTGTGCCTTATTGTAAAGTCTCCAGTCGTGTCATTACTCACAACTGCCGGCTGTATATCTCTGCACCAAAAGCTGCAGTTGGTAACTTTATTTAAAATACCTTCAAAGGAGAATGTCTGCTCCAGCCAGTGGTTGGTTTTTGGCTCAAACTTTTTCTCATTTTAAAGCTAAACAGTGCACTAAAATATGTTTCTGAAAATGTTTGAGGCAAAGTAATGGGCAATGCAGTAACTGACTCATACTTGATCAGCGCTGCCTAGTTTGATCCAAGTTTATGAGCAGTGACTGACACTGCGTTAGAGACTTCTCGCCTCTGATTGGTTGCTTTCCTTTGGCGCAGTGGAATCTTGCAAATGTCATTAGGAGCACGGGGGGGGGCAGAAGAACATGATTATTGTCACATATTATCTGTCTCATGCACTACTGCCAGGATATAGTGACAGTTTCAGCAAATTTGACTAGCACTTATTTTTCATTAGGTTACCAACTATAGTTTTAAGTTGGCAAATGAAATATTCCAAAGCACTATGAATGATGGTCAAATTAGAGAAATAACTTATTAAAAGAAAATTCTAATAATATTCTCCTGTGAACACTCTGTGTTTACCACAGTTGGTCTGGCTGGCCTCCCTCTACAATCGCCTTCTGTCTCCAAGCTTGCGCGGGGCCACCGTCCCCTTGGAAGAACCCAGTCGGCCCCTCTGCCCCAGCAGCAGTGTGGACAGGCCCAAGCCCTGCAGCAGCTGGTCGTCCAGCAGCAACACCAGCAGTTCCTGGAGAAACACAAACAACAGTTCCAACAGCAGCAGCACATCATCAACAAGGTAGCTCAGTGTGTGTGAGTGTGTGTGTGTGTGTTGGTACCATACATGCATGTTTGTACGTGTGCATGTGTGGAGAATGGTATCTAAGGCAACATTTAAACAGCTGTGGTAGAGCAGCAGGGTGTGTGTGTGTGTGTGTGTGTGTGTGTGTGTGTGTGTGTGTGTGTGTAGGAGGGCTTGTCCATCTACACAACACTGATTTGGTTAATGTATGTGAGTCCTGCCTCTGCTCCATGAGCAGGATGAACCAGCCTGTAATCAGCAAGTCTTCTAGCAAGTCTTTCTTCTCCGTGTTCGTGTATCCCTACTTCTCTCTGTCACCCTGGCAACTGTGCTCTAGAGGAAGCTGCCTCCATATACGGTCACACAGGAAGTGTGGCTCGGTGCATCATTGTGGGTGTGTGTGGAAGTGTGTGTATGTGCGCACAAGGTGACAAGGGGTTTTGCAGCATTATAAGGTCATTGTAGAGAGGGAGATAGTTGTGTGTGTGTGTGTGTGTGTGTGTGTGTGTGTGTGTGTTTTGTACTGAAATTCCTGCAGGATTTAGCCCCATTATCTTGTGTTGTTGGTGACTCCATCTTCTTCAAGACGCAAAGCTGTTGTGACTCCTGCTAATTAAGTCGAGCTTAGGTGTAAAGCAGGTTATTTTCATCACACATTAATTTGTGTTAATGCTCTTTTCCAGGCACCTTAAAGTAAGAATTGTGACTAATGAGTTTGCACTGCGGATTAAAAAATAGAAAGTGTATTTGAACCATTATGCTTATTTTTCTATACTATACAATCACAATAATGTGAACATTTTCCCTGTTTTAGGTGTGGTTGTGTTGTTTATTAAAGAAAAATATCCCATGTCTCAGTTAGAATGCCCTGAACGCTGTGGACAGGAGTCCATGTTCCAGTCACATGCTTTAATTTCATTGTGCATGTGTGAAACAGGATTTCTTCCCTAATTCCCAGGACCAAATCACCCGGCCACTCAATGTAGATCCATGTTTATTAAGACATTTGCGTCTGGCATTCCAGTTGGATCAGAAAAAAACACTTGATACATCAGTACAGAGAAAAAATCTGCTTGCTTCCTGCCTGCTTTTGAATGTGTCCATATGTTTGTGTTAAGTTGATTTTCCTTTTAAAAAAAAGAAAGAAAGCTGGCTGCTATGGTGGCTCAGTGGGTCGCCCAAATGCCTCACAGGAAGCAGGTACCAGGTTTGAACCTGCAGGCCAGCTGAGGCCTCTCTGTGTAGAGTTTGCGTGTTCCCCCTGTGTTAGCGTGCTTTCCTCTTGCTGCTCTGGTTTCTTTTCAGATTGCCTTTAGGTGTGAATACTGTATGTTCCTCTATACAGTGTGTCAGCCCTGTGATAGGACCAGTGTTCCCTAACTCTTACCTAATCCTTTATTTACCATGATATCATGCACAGGTTGGAATTATCACCATTTCCCATCCAAAAAGGCACCAGACAGCTTTTCACAAGTTGTGTTATGTCTGTACTGAATGGCATTTTTGATTTTTTTCAGTTGAATTTTTTATTGAGGTTTTTCGAATGAAGCTTTGAATGTCTTTTGTCATATTTTATGACGACATCAACATAAAAAAGATGGAATAACACTTTTTTTTTTTTTGTTATTTTATCCGCCCTATGATTCGGATGCACTCCACAATGTATTTGGTTTTTTCTTGGCCCACGCTACACCCTTACACCCAGTTTTATGAAAATCGAGCCAGGAGTTTTTACGTAATCATGCTGACAAACAAACTAACAAACTGAACAGAAAACATAACCTCCTTGGCGGATTTAATAAAGAACATGTCCCCAGCTAACCATTGACTTTGTTTTGTCTCTTTACTGCCTCTCAAACAACATAGCACAATGTTAAAAAGTAGAAGTACCCCCAAGGAATACTATTGATTGCATAATAAAGTCAGGTTTTGAACATTACACTTTGCATTCAACATGAGGAAGTACAGTACTCCAGGCAGCAGCATGTCTCTACAGAATGATTTTAATACTAGTTTTTATTTTTATCATAGCTGCCATTAAATTTGATACTTACCACATGTATGAGTTCACAATCACAAACTATCCTAACAGATGTCCCACTGGCATTGTACGTTTACTTTCATTGATCCACCCTGTTCACCATTGGACATCCTCCACTTTGTAAAATGTGAATCATCCTTTCCTTGTTCACATTTTATTTAATTTTTTTGCCAAGTCAGCAATGAAAAGTGGCCCTCCCTGACAACTTACATTTTGGCTTTAACGGTCGGACATGTTGGCAGCAGAGAAAGGAATGAAAGAATCTTGAAACGGCTCCAACTCAAAACTGCTGCTGCTTACCATAAATTACCTGAGAGGTGAACTCACTTACATATTGTTGTTGTGAAATTGTGTGAGAAGGAAAGACAGATAGTGACGAGTGAACTAGTGTCAAGTGTTTGTGTGTACAATCCCCTTCTGAACCTCACCGCTCTTTCAACTGATTCACCAGGTTTGTGTAGCGTTCGTCCCCCTTTATGGTTCATATCCCAGCGACTATTTCCGCTGTTTAAAAAGGAGAGGGTCAGAGGGAGAGAAAAGAGAGCAAAACAAGAGCGAAAGGAAGAGCGAGAATCAGTGCAGCAGGAGTGGATGAGTGTTTTGAGTTTGTTTGGAGAAGAGGGACTGGGATGAGGCAAGAGCCTGCTCTCTGACGTCAATGGACTGTTCCCTGGGCAATATGCCAGCCGTGTGTGTGTGTGTGTGTGTGTGTGTGTGTGTGTGTGTGTGTGTGTG
>CALSBV010011748.1:4663204-4689065 GCA_943590825.1 Bovichtus diacanthus
TGTGTGTGTGTGTGTGTGTGTGTGTGTGTGTGTGTGTGTGTGTGTGTACATGTCTCTTTACATGTACGTGTGTGTACATGTTCATTTACATGTGTGTGTACGTGTGTGTGTGTCTTTACATGTGTGTGTACGTGTGTGTGTGTGTGTACATGTGTGTGTGTGTACATGAGTGTACATGTACTGTTGTGATTGGGCCGAGCGTGCCTCTGCATTAATCAGGCTTGACCACTGAATGGTGGCCCTATGTCTGAACGCACACACATACAGTCAATCCCAAAATGTTATTTTCACTATATTAAACAAATAAATAAATGCAGAATAACTCAACCTTTCTTGCCATACTTTAACGTCCAGGGTATTTGTACCAAGACTTAAAAAATGATTTCATGTCACAAAAAAAATTGCCAGAATGAGCAAGGCATTATTAATTAAGGAATATTTGTCGTTCGTGTGCATTGAAGAACAACTTAAAACACAGAGTTATCTTACATCTGCTCCTCTGACTTTGCTAGAATGAATGTTCAAACATGATTCAGCTTCTAAGTATGTGTTACTGCCTCACAGATTTTCTCCCTATTGTTTTCTGAAACTACCACTTTCAAAGACTAACTTTTTATGTGAAATGACACAAGCTAAATGATTTCAAATGTCCTCAGAGTTTTACAATCGCTGTCACACTGTAGTAAACCACAGCATCAAAAGTCCCTAAATTAATGGAAAACAGTATAAAGTTGCATATTTTTGCTCCCCTTAGAAATGTGATATTAACAACACATGACAGCCCCTTTGTGTGTGTGTGTGTGTGTGTGTGTGTGTGTGTGTGTGTGTGTTGGTGTTTGCAGGTGGACAATGACACCATTTGGAATGAGGTCCATTCATCCAGTGCTGCTCGTCTGGCCGTCGGCTCGGTGGTGGAGCTGGTCTTCAAAGTAGCATCGGGAGAACTGAAGGTTCGTTTGGCTGGGCTTTGTTTATAGGGATAGGGATGACTAAAGGCTTTTAATAACATTAAACATGGAACCAGCACGAAACAAAGCTCAGATGGACCCCACCAAAATGACCATGACCACAACTTTGAAGGGTTTGATTGTAGTCTGCTTGTCAGGTTCGACTGCCTTGTTGAGTAACATTTTAGACCGCTTCATATCTTTACATTGAGGGCGATTATGTAAAAGTTTATTTGAGAATATTTCCAATGGAATGATCAAACCTCAACACTCAGTACACTCAGTACAGCATCTCATAGCGCTGTACTATCCATCTACACCTCCAAACACCTCAATAATAAAAATAAAAAAAAACCTCCTTCCAGATCCATCCACCCCACAGTCTCGTTAGCACCTCCGAGACAGACATCCCCACCCCCGTCATGCTTTGCCCACCAAACAGCCTTCCTGTGTCTGTGGCAATGGGGCTGCTTACTGTTTGAACCCAGCAGGGAGCCCGGCGCGCGGGCACTGCAAATGCCAGCAGTCCCCACTAACAGGCCTGTTTTATTGGCAGTACACCACAGCCACCTGCAGAGCAGCCACACTTAGCGTTAGCTTAGCACCAACTTACCACAGACTAATGGCATTCCTCTGAGGGCCAGGAGCACGCCGTACTTTTGACTATATGTGTTCGCATTTATTGCAATGAAATATTCGTCTGTTCTTTCTATACGGTACTTTCTGTGAGTGGTAACTTCATCAAATGGATCACACACCCCCGGAGGAAAAACCTTAAACTTAACTGACACATGAAGAATGTAGGGTTAAAGTTCACAGGTATTGACTTGCCCTCAGCTTAACCTGATCTTAACACATACATCCACATGTGTACACATGCTCATCCACACACACACATTCACACACACATGCTTACACGCATACAGATGGTCCTCTGAGGATCCTCCACAGCCAGATGACAAAATTCCACCTGCACCAAGAACTCTCTGAAGTCCACAGAATGCCTATATATTTCTATTTCCCTCCCTGTGTCTATTTTAATCCATTGTTATGTTTAAGAAGAAAAAAAAACACACCTTCCCCTTGTCCCTTACATACCGTATTATGCAGCCCACGTTAACCGAATGTCTTCGAACCAGCTGAGGCAGTTGTCTCTACAATAAACTCCCGGCTGGCTGCTAATCCACAGCAGCTGACTCAACATCATTAGTCCAGCTTGCCTCGCTCTACATCAGCCCGAACATCTATCTAATGTCCCCACATAGCAGTGGGAGCCCCGAAAACAGTTGCTGGGAGTCCCGCAGGTCCCTGCCTTAACAAAGCTCTCCTTAACTGACCCGATGTTAGCATATGTTTCTGTGTGTGCGCACGCTTAGGTATTACTCTGCCTGGGAAAAACTGTTTTAAATTTTGAACGTAGTCATGGTTAAATAAATTTAAATAAAATTAGTTTTTTCTATTTGTGCATTGACCTGACCTCTCAGTCTCTCAAAGGGGGGTTAGCGGGTAAAACTCTTATTTTAGAATTATTATTATTATTATTCGATTTTTAATAATAATACCTTCTTATCATATTCCCATTTCATTATAATACTGTTTTATCTTGTATGTTTTTATCGTATATGTTGTCGTCATGTAATATCATTGCTTAATATTTTCTTATTTTGAAGCTCATTGGGTCTACGCCTGTCGTATGAAATGTGTTTTTATAAATAAACCTGATTGATGGATTGATCAATCAAAGAGAAAGAAATGTATCGTAAAAAAAAAAAAAAAAAAAGAGTGAGCAGGTTTAAGGTCAGGCAGAACTTCCTCGGACCATGATGGTTTTGGTACAGTAAAAAGTTTAAATATGCTGTGTAAAGGATTTTTGTTTCCCCTGACAGAATGGTTTCGCTGTAGTTCGACCACCTGGACATCACGCTGAGGAGAGCACGCCTATGTAAGTAAACTGGAAATTTCACCAAGAGAAAGACCAGCTTTTGCCTGTTTCATAGCAACTTTATCAGAAATGTCTCTCAGCCTCAATTTTAATCTTCAATTCAATTGACTTACAATAAGCTTATATGTCGTGCCTCCCTCATTTCTCTAGAAAAGATTTGTTAGCCTCGTCCTTCTAGACAACCTGCGCTCCATGTTGTAATAGTCCTGTGTATATACGCACATGTTACATCTTCTACTTCATTTCTGCACAGCAGGCATCAATGTGCGTTCTTAATACGAGATATCATTTAATGTCATGACTTCATTTAGTTATAGTATTGCCTAAGCTTGTAAATATGATATAATTTCAAAGTTAATAGCACTATCCTGTTACTGTCCACTTTCAGGGGCTTCTGTTACTTCAACTCAGTCGCCATAGCAGCCAAGCTGCTGCAGCAGAGGCTCAATGTCAGTAAAATCCTCATCGTGGACTGGGTGAGTTCCACACACAACCCAATGGGTTCGAGAATGCACACCTAAGTGTTGTTGTGGTGGCAGTTAAGCAACTTATTTAAATTGTGTGTTTTCAGTAGGTTTTTTTTTTTTTCTTTTTCAGAAAGAGGTAGGCAGGATATCTTGTAAAAAAAATAATAAACCACATTGAAACCCAGGAATTTATATATGTTCCCATCAGACCACTGGCTCCACAAGAGCCACGACCTGTATACTGTACTTGCTATGAGAGGAAGAAAAGGGCTTAAAATATCAGCTATTTAGGTCAGACACTTGTCTCTCTCTCTTTTTTTTTTTTTTTAATGGACCAAAGTCATTTCTAAAGAGGTATGACAAAGCCTCGGTCATGTCTGCTCTTCAGTGGCGTCCCTCTGTCGTCATGGCCATTCCCTAAAGCCTTTGAAGGTCCTTTTCATTTCCTCTCTGTCTGTCACAGGGGGACTTTTAGTGCAGCTAGCAAACTCATTGTCATGCCACTTCAGCCGTAAGGGACATTTTTAGGATCGGTTTATTAAAGCATTCTTGGGATATAGACAATGAGGTCATTCGATTGATGTTTTCTTGAAGAACTTTTGAAGCTGAGTGTTTTACTGAATCTTGATGACCATCCTTTTTTGACATCACAGCAGACTGCAGCAGAGATACAGACTTGACTGTCTGGCAGTCTCTTTGAGTGTCATTCCGTTGGTCTCAGCATGCATGTGCAGCAGTAGCTCTGTCTCTGTTAAACTCTTTGAAAATCATCTGATGTCCTTTTGGTAGCAAGACAGCGACTACATGTCTCTAGTGTCAATCGCTCTTTTTCCCCAACTCACACTACACCAAGAGTTTGCACTAACCCGTCCCTTTTCATTGTTTCCCAGGATGTTCACCATGGTAATGGCACCCAGCAGGCCTTCTACACAGACCCCAGTATTCTCTACCTGTCGCTGCATCGCTACGATGACGGGAACTTCTTCCCTGGCAGTGGAGCGCCTGACGAGGTGGGAAGGAACACTAGTCTGTCTCTCTGCCTGCCTGCACACCTGTTTCACAAAGTAACCCTGTATGTGTGTGTGTGTGTGTTGTAGGTGGGCAGTGAAGCAGGTGTAGGCTTCAATGTGAACATGGCCTTTACTGGAGGACTGGAACCTCCCATGGGTGACGTAGAGTACCTGGCTGCATTTAGGTAAGACACTGAGATCACCTGCTACTTTAGGGAGAATTTGTGTCTGACCGAGAGGTCCTACTGTAGATTTAGATCCTTTGTGATGCTAAATATCTGCCCTGAAAACAATCTCGGAACCCATTGGTCATAGTTCTGACGGCGATTTAGCCTCTTGGGGCAACGGCCAATATTTCTGGGGGGGTTCCGGTGTAGCCAGCAGATATCCAGACAAAGACTTCCTCTTCCGTGCTGCGATCATGGTTTGCAGACTGATTAGCTATTTGAAATGCGAGTGTTCAATACCACTTGGACTACAAATGGAAACCCGAATGCTTCCCATCACAAAATCTTGTCGCGTTGCCTCCAGATTCTGCATTGATATTCAGATATTTGTTTATAGAGATTACCCTGAAAGTGACTTGGAGGGAAGGCTCTGCAGTGCATAGTTTGACAAATGATGTTTTTGGGGGCTGTTGAGTATGTAGGGAGCTCCTCCTAATACCAGGCCTGATTTCTATTAGGTCCACTTCTGGGGCTATTTATAACCTCACACACACACTCACACGTACACACACACACACACACACACACACACACACACACACACACACACAAAACCTACGCACACACACAGCTTGAGAGGCCTACAAGCGTACAGGCATGGATTCACCACTGACATGTTCATGTCTCAGACACATCTCTGGTTCCTGCAGCTGGTAAGGAGCAGGTCTGGATAGGTTCCAGCACTCTTTGAAGATGAGCCAATGTTTGCGACCGTGTGTCCGTTTGGCCCTGAGCCAAACCCATCAAACCGACAGGCCACTGGTCTTCGCGCAGTTTTTCGGCACGCAAGCCCCCGGAAGCACACCTCAGCCCGTTAATGCACCCCAGACCTCTGTGTGCTCTCACTCTCCCTCTCTTCACCTTTTATTCTTACCCCCCTTCCTCCTCCTCTTCTCACACATGGGCACGTAATGCACTGATGACAACCACTTTAATATATGTATATCATAAAGACATTATTTATTATCCATCACTGAAGCCAGTAGCCAGTGCAGCATGCCTCACACACAAGCTGGTGTTCGATTTTTTTTTTCTCCATCTATATTGATATTGACAGAGCAAAGTATTATTCACATAAATGAAATACCATTGACTGTTAACGCAGGTAAAAACGAACAACTGTGTACAGCCTCTAATGAACTCTCAGCAAAGTTAATGACTCTGCACTCTGAACTAAATCATCACAGGTATCCAAATTACTAAAGTAATTCCTAATACAATTCAGTGTTTAAATTGATTTGAGAAAAGCACATGGCCTGTGCGGTACTGTGACTTTTAGCAGGAAATGGCTGGAATCAATGTCGTCCAGCTGTGACAGGCAGGAATTGTAGGATTTCATGGTATCGTATGGCTGATCGAGAAAAATATATGTAAAAATGAACGGAAAATGAAGACGCCTTTTTTTAATCTTAAAGATTAGTAGCTTTCGGCTACAACACTACGACTAAGTTGGTTAAAAATCTATTTTGTTTTGCAGGCTTTTGGTTTTAACACTTAAGTCTCAAGCCCAAAATTATATAACGCTGATGATATCTTCAGTTAAATTTCTTTCTGAACTTTGGAAAGCTCGAGCCAACAGGAGACATTGTACGACTGTTCTCACAGGCTGCATAGTACTCCTTGTGAATCATGTGTAAAAAAAGAGTGAAGTGCCCCTTTTTAATTCTTGTAAGGCCATTGTTGGAGATGTTCCATCTGTATTTGTGCCAATCAATGCATATTTAAGTTACGCACATCGCAGTAATGCACTGCGCTTCAGTTAAACCAGCCCTCGCTGTTAACATTAAATTGGAAACACTTTGTTTTACAGTAGTTTTGGTGTGTGTATGTTTGTTCAGGGGTGCATGCATCCATATGAGGGAACATGCATGTGGAGAGGCTTGCACTGCGTTTTGTGTGTTCTGTTTATGTAATTGTAGGTTATTAAATCAAAATTGTGGAAAAGGTCCAAAGATATAAAGTGAAAGAGAACGAGAGTTTGGGTGTGTATCACCTCAGACCCTGGCGCCATTAATCCCCCGAGGCTGTAGCAGTATTGGACAATTCATAGGCCCCACGGGACAGCAGCAAACCTGTCTCACAGCTCGTAGATCTACCACACACACACACACACACTCATGCACGCAAAGTAACACGGTTACAGATACAAATGCACATGCTGCACACAAGCTCATAGAAATGCAAAACGCCCTGGCTAAAACGTACATGAAGGCGCATGAATATGCACAAAAACACAGAGAAACAGATGCACAAATGCTCACACATGCAACTTTTAAATGAACGTGCTTACACATTTAGAACCACACGCAGACGGACACCTGATACACACAGCCTCAGTCTCTCTCTCTCTCTCTCTTTCACTCTTTCACTCTTTTTATCTCATTGTTTATCTGTGTGTTGTGGTCCTCTCCTTCCTCCCTCTCCGATGCGTGCCTTGCAGCCAGCACCTACCCATTCCTCCGCTGGCCCTTGCCACGTTGCATTTGCAGGGGATCAAGTCTGAGCCTCCAGAAAGCACAGGGAAAAAAGATAAGAAAATTGGCCCTAATGAAAACCAGAAGCACCGTCTCTCTCTCTCTCTCTCTCTCTCTCTCTCTCTCTCTCTCTCTCTCTCTCTCTCATCCTCCTCCTCCCTTCACTCCCTCTTCTGCCATGAACTTGGAAAGACGAGAGAGGAGGAGAATTAAACTTAATTCAAACCAGCTTTCAGCAGCGCCAGATGACAGGGCTTTGAAGTGTAAGTGTGCGTGTGTGAGTTTTTCGCTCTCTTATTCTCTCTCTCTCCTCTCCCGCTTTCCTCAACTTTTCTTTTTTTTTTTTTTTATGAACGGAGGGGGAAAGCCTTGAAGCTCTGCAGTTTAACCTTTTGTTGACCGGTTTGATGAGCACTGCTGCCTCTAAAAGACAGTCTGGATTTTCGACGTAAATGAGCCTCACCTGGCCCTTTACTGCGTGAGTGAGGTTTAATTTCTCCAATGGTAAGAACTCATGGTTTGGAGGCTTTTCTGAGCCTTGTAATACTTAACAATCATTAAAACCTAGGAATTAGCTGGTAATGGTAATTATCTCTGGCAGATTGTTTAACTGAAGAACTTGCTGCCACACCTTTGCATAACGATAACCCAACCTCAAATGTGTTTACAGTCTTTTTATTGACGTGATAACATATCTGTTTGGCAAAAATAGAGTTGTGTTTTAGATTATAAGATAACTAGTTGATTCTACTGTATATATCAACAAAACAAACCTAAGAAATTGATACTTATCTGAAATTTGTTTTGAAATATTTAATGCCTTATCTACGGCTTGCGGTCCACAACCAATGCCACATTTCAGCCCTTTGCCCTCGATGTTAGGAACCTGGAGTGCATTGGATATGAAGGCATAATCAAGATGTGGAAAAGGATAAATTAGGGACCTAGCGTAATTACACATAGATGAGTAGTCTTTAGAAAGGAAGTTTTCCTTGGCTCAAAAGATTACCACTTTGCCAAGACCTACTGCTGTAATAACCTGTGTGAGCACATTTGTGTGCACTTGAAATCATGTTGGATCACAATTGCCAAAAGCTGAATGCGCTCATCAGGATCAGAAGAGGAATAATTAGTCGGAGCAGAGCAAAAATGGAAGAAAAAAAAAAAAAACCCTTTAGTGAGGTTTAGCCAGGTGCAGTCAGTAGGAAGAATACAGTCGATGTTAGGAAGGCTTGATGGGCAATGGGAGATATGCATGTGTGCACAGAGACAGAGATGGTGCTCACTGCCTTTTTGAATATATGTTTGCATTATGATACAATGCAGGTTGCATTGCACCATAATGCATTACATTACCCTCCATTTTTTATCGATTCCCCGCACCCACCCTCACGGACACACCTTGGCAGCTGATATGTTCACAATACAACGTTTCTAAAGTATACATGCCCATTTTCTCAGCCATACTTCTGCACAAGCACAAGCCCATACATATATCAACAACACGTTAGACGTTTCAGAATACACTCAGTTACAATGCATTAGCCATCCTGTGAGGTAATCAATAAAGCAACTCAACTCAACGACTATCAAATGACTTCATCTACTGGGTAGTTCCCTAAGACTCTCAAAGTATGACAACAAAGGTTCCCATTTCAAGTAGAACTTTTTAACAGACAGTTTAAATTAAATGTTTTATAGTTTTAGAAAAACATTACGTCCTCCAGCCAAGCAGCAGCAAAAGGAGGAGTGCTATATTTCCAAAACAGCAACACTGCCTTTTTGGCAGTAAGAATGACATTTTATCTGTCTGTGTTTGTCACACAGATTCAAGTGAAATGAGTCTCATCTTAATTATTGTCTGTCATCATAGTTAACGTATAATTTGGAAGCCCTCTGGCCGAGGTTTCTAAAGCCTGAGAAGATAACCCTGATCGTGTCAGGCTTGGGAAGCTGAGAAGTGTAGGATCCAGAGTTTTTGGAGCCCTGCTTCATTGATTTAACTCTTTTTTATCTGCCTCACGACCAAAAATCCTCAGTTGATACTGACACATGCACCTGTTGCTATGTAAACCAAACAATACTAAACAAAAAGTGCACACTGCATGCTTACCAAGATAATTCCACTCACAGTAAGATCTAGCTGTGAGACAGCCCGCAGTGGTTTAGATTGCAACCTCTTCACTCAGGATGCCCCATAGCTTCCAGCTCAGTCGTAAAGTCTCCCTTCCCTTAATTAACAGAGAGGCTTTTTCATCTCCACATACACAGCCTCTGATTCACACACACTTGGTCTTCCAAAAAAAACACTGGTTTCCCTTCATGCCAGTCTGCTAATTGATTACTGTGGGGTTTTATTTCTTTAAATGCCAGGATATTATTCCAGGGGGTGGGGGCTGGAACTGATGATACCAGCAGTTTTCATTATCGTCACCAGAACTGTCTCTGTTTGTGTTCAAGGTTGTATGATGGAGAGTTGGGGGAGACCTCAGTTGTTAAAGTATCCTTGGCGGTCAAGGTTTACCCCTGCGCCGTGTGTTAGCCCACATGCGCGCCGTGTGTTAGCCCACATGCGCGCCTGTGGCCAACTCCTTTTAGTGTGGGGTCTTTTATGGACCAAATGTTAATGGGCCAAGGATGTGCGCAAATGTAAGTTATTGAGTGGAAGAAAATCTGCGACACATGCGATAAAATCTGAAACTGGAGCTGAGTGGTTGTTAATTTCACATAATTGTCTAGTTTGAGTTGTTTGCTGCCTTGAAGCTCTTGAACTGATGGTGCAACAGATCATGTTAATGCTGACATTATTTTGACCTCTTTCATTCACTGTTCATCCATGACCTTACTCACTCAGCATTTTTTTATACTCCTCCCCCTACAGGTTTCTTAAAGTCTTTAATTTGCCATCTCTCTGTATCTTTATCTCTCAAACTCACGTTTTTTTTAACCTCCATCCTATTCCTTCATCTTTTTAACATGACGTTTTCCTCTGAAATATTGCCAGATGCACTCTCACACACAGTGACGCACACACACACACATACTCTGTGTATCCTTTCCGTCTGGGACTACCAAAAAGATCCTAATACTACCTCCCGCCTCTCCTTCAGACAGCTGTGTGTATGCATGGATGTTGTCTTGTGGCGGGGGGTGTGGTGTGAGCAGTTGAGGGTTATAATTTGGTGGTGAACAAAAGCTGGAAAAACTGGTGGACTCCGGAGTTCAGGGCACACTGCTCGCCCACAGCCGGCAAACCAGCATCGTGTTCCTGAGGTCGGCGAAGTACAGAGGACCTACGACGAAACCCTGTGGTACTCCGTCACTCGTAGACCTCACCAAAACACTGCTTGCCCACATATCCCAGACCCCCAGAAAATTCCTGCGTAGGCTCAAATCCAAGAGAACAACTTGTTTTGCCATCTGGGAAGTCGATAACTATTTATAAACTATGTGAGATGTCCTTAATCATGCTCAACCAGATTACTGTGACACATTCTACTTTTATACAAAGTCCACTTCGCCTTCAGTGTGTCAACCTTAGTTCAGTGATTAACCATTTTTACTGATTCTAAGTTCATAGAGACCCTTACAGAGACCCTTACCAGATACAGAAAACCAAACTAAGAGTTATTTAATATTTTCTTCTTTAAGCAATGCATGCTTTACATGGTCTAGAATTGGATTCATTTCTTTAATTAAAAGCAGTTGTGTCCAGCTCCCTAAAAACATTAATGAAGCGAATGATAAATTCAGGCTCGTCTAATCTTATGTGATCTAATCTACCCTTCCTGTGTAAAACGTACATACTGTGTGATTGGTCACCATAAGCCGGACTTTATTTTCCAGCAACAAATTGCAGTGAATCATTACACAGTTACACTGTTGAGTGGATTTATGTGCATGACACATTGCACACAAGCACTTCCTCCCTACCATCTGTATTTTTCTCTGCCACACACATACTGTACATACAAACTCATTAGGTGGATGTTTGCTTTGAAAACCATGAAAGGGAGAGAAAAACCATGAAAGAATTGATACTGATATATAGCAATAATGACACATTCGGCTGGTTCAGAAATCCTTTATTAGTCCCACAGCGGGGAAACGTACACCATATACTATGATAATCATCAGAAGGACAATAAGTCCGCCAAAAGCATTATCTCCATGTGTATATTTTAATAGTAGTCCTCTTAAAATCAAGTAGTCCTCTTTTAGCCATCAGAGGTGACAGAGTTCATTATGTATATATAGCTTGCCTGCCGCAAGTCTATCATTTTTTAGAAAAGAGAACTGGTGTAAAATAATTGTTATGGTAAGCTTTATCAGAATATGGGACCATGGTTAAAATACCACAGTTTCACATCTACAGTTGCCCATAGTGCTCCACTTCTTTTTCCTCTTGAATCTCTCTCTATGTTTAGCTGTATATTTCCCATCCTTTGACACAGTTCCATGTAATGGATATATGGTCGAAATATAAATTGTAAAACTGTTTATATTCACACAATTGGCATCTTAAAATCTTGGCTTATTATGGTGTGGGATTTGATTGTACTTTTGATTGGGTTGAGGAGCAGTTTCTTATCTCGGAATACATATTAAGTGTACTTTGGAGCAGTTTGTTTGACTTTTTCCCTCAGCGTTACTTATCAGCAAGCTTTCCATGCTGTGAGTGTCTTTTGAGAAACTGAATGTCTGCTCTCTGGCCTTTCTGTCGGAGGGCAGCCAGCGAAAAAACCAAACGGATACATGCATTTGGTTTTAAACAAAGTGTTCTATTTACAGAAAAGCCACAATTCTTGGTTAGAGATAGGACACGTATACAACCTCTCTTATACTGTACAGTCTCCACTATAAATACATAATTTTGTTGACATTGTTTTTTCCTAGGACGGTGGTTATGCCGATTGCCAACGAGTTTGCCCCAGACGTGGTTCTGGTATCTTCAGGCTTTGATGCGGTAGACGGACATGCTCCACCCCTGGGAGGATACAAACTGACAGCCAAATGTAAGTGCTGACCACAGTTACACAGTTAATCATTCTCTGTTTTTTAAGCCATAGATACAAATTTGCAAAATAACCTTTAATGAGGCATACACATTTTAATGCATGCCCTCCACAGTCTTACTAATGTTGTTCAAATGTCCTGCCTGTGCAATGCAACAGAAAAGACTGTCAGACGCACACACGCAAACGCACAAACATACCCCTTTGTTATGTATTTTGTGCCTCTGACTTGCGTATTCAGATCAAGACATTGGCATGCCAGCAAAGAGCTTTCCTAAAACCATACCACACATCTCAAATAAGAGCTGGGGTCTTGGTTGTTAAGGGGTGATATGGGTGGTTAGAGAGCATTACAGGAAGAGGGGATATGGGTGGAATTTAGGGGAGAAAAAAGTATGGCCAAATGCATATATTAAAACTCTTCTCCTCCTGAAAGAAAAAGATCAAAGACTGTGACCGAGCCTAAACGCAAAGCCACATTTATTAAAATTAAACCTGGCTCGTATTATGGCTTGTCTTTTGGCCCCAAGTAAATCCACAGTGCACTCTCTTCCTCTCTTCCTCTTTCTGGTGCAGCCACCCCTTTTTCTTATCCATGCTCAAACCTTCTTTTTCTCTCTTTTTTTCTTTGATCAATATCCAAAAAGGAAGTTAGAGCTTGAACAGCAGTGCTCTCCCTGTCTCATTCTTTTTTTTTTCTCCCTCCCTTCTGTGCCCTCTCTTTGCTGTCATTTCCTGTGTGTCCAGGCTTTGGCTACCTGACCAGGCAACTGATGGGTCTGGCAGGCGGTCGGTTGGTGCTTGCCCTGGAGGGGGGTCACGACCTCACAGCCATATGCGATGCGTCCGAAGCCTGCGTCTCTGCTCTGCTTGGCAATGAGGTAAGATGAGAGCCAAGGGAAGGAGGGATGGATTACTATCAAAATAACCTTGAGCAGGGCACTAAGATTCGACAAATACATTTAAAATTGTGGACTAAGTCTATGGCTGCTGTGAGAATAAAGAGAGACTGAGGTTTACGATGGGAGTGGACACACCACAAATACCCCTTAGAGAAAGTATGACCTGCTTAGTACCTGCTGCATGAATTGGCATATTACTGTGATGTTGAGGTTTTTTTGTACAAATTTAATATTAATAGCAGCAATATGGTATGCTAGACAACTATGTTGATTCATAAGTCAGTTCTAATGAATGCATCAATGAGCTTTAGAAACAGCCACATCAGTGTAGTTGTTATGCCTCATTGCGTTGGAAGTGAACATGCGGGACTTCAAGCACATTAAGAGCATTTGGTTTTTGTGTGTTGTCAGCGTGAAACTTTCAGAACGCAGTCGCACTCAACTTTTTAATCCAACATTTTTATTCCTGGCTACATTTTTCCCGGTAGCAAGTAATTTTGAGTTTGAAAGTCATCATGTTACAAATAAGTGAGCATAAAACTCTAATAACAGATTTTTCTCATTCCTTCTTAAGCTAGAAAAAGTGACTCCTTTCCTTGAGTATATTAACATCTCAGGCAACTTTGAGATTTTGTGTCCCCTGACTGGGTGACTCATGACATGAAATCGAAATGTAGTCCTGAATTGACACTTGAGAGAGGATAGCAACGAGAATTACTTTAAACCGCAAACACTATAAAGGTGCAGAATAAGCATTTGCCTTTGCCTTGTTATATAAATATATAAAGTTAAAAATACAGGACAAGCTTGCTTGTAGAGGAATCTCTGACAACCGTACTCTTTTATATGAGCCAAAACCATCTTCTCTCCATCTCTACCACTCAGAGAGGAAGCCAGCGCCCCACACACACGCGCACATGCTACACACAGACAGACACACGCACAATCACGTCAGAGGGAGAGGGAGAGGATTTCCAGGCAGAAGGTTAATTGTGGGAGTGTGTAGGTTGGGCCGAGGAACTGAACAAACATCAACGCTCTGTGATTCATGGCCCACAACAGAATAGCAACTCCTCAAAGCCGCCCACTCGTTTCTTCTAGCTAATGGAGAGGCTGGAGTGCTTTTTTGGACGGGCTGCTCAGTCCCCCCCCCCCAGTTTATGCGTCCAAGATATCTCAGTGCTTTTATTTTTAAAGGACTACTGAACTGTGGTACAGAATTAAGATTATGGAGCTTTAGGGGAAGAGAAGAGTGTGTGACTGTTAGTTTGTTTGTGTAGCAGAACTTGTGCATACTGAGCACACTTTCTAAAGTCCACGAGTAATATGTTGCTGTTTTGTTCACAATCCATTTAGTCTCTGAACACTGATGAACAGGACAGAAATGCACATTTTCCTTTGGGCATACAGCCAGAGCTGAGTGAGATGCCTGTTTGGTACCCCCCCCTCACTTTGGGGCACTTGAACCTTGCCACGTTATTTTTCTTTAGTGTGTCTGAAAGTGTTGTATGAGATCTGTTGTGCCATCTTGCAGTGGCTTGAGTGATTGGACACTCTTGCGTTAACTTCATATATTTTTTGAAAAACTCAAGCCCACACCCTGAGTGTTGGTTGCATTGGAATGACAAGTGTAGCTGCTAAAGCCATTAGCATCTACCCACTGAGACATTCAGAACAGTTATACTAATGCACATGGGTCTACACTTCTCATTAGGTGTATACAATACCTTACAGAGCATAAAGTGAGACTGGTTGGCGAACTACATATGGTCATCTTAATATGCTGTAACAATTAATTGGTGTGGAAACGTGAAATACCAGTGTCTGGCAAATTTCCTGGGACAGTTAAAGATTTTTACTCTTGCCGTTGTCTTTGTTTCGATATGGCCTAACACCAGTGCTTGTAAAGGTCATGCTACACAAATTCAGAAGTAAGCATTCACACTTCACACACACGTTGTATAGATAGAACAAAATTAAAACAGTTGTTGTTGTTTATCCAATGGACAAATTTAATTTCAGTCTTCATTTTTAAAACAAACCAAGCCTGTATGAATAAAAGTGATGAAAAGCGAGTGGATTTGTTAAGCTCTGAATCTGTATCTGCCTTGTTGATGGTGGTATCTGTGCATTCCTAGAACTCTTGTTCCTGCCCTGCAGACAGCTCGAGCTATAAATGAGTTCTTGGAATCGTAAAAAAAAAGAAAAAAGAAGCATGGCCTTGTTCCATGTGGATCTTGGAGTCAGAGCAAAACAAACAGAACAATAACGTAGGATCACATTAATAAAACCCGGTCACTGCCACCAAACGGTCCACTGTGTTGTGGAAGAAGAAGACATTGATCGCTGCAGACAGATGAACCATGCGGGAACTTTAACGTGACATTGGTTTAGGTGGAAAATGCGTCAATGTTATCAACCCTTGAATGTTTCTTCTTAAAAGGAAAGCACTGCTATGTGCCAAACCTATCAAAGAAAACTAACAGCTCTGCTGGAGCAAGGTTTTGCATAAGACGGGAAATGCACAAACCCGAGGCTTAATCTAATAACTTAACTGTGTTTACCTGCACTGTGCCCACCAATGACTCAAAGTTACATGGAGTACACACTGTCATTACAGCTGGTAAGGATTCAGGAATTCAAGGACAATCCAGCAGGGCGGATGCTTTTAGCTGTCACGGAGGTTTGTGCTCAGGACTTCCCGTTTGAAGGACGCTCTCTCGTTACTCACAGCACCGCCCTGCTGCAAAAATAATGAATTGGATCAGGGGGTTTGCTTCTTCGGTTTCAACTGCCTGCAGAGGACCGGCCTCAGCAGGGGTTTGGAGGAGGTCACTGGATGGGTGCCATAGGGAGCTGAAAATTTGAAAATAGGCAAAAGGCAGGGAGCGTCAATTGCCTCAGCCCTCTGCAGGACACCCCTCTCACCCGAGCCCCCTCACTGGTACACATCTGAAAATGGTTACCCTCACACCTCTTCCAGCGGGGTCAGCCTAGGCCTAGGGATCAGATAATGAAGGGAAATGGAGTAATCACTTGAAGTAGGAAGGGATGGAACTATTGTTATAAAACAGCTGCACTGAAAACAGTACATGTGCAGGTCTTCAAAGTATGGAAAGGTATGGAATAAATTATTTATCATATGCAAGTTTTTAAAAAACATAAAGTATTGTACAAAAAAATATTATAAATAATAATTATTGTATGATTCCTGTCATTATATATTTTATAGACGTAATTTAAAAAACAATGTGTCGTTTGTGTTCAGAATTACAATTTTTACAATACAACATGCATTATATTGAACAACTATAGTCTCTAGTAAAAAAAAATTAAACCTGTACAGCATAGAAGTATGAGGTTTCAGCTTCAGGGAAACCTTGAATGGAAACATTAAAAGGTATCAGGACAGAAGCCTTACAGTAAGAGTTGCACAGCGTGCCTCATTAGCAGAAGATAGCTTTGATAAACTGATGAACAGCAAAGCAAATGTAGATGTTGTCAACTTGAACCACAGACCGTTCTCATGACATGCACCGGTTGGCTTTTTTGGCAGCAAGTGATGTCAGCTGGTTGAACAAAGGCATATCATTCAGTTGTGTGGAGCTTTGATAACTGATAGCAAAAAGAAAAGAGAGGCTAAAATGTCCCTGATCAGATCAAAATGGCAGGAAGCAAGTGTTTTTATCATAATCTCAGCAAAAGTCTCTGTAATGGACTAGGAATGTAGCTGGAAAACGTCAGTGAGGGACTGAGCTGGAGGGAGATAAAAGGCCTGACGTTTTTTTGTAATATTCTTTATTTGCTGACAAATGGCCTCAGATGGCAAATGGAATCAGAATAAGAAAAAGCTCTATAGTCTCACCATCCAGGTTGAACAACAAGGCAAATCTGGACAACAAGTGGCCAACTGACCAATGACTTTTGGATTAGTTTGAATGTGCCCACTGAGAAAGTTATTTCTAGAGGATATGTGTGCGTGCGTGTGTGTGTTGGCTGACCGTGAATGGAGTGAATGAGTAGGCTGAGGCATGGGACCACAGCTGGATTAGCTGCTCAGCTGTGCTTTTGTTTATAAAGCTTCAAACTGCCTGAGGGTTTGTATTGTTAGGAAGTGTCCAGAACGCAAGACGTCACCATAACTACAGCATATACTGTAGCTTTAACCATAAAATACGAGTTGAATTGTAATGTATATGCCAGTAAGTCTTGCTGTTTTTCCAGCAGTTTGGACGAACGAGTTGCTACATTGCACAAGTACTGTACAGAATGCTGCAAAGCCAACGGACTGAATCGAGAAACAAAAGGGCAAAATAAATTGTTAAGCAATCACACATACCTGATTTTGTTTATTATACAACTAGTGCGTTTGTTGCGTGACAGCCTCTTTTGGCAGACGTCACACACCGGTGCCAAAACATCCTAAAGGTGTTCCTTATACTCTCTTCACCTCCTGTGTAGCTTGCACTTCCAGAGTTTTACTGCTTGCTGGTGTGAGAAATATATCTGTGCTTTTATTGGCAGGTTAAGACTAGCTTTGCTATAATGAGCATTAGGTTTCCTTTGAAAGCAGCTCAAATTAGCTGGAAAATAGAGACATGAAAATTGCTGAATGGACTTTACAAGCTCTTTTATTCACCCCCTACACTGTAGTGCTTAATCGTGAAGTCTTTTTTAGTTAAATAGCTCATGAATGATGCATTGGCAACTACACTAGTCAACTCTGAACTCGGGACTAATTGATGATTGCTCGCAAACAGATGTTGGCTCAGTTCGAACCACGGTTGTTAGCAATTATTTGATAAACAACAGGCTAATATGCTAATTGTTACCAGCTGTCAATGAGGTTACTCGGTGTGTTTACACTCCAGTTACAGTAAGACGCTTGACTTCACCTGTCCCCCCTAGGGCCTGACTATCCCCCAACAACGCCCCCGACTGCAAGGCAAACCTACCCCCCTTTCTGAATACACACAATACATATCATTACCTTGTTCAGTTAGCATAACATAATCAACCGGTTTAAGTGACTGCCAACATATGCACATGGACACAACAGTAAACAATGGATGCCTTGTGCACTTTTCTTTTGCTAAACAAGTGGATTTCCTCCTCTTCCCACTGTTTTGGTTTCAGCCTCCCTTCGGAATGTTTTTACCGGGGCACATTCCTCACTCTCTGCTCATGGCTTTCTGCGTTGGCCAGGACCTGGTGCGTTGGACGGCTGCGTCACACAGAGAACTGACTTCCTTAGAAATCAGTCAACGCAGTGACAGCAAAACATCCTCATGAGAGAAATGTGTAACCCTTTATGTAGATCAGTGTTGATGGTGAATGTAGTCAGTTGAACCAATACATTCCTCAGTGCGTGCTTTGTTGACAGAGCAAGCTGAGAAATCTGTTGTTCTTCCTGTCATTTGACGTGACCGTGACGTAGGTGGTGGCAAGGAAGAACTACATGCTGCTATTTCAGTTTGTATTTCTCTGACCATTGGGTAAGGATTTTTGTCATCTAACGCGATTTTAAGCTGTTTTGTTGAGTTGCCTCTACGCAAAATTCTGTGTGGATTTCAGAATCAGAAAACTTTTATTCGTCCCACAGCGGGGAAATTTACAGTGCTACAACAAAACAACAACTGCGGTAAATAAGTAGCAGTTTAACATAATACAGTAAGTGAACATGTGAAAGTAATACTCTAGCAGCCAGTAATAACAATAATGCATAGTAAAAAAGGATGTATTGCACATGATTGTATTGCACAATAATAACTAGTAACAGGGTGTGTTGCACATTTAAGTTGGGCTTTAGTTGTGAAAGGTGAAAACTGAAGGAGTGACTCTGTAATGAACTGCCGCTGACAACGTGTGAGTTGTTGCCGTCTTGGTTCACGCTGGTTTGGATTACGGAGCCTCCATGTTTTTTTTATTATCTGAATGAGTATAGGTTTAAGCTGGCCGTCGGTAGCTCGAGCACAATGCATCCTGGGTACATGTAGGGACTCCTGGCACAGCTTCGCGAGCAGAAGAACCTTCTCTGTCAATAAAGCGCGCACTGAGGAATTTATTGCTTCAATCGACTACATTTACCATCAACACTGATTGGACATCCACGTACAAGGTGGCAAAGTTCCCCTTCAAACAAACCTCTCTCTCAACGACTGCGTCACTTCTGATTGAATGAAGATGCAGAAATCCAGGCACTCCCAGGACCACAAACTCAAATAAACAGAAATGTCGCTATGGATGATGTGGCAGACAAATGTGTGCTTGTGTGTGTGTGCTTGTGTGTGTGTGCGTGTGCATATATGTGTTTGCCATACCTGCCAGGTGGAGGCCCCTGGAGTACCCTGACAAGAGCCATTAAAGTTTATAAGCGTGAGGCCCACCTGTCAATCAAAATGACAGGCGGCCCCCCTCCAACCTTGCTCTGAAGTGAACCCCACAAAACCCCAGAGAACCCCTGACCCTGCTCTGACAGGGAGCTGTGTTAGTATGGGCTGGGCAGGGTTATGGTGAAAAGTTGGCAGCTTTGGCCTAAAGGTCGGGGAAGTTTTGACAGAAAGATTGATGGTTTGAGTCCCCAGAGTGGCAGGGAAATTTGGGGATGGGAGTGATGAATAAGTACTGATGTCTCCCCCCTCAGCTACTCAGAGTAATCTGGATGGGATGAACCTCTACATTCTCTAGAAGATGATCTCCATAGCTAACAGGTCTGGGCAGCTCCCAGGTGTAATTGTGTGTTGCTCTTTGATTGGCACTTAAACCGAAAAAGCCCCGTGTAAAAAAAAAAAAATAAAAATAAAAAAAAAACTCAAGTGGCTGTATGGGCATGTGGCTTCAAAATCGCAAAGTAAACGGTAGAACTATACCGTTCACTTGAGAAAGTAATTTCAGGAGTGTGCACTTGCAGGTATTTACTCGGCCGTCATCTCCAAGCGCCTTTTACTTGGCCTTGCCTTTTTTTTTTTTTTTTTTTTTTTTCGCCAGGAGCTTCGGCGCTATTGTCAGGCTGAACAGAGCTCAACACTTAAAAGTCCCTCTGGTTATGATCAGAGTTGAAATGAGCAGTTTATCTGTGCACTTCCAGTGGTTTATAGAGAAAGTGGATCATTAAACGGAACGCTTAAACCAATAGAAACAGACGAAGGCCTACCAGCCGCGCGTCCTTTGAGCACCATTGTTTCTGAATAACGTATTATGTGAAGTTTTCTGACATGTCTTGTTGTGGTAAATCCCACATGTTATAGCAAGAATGCACTCTTTATGGGCCAGCGTACCCCGTTTTATGAGTGCTGATTGTAACTGTAGCAATGTGGGTAGGGTTTGAGTGATTGCATAGATCAACTATTGAACTATAGAGGGGTTGATTTACAATCACAAAACAAAATCTGCATATTGCCTGTCATCTCTTTCTATCAAACGAGGCAATTAAGCCACTCTATTGTTGGACGTTTTTTGCTCGGTTTCCGAAGAGCAAATAACCCAATGTACGTAAATATATGTGTGTCTGTGCGCACGCACCTCTGGCCGTTCATGTGTGCATTGTGTAGCCTGTCGTGCCACAGCAGGATTAAAGTATCCCTCTCCCCAGACTGCCTCTTCCCTCGGCCCCCGCTGACCCCTCCCACACACTATTTGTTTTAATTAAAAGAAAACTTCCAGCCTTGGCCGAGCCAGACCGACCGACGGTGACTTTTTCCTTTTCTCTCTGCCGTTCTGCTCCCAAATCTCTGGCCAAACCTTTTTTCTTTTTCTCCAAGTCTCTCTTTACATGTTTCTCAGTCGGCCCTTTATAACCGTTAGGGTTATGATTGAGCAGAAAAGGGATGCTTGTCGTCTGTGTTGAAATGTAGAGCTGAATGGGTCTGTTTGACAAACTGGGATGAGAAAGTGTCGTATGTGCAGTCGACCAAAGGGGAAATTGAATCATTCCGGGTTGGGAAGGCATGTCGGGGAATAGCCCCGTTTCCTCTAAATTGTGGCTTGGAGATTTCCATAGACTTAGCCCTGCTCCCTGAGGTGTGTGTGTGTGTGTGTGTGTGTGTGTGTGTGTGTGTGTGTGTGTGTGTGTGTGTGTGTGTGTGTGTGTGTGTGTGTGTGTCTGCGTATGTGTGTGTCTGCGTGTGTGCGCGTCTGCGCGCGTCTGCGTGTGTGCGCGTGCACGTTTGTGTTTGTGTTAGCAAGTAGGTTTCCATGCATGTGCATCTGTGCACGCTAGTATGTGTCCTTAGAGTGGGACACAGTACAAAGCGCACATTGTAGTTTGTGTCAAGGAGTAGCAAAGCTCTCGGAGAGTGGGAGGAGGTGTGCATCTGCAGGCCTATTTTCTATTGTGTCAGCAGCTCCAGCTTGTTCCCCACCTCTTGGAGTGATTCAACACCGGGCTGTGGTCCACATTCAAGAGTGATCCTTTAAATCAGGAGGGAACCACGTTAGTTCAAGTGAGGTTTGTGCCGTGACTTGAAGCAGCGTTTCTGCACACCTGTCAGTCACATTCACAAAGATACATATCCGACCATACTCACTGTATCCAAAGAATTCCTTGAGACATTTAATGCACTTAGCCGATGTTCCCAGTAGGCATACGTTCTGTGCCAAGTTGTCTGCCCGGCAGCAGTTACCTTTCAGCAGAAGTGTCTTAAATACTCTCAAAGATGTGGCTAATGGCTACTGTCAATCACTTTTAATAGAAAAAGTTAAGTTTTGATGTTATTTTCTGTTTGTTTCAGTTGGACCCGATTCCTGACGAGGTGCTGCAGCAGAGACCGAATGCCAATGCTGTCCACTCTATGGAGAAGGTTCTTGAAATACAGAGTGAGTGTATTATTTACACCGACACATAACATGCATCTATGTGATTTGATTTTATTGAATGATATTTGTTTTAGGTGTTAGTTTGTTGACTGTTTTATACACTGAGAATCTGTAGATGTTATACTTCTTATATTCCACAAACCTGTGGAAACCTGTAGAGCCACAATCATCAAATCTCTCAGCGATGAATTGGCCCGGTGTGCACAGCAACAGTTCCAATTGGACGTTTACCCTGTCCCGGTCTTCTGTAGGTAAATACTGGCGTTCACTGCAGCGCTCCGCTTCCACACTCGGTTGTTCGCTGAGCGAAGCCCTTCGACGTGATGCAGAGGAAGCTGAGACCGTCTCTGCTATGGCCTCATTGTCTGTCGCCAACAAGCACATTGGAAAGAGGTACACAATGTTATCTGTGTGTAGTAGTTCTCAATGACTGGGGAACCTTAGTGCACGTTTAAAGGAGTCACTTGTGGGTTAGATGAGAGGTTCAGCATCGCTCTTCTGGAGCCTCCACTGGTCGCCTAGCAACATCATGGTGCTACAAAACTCCGGCCAAGATATAGTCGGGCACACAACTCCCTCTAACACCACCGCTTGTCGTTTGTACACTTTCGGTTTTTGCACGGATTAAACAAATAAAATGTGTTAATTAGAGAGCTGTCGATTATTGTTATCTTTGGACGGGCGTTTCCAGTCTTTGTGCTAAGCTAAGCTAACCAGCTTCATATCTGATGCACAGACATTAGAGTGATGTTAATCTTCTCACTTAACTCTCGTCAACAAAGCAAAGAATCTATTTGTTACATTTATATATTTTTTAGTTATAATAACATGGAATCATATGACTTCTGTGTAATATAAAACAACAGTAGAAATATATAATGTCTAACTCTGCAGCTTTTAGTCTCTCGAAGCTGGTCGTTTTGGTTTGATGTTCTTTAAGGTTCAGACTCGTCTGTTTTTTTTAGCATAAAAAAAAAAAAAAAAGCTCTGAAACATCCACTGTACACTACCTGCCTCGCCTCAAACGGCAGACAGACACAATCGCGATCAAGCTGGTGAGAAATAGTAGTGTAAGATCCGGATACTTTGCTGGGTTTGGTGTATGAAAGCCCATCACAATGACTGTGTTACATGTGTTACATGTGTTGCGTTAAGTGTCCATCTCTGACAACCCAAAAAAATGTGCATAGTCCCTTACTACCATTCTTTGGCACTGTGGTTACTGTACTATTATTGCTGTATGCTTCTTTATAATAGCATACACAGCATATACAGTCCTTAAAGTATACAGTCAAGGTACTATACGTGAATAATATTATAGCATTGTTTATGGTTTTATCTTTTCCCCAGGGCTGAAGAGGAACCAATGGAAGAGGACGCTACTATGTAAAGAAACATCCCGAGCCTTTGACCACTCATACCAGTCTTCGTCTTTGAAAGTGTCCTCATCCAGTCGGCAAGGCCACTCCTATGTCTCACCCCTGCCACACCAAGATGGCGTCTTATTATGGGAGAGAACTAGCAGAGCTGACAAAAAGTGGCGCTCAAAGGAAACGGAACACTGAAGATGAGCGATGCATTCGCTGATCAGCAGTGCACAGACTGATCAGCACACATGCGTTGTCTCTTCAAGACCTTGGATATAAGAGGATTGACTCATCCATCCCACAATGACAACCTCGAGTGCCAGTGCTTTTAAAACACTAGACAAGATGTACTTTTTGAATGCCAGTCGGACCCGTACGCGGACGATCTGTCGCCATCTACTTTTCTTATTGTTCTGTTCTCTCTGTGCTTTATCGTCATCTTCACACTTTCATCGAGAAAAAAACTACCAGAGCTAACATGATTGTGACTCTGCACTACGGATGAATCATTCCTGCTCTTTTTAAGAAATCCGGATGAATGGAACAAAGTGGTCGAAATCTCTCGCAGTTTTCCATGGAGGTTGAAGATTACAGAAGAGAAAGGTCAGCAGGTGTTCTGATTCCAAAATGACTGACCGTGAAAGACGTTTGTGCCTTTTTTTTTTTTTCAAACCTGGTGGATTTTCTGTTGAACTCTGCTGAAAGAGCTTTGCCTTAAAAAACAGGTTTGGGAACGAGGCCTCTCTTCTCCCCAACCGCTGAAACATTTCTATCCTTGCAAGACATCCAATGCCTGCATGTTGTTGGCACATAGACCTTGGCATGTTTACCTATAATTCCCTGCAAGCAGCCTACTGTCTCTTCCTGTACCTCTTATCTTTCCTTTTTCACCCACATTCAAACAATATCATTTTAGAAGGTAGTTCCCAGCCACAAATTGGAGGTGGTTCAGTTTTAAAGGAAGTTACAGGTGGGATTAGTATCACTCAGTGGAACCATGTATCAGGTCTTGGAGGGCCTCCTCAGGCAATCCTGTCTCATACAACTAAACTGCATACACAATAAGGTTTTGAGAGGAACTGTATTCACTGTCAGATTCAGTCCCGGTTATAAATGTATGGTTTGAAGAAATTGAAACAAAACAAAACAAAAATGCAAGCAAAGCTCCTTGGTTAGGTGTAGTAAAAGCTCATGGTTTGGCTGAAAATGAGTAGTTTTGCTACAGTATTTAAGTTACGGAAGTAAATTAGAATAAGTCAACGTTGACTTTTGGTTCACACAGGACACGACGGTCTCGTGTTTGTTTGTATTTTCTTAGAAATGTATTCGAAAACATGTTTCCCTGGAAACGTAACTGCCGATGCAGTTTGGTTGTATGGGAACATAATTTTTACATTAGAACCATATTGTAGATTGATGAGGTATATCGAGGAATTAATATCATATGGGCCAATTTGTAGAACCAGCCCTCTCTTTAAGACAACAGTGTCTCTGTGGTAACAATGACATAACCACCTGGGATTTTCCAGAGGGGTGTTCCTGGCCTGCTCGGGCTCTCATAGCTGGTTTAACGTCTTTAGTCCCTTGTTAAGCACATCTGCTCCCCAGATGCCAGGTACCACGAGGCAGGTGTGTGTACATCTGTTCATACACAGTGAAGCACAAGCTGCTCTTTATATATAGTCGAGTGTATACACATATTTGTTATAGTTGTTTTTCTTGATTAATCGTCCTGTTCTCTTGGCCACTGACCCAGCCGGTGGGATAGGCCCATGTATAATGAATATCCTTGCAACTTTGGATAGCTTTCGTTTTCTTTTTGAATCAGTTCTAAATATCTTAATATTTAAGAAGAGAAGTAAAATATTGGTTAGTTTCTTTATACTCTTGAGTTTAATGATGTTGGGTTTCTATACCGACTCTTAACCCTGCTAGCCAGACCTTGCAGCACACCAGCCTAGTTGTAGTTGAATTTAGTTGTCCAGTTTGGCCTTAACTACAAGGTCCTTTTTCCCTTTAGAAAAGTACACGTACAAGTCTGATAAAACAGTCCCAGTGTGCAGAAGTGGACTTCCCGTCTGTAACCATCCCTCCAACTTGTTTGTCTCCTGGGAAACTACCTTCTCTCACCTTTGTCTCATCTACAAGCTCATCTACAAGTGTGTCATGTATTTTTTCAGTGAACGGGAAACGGAGTGCCGTGGTGTTTACTGTTGTTTACTGTACATAGGACATCGACCTCCTGAGTATTCCTGCCACACACATTTGTCAATGACTACTTTATTTGATTATTTTTCCTCTCATCCATGTCTTTCACTTTTCTGGTTTGCCCTTTTTCAGTGGACTCCAGTGACTTCTTTTTGTACTTTTTTTTTTTTTTTTTAAATGTTGTTTTGTTCAATTTCCCCTCTCTGTGTCTCTGTTACATTGTAAAGCTGACATACTTCACAGCAGGTGAGGGTCCACATTCTGTTTTCAGTGGACATTACATGGCTGTGTTTTCTGGGTTCAGGGTTTTTGTGGGAGGGTTGGGATGCAAATGTTTCTACTTTGTATAATGATGGACACTTGTGTATTTACTGTCTGTTCATAGTAGATTTATATATGAAAAGAAATGAGTATATTATATATATATATATATATATATTATATTATATATATGTTATATATTATATATATATATATATATATTATAT
>CALSBV010011748.1:4698845-4764032 GCA_943590825.1 Bovichtus diacanthus
CAGCAGCAGCAGCAGCAGCAGAAAGCCACTTTGCTCGCAGGTGTTTCCCCTTCAAACCGCACTGACCTTGAGGAAATCAGACAGACTGGCTATAAATGCTATAATATTTCTACACACGTTTACACTTTGCCTTTGTGGAAAACAATCGCGCGCTTTATCTCCTGGGTGCTTTTATTTTGTAATGCGGTTTTCTAACCTGGGAAACGTCTGACTGGCATTCCCTGGCCTGTTTGCTGTGATGCAGATTCACTACAGTTACAATGAAAGGGCTGTGTTTGTTTTTCTGGTGATAAAATGGTTAAGCTGTTGAAAGTAAAGATTGCAAAATTGAGCTGAAACAGCAACAGAGAGTCAGCAGCAGCAGCAGCCCGGCGTTAACAATGAGCTCCTTTCAGTGTTTAGATTGCATCTAACCACGTCTGGGAAAACGAGATGTAAACAATTTTAATGTTTTAAGCGAGAGATTCAAAGGAATTTCTCCAGTCGTCTATTTCCTGGCTCATTTTTTTTTGTGTAAGCTGCAGGCTGAGAGTTATTGTCCTTATCTGCGGTCGTTGGGGCTCCTGCTCGTTAAAGGCGTCGCCATTAGAAATGATTACTCGTTATTTCAGCGGACACACATTTTATAGGGCCGTGTTTGAAACTTTCTCGAATTTCCTCCACTGTTAATGAAGCTGTATTTTTTTATGGACGTTTTTTTTTTTTTTTTCTTGCCATAACAAGAGAAAGGGGGGGCATTCTCACACCCAGCAGTGAAAAAAAAAACCGTGGTGTTGGACCCCCCCCCCCCCCCCCACCCCTCATCATCTATCAGCCGCAGGGAACCTGAACCAGTATTATTGTTTTTAAGGTGCGCCTAAATAATTGATTTTTCATTATCATCTTATTGTGTGAAAATTCACAAGAATTGCATGAATCGGACAGATTTCATAGGAATTTATTCAGCCGAACGTTATAGCTTAATGGAATAAAAGATAATCAAAAAATCCAAAAAAATCAACCATATTTTGTTCAAAAATATGTGTTTTAATAAATAAGCAAAAAAACGAAAATGTACATTGGACGGAGTTTGGAGAGTTTTGCTAAAGACAGTCGGTGAAATGAATCCATGCAGCAAAACACTCTAAATTGCATTGGTCCCTTTACAGGCTATAGGCGTACTTACACAGGTATGTACAATATGCATTCATTTATATATATTTTATACTTTAAAGTCTTTGAAAAACAAAATATATATTCTTCTAAAACACGATTAAAGGCTTGAAATACAGGCCGAGCTATTTGCTATAACATCTTTGGCCTATACACATTGCAGGTCTGTCTTTCTGCCCCCCCCCCCCCTCTCTCTCTGACACCAACAGCTCCAGACAGTCAGAGGAGTGTGATGAATCTGCATCACACACACACACACACGCACACACGCACACACACACGCACACACACACTGCTATAGAGTTTGTAGTTGTGGGTCACATTACGTCTCTCCGCCGTGCCTTTGAGGTCCATGGGTTCTTCAATAATCCCTTTTGGTCTTCATACTTTGGAGAAGCAAACAGTCTGTGGTGGAGGGGAAGAGATACAAATAATTATTAAAATAGAAGAAGAAGGTTGAAAAATGCAAAGCAACTACATTTACGCATGGCACCATCTTTTTGTTGTTGTTGCAGATAGATATTTCTGGTGTTTTTTTTTTTAAACATTCACTGACTCGCTTAGCACGTGGGAAGTCATTAATGAATCAATTATTAGCCACTGAGCTGAGTAAAACCATATGGCGAGAGAAAAGCAGGAACATTTTGTATTCGAGTGAAGTCCTACAGCGGAATATAGAAGAAGAAGAAAAAACACCAACGTTTCTCTTGCGTTTAGTTTGAAACACCTGAGTAAATTCACGCGTTTTCATTGCGCTGAGGATTAGCGGACAGTCCTAAAACAATAAAAGAAATCTAATTCAACAACAACACAGTCCGTATAGAAATATAGCAGCAAGGTCACGATTTGTAAAGGCTATTTTTACAGGCCCTTTTTCTCGTTTCTGAATAATATCCCCCCGTGTGGATTTCGATATTCATTTTGTTGCATGGATTAAAATGGGCATGTGTAATATGTATTCCTCGAGTATTTCGCCACATACTTTTGAGAAGAAAAAAAAAAAAAAGTGTCTAAGTCTGTTATAAAGGCTGAACTGCACGTTTCAATGCTTTGTTATTTTCTTTTTACATTCCACGGAGGTCAATTAAACTCAGGGGGGAAAAAAGCCTTCAAATTGACTGTGCTTACACGATTCACTGTAATGGAGCCTGTTGGTCTCCCCCGGCAGCAGGGTTAGTTTATAAGACAACAAAGCCTCGCTGATGGGCGGTCTGCTAACTACATGTCAGGCCCATGAGAACTAAACAAACCCTGCTTCTGGTTATTTTAACCCAAAGTGTTATTTAGTGGCACCTCCTTTCTGCTCTTTCACAGGCGAAGCTTCATTCAAACCATCACAGGCAGCAGCTTTGAATTACAATAAATGTGTCTTTATTTTGTAGGAGCCATTGCTGCGCCAAATCAAATATTATATAAACTCAAACTGACGTGGAATTACAATTTCCTGATAATTGATAAGATGGTATCATTTGGTCGTGATGTGACAATTTAGCAGTTTGTCAGTCGCTTTATCTGTTTGCTTTGTTTCATTTCGTTCACTAAAATCGCAGCAGTGGGTGAAAACCAAATAACCCCCCCCCCCAAAAAAAGTTTCCTCTCAGCTGTCAAGTCTTGTGTGATGACGCTGCCTGCGCGGCTCTTCACTCCCTGTGTTACTGCTGCAGCACTCCCCTCACGACATGAGCTAACCAGGCTGCAAATCTGCAAATAACCTGACTGCTTGTTAATGCGGGCCTCTGCTTTTTTTAAAAAAAAATCTTTTTTTATTTATTGTTTTGCACTGGCTTGAACTTTCATGTCCAGCCGAACTGCCCATTCCTGCGGTCTGCACACAGTAAAGCACTCTATTGTGGATATAAATTACCCGCGGTGGCACTACAGCTGCGTTTTGGGTATTTTTTTTTTTTTTTACCCCACTCATTATGAAATGCTGTTAAAAGGGATTGAATAAGGATTAAGTGCAAAAGTCACAACTGGCTGATTTAATGCGTTTCTGGTCAAAAATAGAACTTGTTGTCATTTTTGGTCAGCGAGGCATATTCTTAATTTGGCTGGCATGTGAAAATGATCCAAAACTATTATTTGTATTAATCAGCCTACTTCCCTGCGCCTAATCATTTTCTTTAAAAAAAAAAACAAAACAAAAAAAACAATGTTCCCTTTTTCCACATCCTGAAATGAACTGACACGTTTAGTTTTGACTGGACTTGAATCTATCCATATGATCGCGATGGACCACTTGTCTGTGTGTCACCCAGCAGGCCTTGCGCAAACAGCAGCATCCGGATGCAGACGCAGAGTCAGGCGCTAGAAAGATGCTGCGGCCTCGGTGTGAAATCTGTCACACACACACACACACACACACACACAAACACACGGCAAGCGCGCACAGCACAGGCGAGCTTTTGAACAAGTGGATTTCAATGCTGGCGCACAGCTGATGCGCACGGACATTTCGGTAATTATCTCTCGGAAAACTCTAAATACACACATGATAACCTGGGAATCTGCCTGCCAGCTCACATCATCATACTGTTTATTCATTATCTTAAATTTATTTCAGTACCTTTCTTATGAATCCCCTTATGTATTCACCATTCGTGTAATAATAATAAAATAAAAACACACATTTTATTCGAGGTCTTCTCCACCTAAGGCTACAGCTAATATTAATATTAGATTCTCTTTCCTCCAGTCTGTGGTACCCACCGCTTTGGCATTGTAAGTGAAGGTCCCTGGGTGCTAGTGAGATGCTGACATAGACCAAGCGCCCTCCATCCTCCACACGGAGAACGCGTAACTGAGTCTTTCGTGCGCGACGTAGCTGCAGCTGGACATCTTGTTGTCCATCTCGTCGCTCTGCAGCACCTGACAGAGAAAATCAATGTATCTGGAGGCGAGCTTCAGCGTCTGTATCTTGCTCAGTTTGTCCGAGGGCAGCGTGGGGATGATCTTGCGCAAAGACGAAAAGGCCTCGTTCAGAGACTGAGTCCGTTGCCTCTCCCGGACGTTGGCCAGGACCCGCTGGTTCTGCAGCTCCTCGTACGACTGGTTGCTGCTCGGACTCGCTTTTTTAACCCGTTTCACTGGCCCCGGGCTGCTGCCGCTGCTGTCCTCGCTGAATTTTTTGCTGTGTCTCTTCTTCGCCGGGAAGCATTTCTGCTGTGTGTCCAGCTCCTCCTCGCTGGTCACCAGACTATCCACAGGGGAGACCGGAGAACTGGAGCCCTCTTCCATTTCTTTCTTGAAGAAATGCAGAGATAGAGCAGAAAAAACGCTGCCCACCTTTGAAGCCGTGGTTACAAAAAAGTGTAGATATCCGTAAGGATGAGGGGAATAATATTCTCGCTCTCTGCGCCTCTTTCTTCAGAAGAAACTGCTTTCAAACTGGATGTTGGCACGCTTCTCCTCACGCAAGAAGTTTTTTCCTTAAATGTTTTTGGAAACTTTATCCCGGTTTCAGATGCTAAATAGGTTTGAGAGTAGAAGGGGAGGGGTTCTAATGGGCGGAGGGGGAGCTAGCGCGCGTCTTGGTCCGCTAATAAGCAGGAGGGACCAGTCATGGTTTCATGTGTCTGATGTGACTGAAACGAGGCACTTATTGACTGTCAGAAGCGCAGGGGATATTTTAGGTTTTCACTATTTACGCACGGCAGTCCCGTCCCCAAACGGGCTGTCTTTGTCTTTTTATATTTTTATTGAAACCACAATTAATCTAAATATGAATTATGGGTTAAATTATTATCAATAGTCCCAATTGAACATTTCTTTAGATTATTATTATTATTATTATTATTATTATTATCTTTAATATTTGGTTTAGATTATGAACTGATTTTTTATATAATGTAATAATATTATTCCCTGAAAACAAATATCTCAACAAAAACAAATCTATGAAGGTTGAGGGCTTGTATTAAAGTACAACAGCTTGAGTCATGCAAATCAATAACACTATCGAATTAACCTGCTGTAAAAAAAAAAAAAAAATGTTTTATTAAGTTTGTATCCAGTCACTCTCTGCAGGGCCTTTCCACTCACGTACAGTAAATACAGTACATACTATGTTTCACTCCTCGGTGTGGAGTATGCGCTCTTTGGAGAGCGATTTACGCACAAACTCGTCGGACTTGACGAAATCTATCCGCTTGATCTGTAATCGAATCAAGTCTGTGCGCTCTCACAGTTCCTATAATGTGGAAGTCAAACAGGAAGGAGGCTTAAACTAACCGAGCAGCTCTCCGGTTTCTGCGGATACCTCCAGTGGACGGTGTCTCCATGCGTTTTGTCAGCGGTCCACCTCTTCATCTGTCATGTCGTGTTTTCCCTACACAGAGCACAGGCGGCGCAGGTGGCTCACATTATACAGCTGAATGTATCCATTGCCAAAATGCAGAGTTTGTCCAAATCAGCTGACTGACCTCAGGAGATTTCTATGTCGTTGTGGGATTTTTGGCTCCAGCCAGTGTTCTTTTGAAATGAACAGAAATGTCACTCGTCATTGTATTGTTTTCTTTAAAAACAGAAACAACAAGATAAATAAAAGAGATCTTACTTGCAAGATGTCCCTTGAATAAAATATAATTTCCTTGACTCTAGAAGTGATCCGTTTTATTGGCCTCATTTTTTAGAATATAATCTTTAGAAATACAACATTGAAGATATTAATTTAAGACATGATTTCGGCTTATAACAAGGACATACATATCTTTAACCTTTTTTGTAAAGTAGCCTACTTTACCCACACAAACACAACATTGGATGATGTTCCTGAAACCATTAAGAAAACAAGGCTTCAGCTGTTAATGTGAGTCAAATTGTACCGAATAATTACCTCTTATTACGAAGCAATTTCGCTAATTCACACTGTAGCGTAGACTTTAGTTCTCCACGAGTATCTCAAAACAATCAAACTGCAGTATCTTGAGTGCATGTGCCCGTGTTATGTGTGTTCTACACATCCTTGGAGACTAGTCTCTGTAAATGGCGCTGAACTGAATACCTCCCGAAAGTTGCACAACGTCGTTTAAACCCACGAGCGCTCGCCTGGTTATTGGAACATATCCTGTGTCTCCCTTCAAAGCTCCCCTGCCCTATAAGAAACCCTGGCCTGCTTTGTGTTTTGGGTCCCACTGGTAATGGTGACTGTCACACTACTTTTACTCAGTGCCAGCGCTCCTAATTCAGACCCTGGCATGCCTCAGCACAGGTCGCAGTGTGGTTACATTTTACTGGTCTACTTTGTACGACCTCTTTATAAAGCAGGTAATGTTTCACACATGCAAATATGAAAGTTATGCTCAAATAAGCGCGGTGCGTCGCATGAAAGGAGGAACATGCACACTTTCCCTGATTATGCCCTCTGACCTCCGGCTCCCTGGCTCAGCTGCAGGAGGCCTCTGCTCCCGGGGGAGAAGGCTGCGACTTGCAGAGTGAGAAGCAGATCCTGCACAGCGTCTGTGAAGGAAGGCTCCGCATATACACAAGAAGAGAGAGAGAGCGGGAGGGGCCCCTGGCCAGCACACTTTTCCATCCACTGTGTATGCTCTCTGGGCAATGATAAGCAAGCTCGTTTTCAAAGAGGCAAGCAGTGGATGATGAGGATGACAGCTTGCTCGAGTCTCAAACTTATTAGAATTCATTCCCGATCATATTCCACTGCAAAAACATAATGTGAAAAACTGTGAGGAAACTACCGTGGTAATTCAGCAAACATTCTTGCAAAGTTGGCACTGCATCATGCACATTTTTTTGTAATTGAACTCTTTTTATCGTGTAAAAATCTACATAAGTTTGAGCTTTCCCCGTTGATGTTGATTAGATATTAAAACCGTTGTCCTGAACTGACCATTTAGGGCAAAGTCTAAAAACTTTTTTTTGAAAATGGAAATGCATGCTGTTATATGCATAAGAGGAAGTTACTGGCTTTTTCATCCTCCGTGGACGTCAGTAAGTGATTCATGTATGTCTCACCGAACGCTCATTGGAGAAGAGAGGAATTCTTGGTCTCCGTAGCTCTCGCAAGAACCCCCTGAGAGAGAGGTGCAGGAGAGAGAGAGAGAGAGAGAGAGAGAGAGAGAGAGAGAGGGGGGGGGGGGGGGTGACCTGCCTCTCAGATCAAAGATGAGCTCGGGCCGTAATTCAGCCGAGCAGAATGACGTACCTCTGTCTTGTCTGACACCTTTAAAACCAGCTCCACATGGGTCGGGGGCACGGCCCGAATGAGCCCAGATCCTCTGTGATGTCACGTCATTGAAAACACATCCTTGTCGCATGCATGCACGGGCCCGCTGCCTTCACATCAACCTCGTAAATCGAAACGACTGGTCGCGAGACAAGAAGTGAATCCGAGAGGTGTTGAGAGATAAGAGCCAGGTTTAGAGAGGAGAAGAAAAGAAGGATACAGACGAAAACACTGAGAAAAAAGGCCCAATGTATGGATGTGTGATGATTCCCTGCCTCTCTGATCTGACAGAGAGGGCAATGGATGTGTGAGGGAAGTTATGGAAGAGATGATTTGTTAGAGGCTGTGATGAGTGGAATTTTATTGTCCATATGCCTGCCAGGATTGGTTACCTTTGACTTCTACCCCCACAAACACTTGCGAGGCTCACCCCAAATGATCTTGGCAAGAGGATCTAAAGCCATGGCATGTGTCTGCTGGTGCGTGCATGTGTGTGTGCATGTGTGTATGGGCTTTAAACCTTATGTACAGTATACATTATCACCTGATTATTGCATGCATTGTCTACATCTGTCTTTACATACATGCACTTGTAAGTGTGTGTGTGTGTGTGTTTGTGTGTGCGTGTGTGTGTCTCAGAAAGTGATTCAAGATGAGCCAAAGATGTTCAGCAGAGGAAAGGCCCAGCTGGTTCTCATTGCACGGCATTTCAGGATTTCTGAAGGTAATATATAACCAATAAATTGTGCTTGAATGATACACAGTAGTGTCATACTCATTAGCGTTGCACAATGGCCAAGGATGTGGTGGTCGTACGAATTGAATAAAATGGTCAATGATACCTACAAAAAGCAACAGAAAAAAAAACTTCAAGGCGAGGCAAACACACTAACATGACGAAATATTAAAAACGACCGGTACACTAACACACATTCAACGACTTCAGCTCAGCTAGTTCTTCTTTAGACCTTTATCCTTCTTGGTATAATAAAGGTGTAATACGTACCATCATTTCGTAAAAAAATTAATTTTCTTTTTTCTGTTTTTCGACTAAAACCCCTGGCCTTTAATAAGAAGTGGGTTGCTCCCCACAGTTTGACAAAAAACAAAAGCTATGTCTGTTTTTATTGCGCAGCCCTTTTCCAGTAACTTGTGAAAATGTGACTCACAAGTTTCTTCTGAATTTGAACTTGCACGTCAAATTCGGAATTTAGCAAATAAATGGGAATGAAAGACATTGCAGCCTTTATATATATATATATATATATATATATATATAAAAACACATCTCATTACATAGCTTCAAAAGAACAATGGTACCAAACAGAACCAGTTGGGCTTTGTTTTCTTTCTCGTTAAAAATAGTTAGATGCTTCCCAAGTTCTTCTGCGACAGTTGCAGCGTCACACTGACACAAGCTTTCATTTAAAGGAAATAACAAAAGCAGTCGCAGCCAGTGTTTCTAATAAGAGCCTGTATTTAGCCCAGGCCCCTCTACAGTGAATGAAACAACAGGTAATATCCACGAGACGTACATATTGGGCAATGAAACCATAGGCACCTCCACTCATAGAGTCGTTCTTCAGTAACCCTCGGTAACGCCCATTCATTCACATATCCACACTTCTGCTTTCTGCTGCCCCAGGGCTGATGACAAGGTGTTTCTGAAATCGCATTAGGGGCCCTTTCATAAAGGTTTCATTGGGGAGTGTGTAACAGCTTGAAGCATTTAGGCTTTGTTTAATACGATGCAGACTCGCTGCTCGATGCTTTGTCTCCTGTGTGGAAAGGAGCCCGGGACGCCCGAGTCCCCCACTGTCAGAGTTTGCTTTGATATCAGGAGATGGAGGGGGAAACAGGGTAGACGCACATACACACACACCACCACCACCACCACCCCCCAACCCCCCCCAAAAAAACCCATGTGCTCTGTACCTGACTCTGCCCTGTAGAGTTATGGCCATCCAATGAACAAGCCACGCTTTGAAGTGCAGCTCTGCACGGCTTTACACCCTATGGGAGACGTTGTGCGTGGAGAGAAGAAATCATGATATACAGTACTGTGTCCCTTTCAGGCACATGCTGTATCTGTTAGGTAAGGTAGCCCAGCCCCACAACCCTAACTGTTCATCCAAACGAATCTACAAATCTAAAAAGACGTTATAATATCTATAATATGAATTTCACAGGCGCCTTTTTCTTTCTTCTGAAGTCACTTACATGTTTTCCGCCCCACACAGTCACGCACACTTCGACACGTGGACAGGGATAGTTGGATCAAACCGCCTCGCCTCATGATTAATGGCCGACCTGCTCCACCACCTGAGCTACATATTTATACACATGTATACACACATGGATTAGTTGTGGAGGGCACAGATTGTTTATTTGATCAGTTTTGTCCAAGAACAGAGAACTCTCGGCCCAAACCTCAAATTCAACCCGCGCTCAACTCAAATGCACTTCATTGACTTGACAGTTACGAAAAACAGTGTTGCCGGAGCAATTATGTTGGCTATAACACAATTATATTCATTATGCATGTACTGCTTCCAGAATGTGAACTTTAACCAGGCCAAACACGAGGGAGAAGGGGGTGTCTTGTCGATAGGGTCAGAGTAAATTTGCAGAACAAATGACGGAGCGGCTGTGCTGATGAGGCAGCCTCCTGCGCAAATAATGCCGCGTAATTAGCGCTGCACTTGTGACCCTGGTGCCACGGTAGGCATGGCGGCTTGGGCCCAGGCTCGCAGTGCGATGTTTTAGCCAGGTGCGGGACTAGACTGGGCTGCAGCGAGGTTAGACTCAGCTCGGGCTGTTTGCAGGAGGCTGGGCAAACAGTGGTGCTGTTTGTTCTGCTGATTGGGCTGGGACAAGTAGGGTGAAGATCACCGGATGTCAACACGGGGGTGGCACTTACAGTCCACTGTCACTCCCTCAATGTCACCTGTGTCACCAACAACACCCTCGGCTCTTTTAAAGACTGGACCGTTAGTTCATTCTGAAGCGACAGCACGTTGAATCTCAGTTAGACTCTGAGGAGCGTAATGTGTGTTTTATTTCACCTCTAACCCCGATAGCTCGCTTAGCTCACACTCCGAACACCTTAGTGCCGGAGAAGCTGACACTGTTTATTTCTCTCCACATGCTCCGGCCACTAGGAGGACTGCAGTTCTAATCCGAGTAGGATATTATTGAATGTTGAATGCGTGGCCCCCCCCCACACACACACACTGTTCAGGGCCCTCGAGGGCAGGCCCACCGGGACACATTGTGAAGACGACACCGCGTTTCTCCTTCACACACTCTGATCCGAGCTATTTGCTCTGAGGCGATGAGCGTGGTTTTGTGAAGAGGAGCCGTAATGAGAAAAACAGGTGAGCTGTTTAACTAGAGTTTCACAGCTATTAAAGTGCCAACACACCGGGTCACCATGGTGATGAGTGCAGCGTGCAAGGCTTCTGGGGAGTCAGCCTTTTAGGTTTTTTTTTCGAGAGTGGTGGATGTTTGTTTTTTGTAAGGTATTTGGGTATTAGTCTGTTTTTGCGGAATGTATTCACTTTTTGTTTTTTACAAGAAAAAAAAAAAAAGTTTCTGAGCAAAGGTGTGCACAGATTATGTATTATTATGGTGCAATATTATAAATATCTCACTTCTAAGAGAAGGAAAACCAGCACAGATTGCACAGTTTAATATTCATAAACATATTGCACGTCATAATATTTTGCAGTATTATATACAGGGATACTTTATTTTTGTTAACCAGCAATGAGAGAAAATTCCACATAACACAGATCAAAATTGTCAGTATTGAGAAAGTCCCTGTGCAGAAATCTGTGCTCTCAGTTCTCAACGTGTCCTCAGACAACGGTTCGTTTTGATATCCTACAAAAAGTTATTGGATTTTTTCCCAGCAACACGAGCCTTCAGTGCAGACGCTGCTAAGGCAACACAAACTACTTGGTTAGGTTTAATAAAAGATTGTGGTTTGGGTTAAAACACGCACTGGAAGTGACGCTACTTAAGCACAGATGTTACGTAACAAATGAGTCGGTGTCGACTTCTGGTTTCACGCGGGACACGAACAGCGGTCTCCTGGGTAAATGTTTAGACCAACCCATCCACCCCGACCTCCACCCTGACCTCCATCCTATGCAGGGTTTGTAACTGTTCATACTGCGTCACATGTCATTCCTCATGATTACGTAAACTTTATGCAAATTATAATGCACTACTGTTCATAGGTATGAGTACAAACAGTGTATAAGAACAGCACGATTGTTCTTCATCCAAGATGCAGCATATTGAGCATGACAGTTTTGGGAGGAGGAAATGATAAATCGTTGAGCGTTAAGAGCCCTTCACACCAGGCCTGCAGTTGCGTCTCTTGTAGATTTACGTCAGGCTGGATGGACATGGACATGGAGTTTTACCTCGCTGCTGTGGGGTTGAGATATGTGTCTTACCACAGAGTACCTGTGATATAGAAGCCATATTTTCCCCCTTTAAAACACTGTTTTGCAAAGAAATGTTTGCCATCCCTAAGGTTACCTCAGTGAACGCACGCCACGTCAGTTTAAACTTTTTTTTTGCCACAGATTTTGTTTGTTTCGACATATTTTGACCTTCCGACAGGGCTGTTTCAGATCTCCTCCATCCAGACCCCTACATTGTTCCAACAGGATGTGATGCACTAATTATATTTACAAGTGCAAGGCCCAGACTCCACAGTTACACCAACATGATAAACACACCTGCCGGCTGATGGCAGGACAACCTCACAGTGTTTGTCAGTGGATGTTAAAGCAATAAACTATGTCCATGCAAAAAAAAAAAAAAAAAAAAGAAGCCTGATGCAGTCCACAGACCGGAGGAGTCTTACTCATTCTGGCACCCAAAATGTTCCGCTCGGCTGAATCATATCTCATCTGAATGGTATTCGGAGCTGTTTTTTTCGACGGGTCACGATCTCATGGCGATGACTAGAAAATAGTGTCAAGTGACGCTGGATTTGTAAACTTTATCATTTGGTTTCTTCAATAAGTAAATAGAAACAGTAAATAAATGGCCAATTTTATTGCTTGACAAATAAGAAAAAAACTCCAGCCTGCTCTGGAGCTTTCAACTGTATGTCATGAGCTTCATCAGTCAATTGAGTTTGCTCAGATTGAATGGAGATTTTTTTAATAACTTAGAAAAGTATTTAAAAAATGAAAATGTTACACTTTGTGTTTGTTTCCTCTGTTATCTCTAAAATACAGAGGACTGCTATCATTTTGTCAATAATGCTTAACTACATATATGTAAATATGAATAATTATTCATTTGAGTTATTATTTCAATCATCATTTTTCCTGTCAAATACTTGATATGTCATTATGTGAAGTAACGTGACATATTATATGACATATTGAAATATTACCCTTCAGTAGTGACAGCCAGAGTTGATATATGATGCTGCTCCACTTAAACCTTATCGATTTCATTTATTGAAATGTATTGAACCTTTTATATATAAATCCTCCACATCAGACTCTCCAACTACAACAAACAAATAAAACCACAATGTACTTAATAATTTCACAAATTACCACAATACTAAGCTGATATTGTAGTACTTATTTCTACGTTTCAAATTTAGGACAAACTAAATATTTTTCTTATATTTATATTTCTTTGTATGTGTGAAATGTGCAGCCTGAATATATATGTACTAAATATACAAATGACAGTTAATGATTTTTTTTCTAAAGCTCAGCTCATAAAGCTATTGATTTTGACACAAAGCACAAATAGCTTTAGCCAAACAATACCACTAGGGGTCACTGAGCATCACGGTGCCACAAAGGTCACTTGCAATTTGGTGATAGCTACGATTAAAAGGCTTACACAATGATTTTCCAGGTCCAAATCCTATGCTAAATGATACCTATTTTCTTTTTCTATTTTTTTTACCATGTTCTTCTGCACAATCTGTTTCCTTCTTAATCCAGGGTCTCTTTTGAGCATTTAAATCAAACAGGTGTTCAGAATGTAGAAGGAGTCACGACAGCATCTGTGACACCTAACGTGCAGTGACCCACTAACGCGCCTGAACACAAACACTCACACACGCTCACACACGGGGGGACACGGAAGAAGTCCAATTTAATTTTTTAATACAACTTTTAATATTTATTTGATCCTTACTTGAAAATACGGGAGATTACAAGTAACTTTGTGAAAAAAAAGAAAAAGATTTGCATCTCATTTGGTCTCCAGAATAACTCAGGACTCATTCTTTTAATTTATCGTTGCCAGAACTCCCAAAGCAGCTATACATAACCCATAAGCTATTTCTAAAGAGTACATCTCATAACTGGGTTGCTTCTTAATTGTTTCCCAAGGGCTCCATTAGCGGCACTGAAATGACATGTGCAGAAGAAGAACGGGTATGTTGTTGAATCCTTTGGCCTGTTTTATACATCTAATCATGCACGCTTGGTGGACTGTTGAGAGAGAAGCTCAGGCTATAAGAAACAACACAGTTGAAAAAAATGAGCCCTGACATCTAGCGTCACCATGCTTACATACTTTACATGCTGCATCATGCAAACTGACGATGACGCTCATCTGAAGTAACAGTTTTGAGCCTGTAGATATGGCGCTACGTGTGCATGTGATGGGAAAAACTCTTCAGTTTGACTGATTGTTTTCCCACAGATACGTCGGATTGATATTTTGGCTTTACGTTATTTTTCTTGGGATTTTTTTTTTTAGGAATGGCAATGTCAGTGTCAATAACCCGTTGAATGTATTTTCATGACATTTTGTCCATGGTCACCAAAAGGATAAATCCTGATGACTTTGATGATGTGACTGTGGGGACACCCTAAAGGTTGACATGTGAGTGAAATGTCTCAGCGATAGCATTTGCATGTATTACATTGCCATGAATATGGTAGACATTCAGGTTCCCTTCACGATGAATTGTAACAACTTTGCAGTACTTTGGTTTGTAATGCCAATACCTGCAAAACTAATGACATTCCCATCCAAAAACAAAGCTTGAACCCAAAAATGGTGAACATGGCAAACATTTTACCTGCCAAACATCAGCACGTTAGCTCTGTCATGTTAGCATGGACTTAGCTTAAAGTGCAGCCTCACAGAGCTGCTAGCATTGGCTCTAGACTCTTATAATGTTACCATCGCGTCTTGTCGGCCAAATGGCAAGTTAACAATAACCGAAAATGTACTTGTTATAAATCAGTGATGCAGTTGCCTTACTCCCATACCTTATGTTGAAAACCAATTGTAGCATAATATGTTTTACTGCACTGACACCCCACAGTCTCTTTTTGTTTTTTTACACTTATCTACCCAAAGAGGTGGAATGTAACTAAGTAGCTACATTTATTCAAGTACTGTCCTAAAGTACAACTTTAAGGTACTTGAACTTTACTTGAGGATTTATTTTCATTACACTTTAGAGGGAAATATTGTACTTTTTACTCCATTACATTTATCTGAGAGCTTTAAGCTAATTACACACCGCTGCGTTGTAACTCTCACCGCCGGCATTTCTCACTTTTTTATAATGTTTTGATTTGATAAATGAATGGAGAAAATAATCAGGATTAATCTATAATGAAAATAATCATTAATTGTTAAAAAGGAGCTCCATCTCATCCAACTAAAACAGTAAAATCTTGCTTTTTACATTCATGCATGAGTAATAATAATCTAATGATGTAATATATACACAGGGGACTTTAATCTGCATTGAGTATACTTACATACTTTTACTAAATAACATTTCCAATGCAGGTCTTTTACTTGTAACAAAGTATTTTCACAGCGTGGTATTAGTAGTTTTACTTCAGTAAAGGATCTGAATACTTTCTCCTCCACTGTCTGTACATTCATTCACAGATTTCTACGATGGTTCCATAATGAAGCCAGTTGCAGCTGTTATTGTTTTGTTTTTCTGATGCCACTGCATCAAACACAAAACATTGTTTGACACATTATGAATTTGAAATATAACATCATTTGAACCACCCTGTTAGAAGTTTTCGTATCTCAACCTCTACATGAAAATCCTTCGCCCTGTCCAACAGGGACTTGGAGGGTTGGCTCGACTTGCACCAGCAGTCCATCCGTCATGCTGAGCAGCGACACCTGAAACACTCTTCCTCACTGAGCCAGGTCACGTGAGCACGGCGCTCCACCTGGACTCGCTGTCCTCGAGTGTTGACTGCATTTATGGGGTGTGTGTGTGTGTGTGTGTGTGTAATAAGAAATTGGTTGAACTTAGCCCTCTGGTAAGAACAGAAATATCCATCCAAATCTGAGTGTGATTTTGAGTCATCTGTAAAGCTAACAGGAAAATAAATCAGGCACAGAGGGAGATTATGTGTAGACTGACCCCTAAAACGGATTGAAAAAAATACAATACAAAAACAAATTATGTAAAACCAAAGTGGAGAAAGGTAGGGAGAGGTTGCTTCTTATGACCCTGAGCAGAGATACATAACACTATCACAGAAAGGCTTTTCTGAGCTTATCCATTTAGGGAAATGACACTTTCACATAACATGACGTAGCTTCAAATGTACAGTGAATCACAACAAACAGAGCAATAAATAATCACAGTTTGTAAAAATACATTTACCAAAAAGTATTCTGGCATAAAAAAAAACACGCCATAATTAGGAATAAATATATAAATAAATAAATAAATAAATAATACAAAAGTAGATAGAGGTTGCACATGAAACACTACTAGCCTTATTGCCATGTTTGCACCTGACATGCTAAAACCCATTGCACTGATCTGCTTCTCACGGCCATTGTCTCATTTACATGATCAAGGCTCTTTTTAACACATCGACTCGCACACTAATGAGTGGGAGTCCAGAAAACACTTCAGGGCTACATGCAGAAGTATGAGCCCTTAGGAAGTCCATTCAGTCTCATGCCAGTGTGTCCCCTCTCTCTCTCCCCGTCACAAGTGCCATCTATTTGGGCAAACAATGCCAACCCTCTTTCCCACCCCAGCCCCGGAAACAATGGCTCTCAATTACCAATTAAACAATAAATTAGAATATTAAAAGCCACGGAGGACGGAGGAGTGGGTGAGGTTGAGAAAGCCTGAGGTGTGTGACCCGATGAGAAGTCTGCAGATGTCGATCGGTCGGCTCTGTCATGCGGGCCCGGCCGCCTGTCTTTGACATGTAGAGAGAGAGGGAGAGAGAGGAAGGAGGAACAAACCTGAACCTCCTCCCCGCTGCCATCTCCACACTCAGGGCGCCCCATGTTCCTCAGCTAATCCCACTTTATCCAAGAGAGGCGGGCTGTCAGGTCTGGGAAAGGGGAGCGCGGGGGCAGAAGGAGACAAAAACAGGACAAACACATAAGTTTTTATACATTTTAAGGACTGTTTAAGTCCTCAGTCTGGGGGTAAAGAATGGACACACTCACTCGTGAAAAAGCCTCATAAAGAGGCTTCAGAAGAGACTCCCACAGAATTAGTTAAGTGCATAGAGGCAGTAAGAATGCAGGTGATTGTGTGTTGGTAAAATGGGACTCATTTAAGAGCAAACGCCCGAGGAAAACACACCTGGGGATAAAAGAAAGCAGCAAACACACAGCAAGCTGCTTACAATCACATTTTCTTTATGTCCATCACGGTGAATAACAATGAGTTATTTATGGCCTGTAAGAAAAAGCCCATTAGATTTTAATTCACTTGTAAAGCCTCATGGTAAATGGATCATTTGACTGTGTGTCCATGGTGTAAATGTGGGCTTGTGCTGTGTGTGAGTCATAGTGATCATGGGGCATATCCTGCTAATCAGCAGACATTTAAGTGAAGATTCAAGATCAGTTTTTGATGTGTTAGTGTGTTTATGAGAGGACTTCTCATCATGTAGATGTGGATTATGTTTATGATATATGGTAAACAATATAATAGGTTCTCTAATATTCTGAAGGGGGGGGGGGGGTCACTTTTAAAACAATCTCTAAACATTTAATTAATTATTAAAATAATGGATATATAATGTTCCTGTCCACACATTTAAATTGGCTGAAGTGAAGCTTAACTTTACTCTGATCTCATCAGCAACTTAAGACCCCGTCATGAGTTAATGGCAGTTTTATTACGGGCTAATGATTTGGGGATCAGCTCACCGCTTGTGTTCCAGATGGCGTTGGTGTGATTCTTGTAGCCGTTCTTCATGCACTCGTCCACATAGGATTTGGGGTCGCAGCCCGACATGAGGATCTCTCTCAGCAGGGCGATGTACGCTATGGCCAGCCTCAGAGTGTCTATCTTGGACAGGCGCTTCTCGTAGGGAAACGTCGGTACATGGCAGCGCAGCTCCTCAAAGGCGGAGTTGATGCTCAGCATCCTCTTCCTCTCGCGGATGTTGGCGGCATGTCGCTGCACCTTGTAGGGCTGATGGGGCGCCAGCCGCCGCGCCCTGTGCTTGGTCACCTCCAGGGGGTCATCCATAGAGGAGCTTTCCCCTTCGCCGCACACGTCCGCCTCCGGAGACTGCACGTCGAGGTCGGTGAAGGTGAGCTGTGCGTCCGGGAACATGGACTGACTGCCGAAATTGGACCAGGGCGAGAGCTGGCCGGTGGCCGTGCTGTAGTCCAGCAGGAAGGTGTCCAGTTGGCTCTGAAACTGGAAGTTTTGGTCCATTTGTCCCCAAAGTGCAAAATCCGTGGTGCCATCATGGTCAAAGTCAAAAAGCATGTCCTCCATATTTTCAAATAAATTGATTATGTTTCTTTTCCAGTCTCTAAAGCGCAGAGTTCCGTTAATAAAGCAACTCTCTCCCTGCATGTGCCTGAATCTCTGCTGTGTGACACCCTCCTGGGCACATCTCCCGGATTAAATACTTCCAGGGCCTCCATGTTTCTCGGCGGGTTGCTCTGGCCAATTCTAAAGGCTGAAAGGGAGCTCTTAAGAACACTTTACCCCTCCTTGTGGATCGTTCATTGCTTTAAAAACGTATTACAAAGGAATCAGTTGATCTCCAAACGACAAAAAAAGCGGGGAAAACACGTGTCCAATTATAAACTTCCCCTCAAGTAGGCCCGCTAATATTGACAAAAAACACTCAGTATTTAGCAGTCATTGGAGGGATTGTGCTGAGCATTATGGCGCAGCAGGCCATGAAAACCCGGTGGCCTCTGAATGGGACTGTTTTATCTATTAAAGCTCAGCTGACAACAAACACTACTGTCAGAAACACATGAACGCTCTTTGTTAGCACGAAATGTAACGAGATTTTAATGGGAACGGAGGATTTTCTTATGTTTTGCCTTTGGGTTTATTCTGGTCTAGACATATTTTGACGCACTGAGGTCAGATGCCAAACCGACCTTTAAGATGCAGAATATTCCAGAAGAATCGCCACAATTCGTCCCACATAATTCAAGGTCTAGTAGCCACATTAATGCGCTCCTAATTTGCAAATGATATGACTGACTAAATGGCAAACCATGGAGAGGACGCGCGCTGTAATTACGCCGGGGTTAATCAAATAAGCGAGTTCTTTCTTTCGAGGTTGGTTGGAGGACCGCTTGGGGATGAACTTTAATTCAAAAAGGCTGTATGTTTGCTGACACGTGGTTTTGATTTGACAAAGTCCTCCAGGATGCTAATTTAAAAGGGGATCTGTTTGTTGGAGTAAACACAGGCGACATGAGGCCTTTGGCTGCAGAAGGAGGCTTTATCAGGAGGCAGCAGCTGATGTCACCAGAATTATCACAAAGACAGGTGAAGTTGTGACGGACAGTTGGTGGCATCACCAAACGTAGTAGCCTCACATGTGATATAGGCTGTATTTTAATTAGAAATAAATAAAAATAAAGTCCCATAAGGCACCCTTCTTGGCATTTTGGTCATATTTAATTTAATAATACATGTTCCTTGAGGTGTTCCAAGTTGAATCAAGAGCAGACATGATTTATTCCTCCTAAATAGTTGCAGATGTGATGAATGTATTTTGGAAGTTGACGCACAGACAAGTTGTTTTCTTTTTAAGAAGCACAATAAAAGGCCACTAATCTGCATTCTTCTTCAGTGAGTTTTGATTTCCCTGCAGGGACCTCAGCATTTGTTTCAGGAAACAAATCAAAGGTGCTGCTATTTTCTAAAGGATTGTGTTACAATACTAATGAACATACACGGTCCCAGTGTTCACCATCCTACAGTTCAATTAACCCATTAGACTGACACGCAGGAGAAATGAGAAAAGACAACATCCTGATTAATAATGGGTCCATTGTTATCCAGCCCGGCATCTTGTTTTAACTCTAGGAGTCAATAAAAAAACAGCTTGGAGTGTAACTTAGGCACGAACGACAGAGTGCGTGCGTTGTTTAGAAGGTCTGCTTTTGGATTAACGCGTCATCAAGTTCTCCTTCTTTACATTTCTGATCCCGGATGTCCTCTGACAGTTGTTGGGGATTTAATCGGCTAGTGGAGGGAAGATATTCTACTGCGTAAAAAACGAGTTTAATGACGCACCGCTCTCTGTGGCGTCTCTGTTTAAACTGTGTTTATATAGAATGACAAACAGGGAGATATGGGAACTCTTGGCCTAAAATACAAGTGTGATATTATGTGTGAGCTGTGGTGTCGGGGTTAAACCACGCAAACTAGAATATAACTAATATTTTTACTAGGGGTGGTGGGAACATTTTAAAATGTCATATTTGGGAATGTAAAATAAATGATTGGCTTTATTGTGTCTTAATTCAGAGTATTAAAATAATCCAATATCAAGTCAAATCAGACCATCTCATTGCATTAAAGCGACGTTGGGACTCCGGAGCTACTACTAGATGTTAGTGGCTGACACGTGTTACATCGTAAAACCAATTCAGATTGTCTCTGTTTGTTCGGCTTCGTAATTACCGAAGAGGAGCAGACAGCCTGCGCTGAGAGGTGCGGGCCCGGCTGTCAGGACCTTCTGCCAGGCTGCCAGCCGCATCTCACTCCCAGCTGACGGTCCTGGTTTGGTTTGGTCCAGGCTCAAGAGACGCGCCTGTCAGATTCAGATCCGCCTTATTGTTTGTACAACAATTCAAGAGGGCTGAAGGCTTTGAAAAGAACGAAAGATAGCAGCCCTTTAGAAAATGTGAAAGGAATGAGGAAACAGTACAATAAGAAAGATAAACTCACAACTCAACACTGAGCTGAAGACGGGGACATTTATTTATCTGTCGACTGAGACGTGAAATCTGTTTGTGTGTGTGTGTGTGTGTGTGTGCTTGTAAACAGTTTTTACAGCTTCAATTCAGTATGTGTGGTCTGGGGCGGATTATGAGACAGTGGGCCCCTGGGCTCAGACATGCAAAAGGCCCCACCGCCTCACTACATAGTAGCAAGACACACACTTTATAGCTGTTTAGCCTCTATTTGTCATTTTGTGTCATGTCATAATTGTTTTGTCTTAATGTAGTTACTTTTTTATTTTCTGTGTTCGTTTTGCCCCTTCTCGTAGTCATTTTGTGTCTCTTTGGGATTGTTTTGTCTTTGTGTAGTTATTGTTCGTCTCTCTGGTGGTTTTTCCCCTTTTACTAGTTGTTTTGTGTCTCTTTTGGGTCACTTCGTGGCCATTTTGAGTCTCTTTGTAGTTGCTTTGTGTCTCTTTGTGGTCATTTTGTGTCCATTTGTGATTGTTTTACCTCTTTTTATAGTTGTTTGGGAGTCTGTTTGGCATTTCTTTGTAGTCCTTTTGTTCGCTTTGTATTCGTTTTATGTTTCTTTGTGGACATTCTGAGCCTCTGTGACCTTTTGTAGGTGAAGAGCAGTGGGCCCTTGACACATTGATAATCCACCCGTGTGTGGTGCCTCATTCGTTGACATGCAGGCTGCACTGCGGCCCAAATGTTCTCCTCTCTCCGACGGACGTGCTTTAAAATCCTGACCAGGGCTTCCAGCCCAGAGGACCGGACAGCATGGAGAAGTCAAGTGCGCCTCTTGGACGCTGCGCGAGGCCACATGCACGCAATTAGGACTGCGGTTTTGAAGCTGTTTCCCACCTGGGAGTTACGGTGTGGAAAACAAGGAAGTTAATGTAACTGCGAATCAAACGCAGATCGGATTGGATCCACACCTGCTCTTTCATGTCCTTTATGATATTATGATTCCTAATCAGTGACATATTTTGGGGGGATTAGAGTGAACAGTGTTAGCTCACACAGGACTTGTGTCATTTCCTACAAATCACCGTGCGGTGTTGCTAAACTCTTTTCAGAATTACTGCCAAAATACATAATATCCAAACGTCTCTCTTTGTATTTCTCTTTCTCTTTCTTTCTGTCTAACACTTTCACAATATCTGTCTCTATGTCTGCCTCATGTTATGTTCCCCCCTCCCTAGCAAAAAGAAAAGTTAACATTTCGGGGTTCTGTTCAGTGACGCACGTCTTGTTTGTTTGGGTACAAGGCTGATACACATCTTGGTTCTGAAAGCCTCTGCTATGAGAGAATGGCATAGCAGCCAAGTAGTGTAATCTTCAGCGCTGGCCACAAACAGCTCTTTGATCCGCGCTGGGACTGAGCCATTACAGTGTCACGGCACATTGAAGCGATAGCTCTGAGCAGAAGTTACCCTTGACCACAGATTCTGAATCAGATAGCCTCAGGCCTTTTACCTTTAAAGGTAAGCTACAATCAGCATTAATGCAATGAGCAGTATGTGCCCAGCTTCAAAGGGCACGCCAGTCAACTGCATGAAAATAATGCAGGAAATGCCTGGACTGATTGCATGCAAATCTCTCTTGCATGCAAAGTATTTGTGGATTTTGGGTAACATTCAGCTCCGTCTTTGGGGCGACAACACGTGCTTGATTTGCGAGCCTGTACCGTGGTCATGTGTGTGACGTGTGCCACCGGGACAAACTCAGGTACTTCTACAAAACCTGCCAAAGAATTGAATCCGATTCTGATCCTTAAAGTTAAGTAGCAGCTTGCTGGCTCCGAGCCCATTCCTGTCTGCATTTCAGGCCCAGGTCTGGTCTGGAAAAAGCATCATGGTCGTAAAGTGGGCCTTAAGCAAACACCCCTCCGGGGGCAACACCCCTCTCCCTGGACCAGCGAGCGCCTGAGGCTGGATCTGAGCCCCGGGCCTGATAAAAACACATCAGTTTTGCAGCATGGGTGTGTATACACTGCATGACAACAGGTGGTATTTAGATAATAGGACTTTATATGTGTGCACAACACATCATAAGCTTCCCCCATCACTCTCACTATTAATCCCAATCTGTGCATTCATTATGAGACTTTTGGTGTGTGAAAGGCCACAGAGACTATGAGAGAGGACTGATGTGTAGGAATGTGAAGACTGTTATCATCAGTGACACCTGCAGAGCACCAGCTGTCAATACCATTCCCTCTAAAATCACCTGACGGCAAAAGATGGAGTTTATTGTCAAAAAGGAAAGTTAATTTCCTTCATTTGGAATTATAAACTGTTTTTTTTTTTAAAGCATATTTCCAGAGCTCGAGGACAATGAAACTCAGTCAACCCATTAAAAGGCCATTTCAACTTTCAGGTCAAATAAGAAAAATGAAAAAAAAAGTTTTTTTCCATGACAGCAGCAATATACATAGGCCTACTGGAGACATAGGAGAGGTTCAATAGGCCTTCTTCCAACTGGATGTGTGCGCGGCTGTATCAGCAATGTCAAACTTAAGTTTTCAAGTGTAAGAATCAACTCAACATTGGGGAGCTTGTCAAGTTCCCATACATTTCTGTAATGAGTTACAGTATTTTACAACCAGATAAACTTTGAAAATCAGAGTCATGTATCAGTGGATTTTGGAGAGTACCAAAACCCCTCTGCTTGTAATAGCTGGCAAAATCTTACTATAGTACAATGTGAGAATACCGGTCGTACCTTTTTTTCCACTTCTGAAAAATGTTGGAAAGTAGATCTGTGATCAGAGAAGGAAACAAAACTGATTTTAAAGGAGAACTCCAGTAATTTATTTTTTGCACTAATTTAGTTTTAGGTTGTTTCTTTCCATAAGAAAAGGATACAAAAAAAAGATAACGATAAAAACTGAAGCTGCAGAAGTTGAAATATCCTAACCTTTAGCCCCTAGCATGTGTCATTCCCCAGAAACCCTGGATCCTACATTTCCCATAATGCAATGTGATACCGTCTTTCATTAGACCCTATCTGCCTCATAAATGTCCACATTTTTCAAACCCCATAGACTCTGTCTTTTTAATTAAATATATTTTGTATTGAGGAATTATATTTTATTATATATCACGTACATTTCACTTTTTCAAGACTCATTTTCATAGTTCTTACATTTGTGCATGTAGCATTGGAGTCATTAGGATTTTGAAATAAATAAAAGGCACAGAGGTGATATCCAAATAAAATGGTACACAGGCAGAATAAGACATTTCTAAATCCAGAAAAGAAAAGCTTATTACACCCGTAATAATCCTTAACTCTCAGGTACTTCACATCCCCAATTTTTAACTACATTTTTAAGGCCGAACTAAGATAACCCTCACATAAAAGACATTTGGTGGAGTGCCCCTTTAAATATTTGAGTGGAGGTAGAAACCTAAAAAACTAAGTAAAGTAAAGTGTTGCACTTGAGGTGATTTAATCTGATATCAGTCACATGATGTCATACAGTTATTTTTCAATCAACAGCTGTTCATCGGAGTGTCATTTGTCCACTTCGGGAGCTCAATCTTTTCAAATCTATCTGAAGATCACTGGCATGTGGATGATTCTTAGACGTGACGATTTTGTTGTGCAGCCTGTAGTAGGCTGTCATTTATGGCGACACTCTTGCTGAAACCAGATGTGAATATGCTCCTCCAGCAACTGCACTTCCTTGGAACAAAACACTATCAGGTCCATGGAGACTCACACACACACACACACACACACACACACACAGACACACACACACACACACACACACACACACACACAGGCCCGATACTCAGGAGATGGTCTTAACAGGCACGAGGGCGTCCTAGGTCACTGCAGAGACATGCCGGTGGACCCACCGCCCCTAAAGACCAGCTGCTAGCTTTGTTGTGCACTAGTTGTCTTCATCTCTCTTTGTCCTGACCCTGTTGTTCAGGTCAGAGTTTTGTTGCACGTTTTCCCATCTTGCTTAAGAGAAAATGAAAAGAAGCGTTTTTTTTTGTTTTTTTTTTCTGTTCAGGGTTTTAACGAATTCTGCTCTGGATTTGATTTAGACCTGAAAAGAAATGCTGTCACTTAGGACATTCACACTTGACAATCCTCTTTTTTCACAGGTCAAGTGGTGGATAGGATATGGTGTCCAAAGCAAGCGGATAAAAGAAGATTGTCGTGGTTGAATTTGGGGATAGAGCGCGTTGGACACAGCGGGTGAATATGTTGTTGAATGCTCCGAGACGAGGGAGACAAAACAAAGAATGCAAACAGCGAGCATCTCTAATGTCCCTCTATAGATAACTGGGTGATTATCTGATCATTTTCTTCTGTTCAGATGAATGCTTTCCCTCTGCTGACAGATTCTCCACGTCTATAATGGGGACTCATCCTCACCTGAATGAAAGGAGAAAGTGACAAGTGCCCTTTGCTGTCTGCATTTATCGCTGATCTTGGTTAACTAGATAGCTCGGTAAAATATCAAACTCATCCCCAGTGATTGGAAACCAAATCCAGCTGTAAAGAAACACAAATTCAATCTTTGTATGGTGGATTTATTTAGAAATGAAATTTTTTTTATTACAATGGAAACCCACTTTAATAATCAAACAAGCTTCTGTGCAAGCAACAAAGACTTTCCTTCTTCCCTTTTTTACATTTTCCATGTTGATTTTAATTTTGCCATAATGTTCATGTAGTATTTTTTTTTAATTATGGCTGTACATGGGATGTACACAGTGGTTTTGAGAAACACAAACGGTAACAAAATGAACCAATCAGCACCTTTAAAGCTCACCAATTAATACACCAGGCAGGCTGTTCTCATTCACTGTTTGTACTTATACCATCGCAAAAGCAATGCACTATAATTCATATACTGTATGACACATGTAATTGTGAGCCAGGAGGTGCAGGGCCGCCTCAAAGGAGGTCAGGTGATGTAATATAAAGTCTGAAGAAGGCACGGAAATACTTTTTCTTAAGATATCATACGAACCATTGAATGAGGATATGTGGAATTAGGCTTTATTTCCTTCATACAAAAACATAAGTTTTGGTAGTTTTTAGTGGCATTATAACCGTGAATATTTCTTGGCCGCACGCAGCAAACTTCCTGCAGTCCTGTCGCCACCATGAGGTCGCTGGCTGCTGCTTGGAGCTTCATGTTTACCGTACAGATATGAGAGTGGTATAATCTTCTCATAACTCTGGACAAGCGACTCAATACATGTTCGAGTGTCAAACTACTGTGTAGTTCCATTCTTGTATCCATTCTACATTCATGTATCCGCTGGTACATTTTGACAAAATAGGTCAAGAAATATGTATTGGTTTTGAAATCTTTTCCAACAAACAAGAACGTGGGAACGATTTGAATGTTTTACATTCTGTCTGGGTGAAGACGGAGCTAAGCTTTCACTCTACAAGAACCCAAACACGTATGTGCTAAATTTCACATCCAAAGTAATACTATTGCAAAGCCAAAGCATCAAAGAATGTGTTGTGTCTAAATAATTGCTGAACATGAGCAACAATAATTGCTTTTATCTTAAATAACAACTCCATCATCACAAATAATCCATCGATAGAGCATTAAATATATATAGTACGGCGGTGGCAAAGGGTTGCAGATTATGCATGACTCAACTGGCATACGACAAAAACATCTCAAGCAGGAGGAAGTGCCTGCTCTTGCCAAGGATATAGAGGGAGGAAAGAGAGTGGGTGCATAAAGGAGGAAGGTTGGGCTGTTAAAGATATAGAGATCTTTTTCAAACAGGTCCCATCTGAAAGAATAATGATGGCTGTATTATTTTTCCCCAAGTTGTTGGCACGATCGAGCCAAACCTGCATACCGGAGAGGAATCACAACTGCACAGAGGCGCTCTGGAGATTAAAACTGGTCCACAGCAGCTCCATCACAGTGGTCGAGTTTAAAGATAAAAACGAGAAACTGACTGGGGAACGATCAAGAAATGATTGACTGAGTTTTTGAGTCATCCACCAAATGCTGGAGAGACACAGGGATAGTGATAGAGTTTCATGTTGCAGCGGAAGATATAAAGTTCAGGATTGATTTTCATCTGATTTATATCAAAATCTTGATTTCAGCTCAGGCTCACACGATCTCCAGTTGCCTGTAATGTGAGATGGTGTGCATGGTAAGAATTGTTATACTGTACAACCAAATATAAAGCGGCCGAATGGAAACAATCACTCGGTTATGCCATGTAAGCAAAATTAGAAATTGTATGGTGTTCAGATGTTCTTTTCTTAAAAACCGAACAGCAGTTTTCTGTGTAAATCATTACACAATCAGCTGTTAGCCAGTGTCTCTAAATATTGCTGATCCAATGTTAAAGTTTTAAAAACACTCTTCATAACAGGCACAAACCAGAAGAGCACTTGGAGGGCGCAGAACTCTGCCAAGGCCGTTTCCATAAGTGAGAAATAATGCGTGCATCCGCCCCGTGACTCGTATCCGCTCCAAATTGTAATGAGATTTTTCTTGGCCCACGAAAAATTATTCCACCAAGTTTCATGAAAATTGTGAGAGTAGTTTTTCCGTAATCCTTCTGACAAACAGACAAACTGACAAACAAACCGACCCGAAAACATAATCTATCTAAATGGAGTTGTGGACAATTTGTATTTTATTAGGTATTTTCCGGTTGGTGACTTTATGTATTAGAATTAAATTCTTCAATGGATGCTTGTTCTTTCCTCAACATTCTGCAGCTTTTCCGCTCTATACAACATAATACTCTAACTGTGCATCTGCTACAGCTTTTTCCAAGTCTTTTTTATGGTTTCTTTAATCCTACACAGATGAGGGAAATTTGCCACTCAATGACATGCAAATAAGACCTTTAAGCATACATTTGTGTGATTGACATCTTATCAAACAGTGAAACCAATTTATCTGTTCACTGTTGGGTGCAAAAAATGCTCAATAATTCTTTGCTATGACTATTTGACCTCGGACTGATCTGCCCCCCCAATCATTCAGACCCCAAGCCTACGAGCCACGCAAGCATTTCTAATCAAAGGCACTGAATTAATCCAACCTTAAAAACAGAGCAAAGTCACACATTGCGGCTCACACTAAAAGCTTCAGCATCTGAGAACAATTAAACGTCTGGTTTCCATGAGAGGCTGATTTGCCAGCTGACAGTTGCAATGGGGGAAGAGCCCACCCCCAGTACCACCATCAGACAACACATATTAGCAATGTGGCCTGAGCGATTTTACATCACAAAGTCAAGGAAACAGCTTTAGAAATAAGAGCAGCAGCAATGCAAACGTTCCGATCCATTTGTAGACGTGAGAGGTGCATTTACTTGCTTGTACAGCATACTCACTCCCCTGCGCCAAAACCCCCCGTTTGCTCCAAAATGGCACCAAAGAATAAAGCTTTGACACTGGGCGATTGCACTGCCTGTTCTTGAAATGCCATGCAAATTATCCTGTGTCAAAGGAATAGTTCTTGAATTTTTTTTTATTTTGCTTACTAACTTTTTACATGTTAGATAAGGAGATCAATCATGTTACAATGTCAATACAGTAAATATGAAGCTACACCTTGTTAGCTTAACGTTGATAAGCACGCTTTAGAGGTGCTAGCAGTGGGATATGGTCACTTTTGAATAGAGCCAGGCTAGCTATTTCCAGTCTTTATGCTAAGCTAAGCTAACTGTCTGTTGGCTATAGGTTCTGCACCGTGTAAGCAAACAAGTGTATTTGCCAAAATCTTTAACGATTGCTATGGGTGTTATATAGATGATTGTGAAGCTGTCAATTAAACAATGTCCGTTGTACCTCTTTGACCTAGTAAATGTATAATGTGTGTATCATAAGATGTAATATTCCATTACACTATCTTCCCTTCTCTTGCAGTGTCTGCTGTGCAGGGCACTTAACCCCTTAATTTCCCAAGCGGAGCTGCTCAGCAGTCAGCAGTAGTACACTGGGGTTGTGCTGGGAAGCTCCCAGGTGTGAACTGTACAAATGTGAAGCAGGGCGTTACTGAAAAGGAACACATGTGCTCAGTAAATCCTCTCCAGATAAATAAAGTAAAGAAGATGTTGCCCTTGTAGAGGTTCAATTGGATTATGGTCCAGATCCAACTTTCAACTGATTCCACAGGGGTCGGCCTGTCTTCCTCTACAGAGAGCCCCCACTTGCAAGGCTGAAACAAGGAAAGTTTCCCATAGAGGCTGTGCAACCATAATTGACCTCTAACTTCTAAGTGCTTGTGGCATAATGCTCTAATTTTACAATCCGAGAAAGAAGAGAGGAACCAGCACATCAAGAGCTGAAGATGGTTCTGGTCTTTGCCTCATTAAATTTATTTCTCAAGTGTTTTTAAACCGTAGATTCCCTCTTTGTGCATTAATGTTTGCACACCATTACTCCAACAATGGGATAAATGGCACCGAGCTGGGATTTTTGTGACCTCTAAATCAACAACGGCTCATCTACTCAAGCTTTCCATCTCCAGTGTGAGGAGTGTAAGAAGAGGTGGTCTTCATCCGAGAGTGCTTTTTCCATTTGAGACAACCCCACGTCCAACAAACACACACCCCTTCCCCAATATGGATGTTTGCAATGGATTGAATGGCTCATGAAGTAGGTGTTACCGTATTAACTGGTTTAACTGCTGCCAAGAACAAAAAAAATAAACCTTATCCATGAGTAGGCCTAATCTTGGAACATTTCATATAGACAATCGAGCAAAACTAAAAAAGACAGAGAAATGTGGTGGGGAGGAGGAGAGAAGGAATAAAGGTCGGAAAACAAAAAGTTTTCATAAGAAACAGATTGCTAAACATAAACACCAATCATTTGACAGGAGCAGAAACAGGAAATTAGATTCCCAGGAGCTGGAAAATGCATCCACAAGTGAAAAATTTGTATCAATGAATCATTGTATTTTGCCTGCCACAGTTGGATGAGGAAAAGGAAGGTGGGAAAATGGAGGAAAAAATGTAATAACGAAGGAAACAAAGAAAGATAGAGAGAGGCGAGGAAGACACAGAATGGAAAGAATCACCCACAGATGGAAGAAAGAGTGGGTCAAGAGGGACACCAGACACTTCCCTGGTCTGCCAGATACCACAGGAGCTTCTGTCTTGGCTTCCCAGAAGTCGCTCCACCACCATCCTTCCCCTTCATCATCTCTTCATCTGTCTTCCAATCTCTCTTAATGGACACTGTGAAGAGGGCCGAATGTTAGAGCGCAGAGGCCCAGCTTTCTACCCAATTTCCTCAAAGACCAGGACTCTCTGTAGCAGCAAGAGAAGACAAAAAAAACAGAATAAAGGGCAGTGATATAAAAGTCATCACACACAAAGTGAAGTCAAATAAATACAGGTAAAGGGAAACGCAGAGAAAGTATATTCTAAGGATGACAGCTACAGTATGGCTTGGCTCAAGCTCACCAATCGTTTCTATACTTTGGTTTTTGTTCGGAATAAACAAATGCGATATAGCATGTTAACTAGTGAGTTGAAGAGGTGCTGGTAGGCATATTTTGTTACATTTGGACAGAGCCATGCTAGCTGTTTCCAGTCCAGCTGGCTGCTGGCTGTAGCTTCATATTGAGTCGATATGAGAGTGGAATCGGTCTTCTTATCTACGGTAACTCTTGGCAAGAAAGGGGAAGAATTGCCCTAGAATCAGTGTTACCCTCAACAGAGCATTGTATTCCATTATTATAAAAAAGGGTAAGCGTTTGAGAAACACCTTGAAACTGTTCATCAATAAGGAATACTTTTATATTTCACACAATACTTGAACCCTTATGACAATGTGTTGATGCTATTATAACAATCATGCTGAGTGACAGAAGCTCCACTCAGCCCCTTGCCTCCTCCTTCTCTCTTCATTTGTCTCCTCTGGGCTTCTGTCTTGTGGGACTGTAGTAATGTAGTTTAGTGTGTCTTGTGGAAATTTGCGAAACATTTTGGGAGACAGCAAAGCCACTGTGATCAATAGCATCAGTTGATTTCCTGCCGAGTCACCTGAAACACTGGAGCCATCTAGCCAATTTGATGAGTCATTGCATTCTTGAAGCAAAAGTCATAACTTGTCACACAGTGAATTAGAGTGGATACCCAAACCTCCCAATTACTGGATTAACATAAAGAAGGATTTCAGCAAACTTTGTCAAAAACAAACTTTTTTTTCCATAAGGGAAACCACAACAACAAAAAATGTATTTTCAGTCACATCATTTGAAGTGAAATATTTTTGGTAAGGGTTTTCCCAGTCCCAAAAGCTATAACCACTGGACACAAAGTCTAATAATACAACATGAAACCCTTGTTTGACAATACAACCACTGTGTCTCCCACTTGAAATGTAACAATAGTAACATCAAGCTTGACAAGAGTTCCTGCAGGGACCCAGTGAAGATGGATTGGATGCTCCTACTGTTTTAGAGAAGTCAGGCTAGTACATTTAAGATAATATACAACTTAGCCTAGAGTGGAGGAGTACTGAAGCCAGGCTTGTGACCTGCTTTTCTTAAGGGTTTGACCTCACAGCTGCCCCCTCATGGGCAGGAGGAAGTTCGGCCTAACAACCTGGAGACTACGGGTACGCGGCCAAACTGGCAATCGTTGCAGTGTTTTGGGGGTAATGAAAAATAATTTCCTCCTGAAGATGGGCCTCAGGAGATCCAGCTTGGCTCAAAGTAGAGGAGTGTGAGCCATCCAGGAGGAATTCCAAGGCGGGGTGACCGAGAGCGTCAGAGGGAAATGTCAAAGACAGACAGCGGTGTCAGGCTGCTGTACCCTGGACCTGTTTACTCAATACCTGATTAAACTGCTCTGTGAAGGAATTCAACATCCAGAGTGGAGCATGAATCAAACAGAACTGGCGTTAAGTCACTAATGTGCAGCGCAGAAATGCCAAATGGGACAATTTTATTTGAAAACCACCTTTTGCAATATATTATGTAACAAGCATACTTTCTTAATCTTAATTCTAAGAATGCAACTTTCTCCTCACCAGCAGTATTCAATTATCTTTCTGGATAAGATGATACTGAAGATGATATGATGGGTGGTGGTGGTCTAGTGGTCTAGTGGTTAGGCTTCCGGAAGGTTGTGAATTCAATACCAGGGGCTGCCACCATTGTTTCATTGTTCCCCCAAGCAAGGCACTTAACCCCAAATTGCTCTTAATAGCCTGATGTTGCTCTGTCAACTTTAACGTCAACAGCAATGGGCAACCTCCGAAAAGTCTCATTATAGAGGACTATGAGAAAATGACCTGACATCTCACTGGATTTATTACCTCAGTAAACGTTTTTGCTAATGAGTCTCAATTGCTGGTTTCAAGTCTTCTTCAATACAGCATGATGTTCATTTCATAAATGATGGTCATATTTAGAGTAAAATAGACGATAAAGCAGGGTATGCTTTAGGCGTGGCTACCTTGTGATTGACAGGTCACTACCACAGCGTTGTTCAGCGTTTGGTTGTACTAAAAGACACTTTAAGAAATTGTCAGTTATATATCTTTTCCGATAAGTACATTTAGCATTAAACATGATTTTTTGCTAGCCAAAATTAGCATCCCAATTAAAATCACAGTACACGTGAATCATGGGCACACCTTGCTAACTTGGTAGCTGATAATTTAGCAGGTCTCTTCACGAATGCCCAATTTGAGCTATCAAAACGATAGTCCACAGACCAACAGGTGACTTAACGGTAAACACATCCACTGCAGCATATGGTCATCAGTTTTTGTTCCAATTCAGACACTTACAGCAAGGAAATAACCATTTTCAGGAAATGCTTATACAGTTAGAAAAGCAAAGAGATTCAAGCAGCGTTGATTCTGCTGAGAGAACTAATTCATACATACATTTTAGTTAAATCAACAATACCACAGATGCGTATGAGCAAATAGTAATAGTAAGAGATGTGAGGTTATAATGGCCGTGATGTACAATGCATGAATATGTTTGGAAATTATTAGTCAGCTGGTAGCCAATCAGCTGATATCATACTTGATTGTGAAATGACTTCAGTTGTCAACCTGCACCAATTACTATCAGTAAATCTCCCATAGTTTTAATCGAACACTGTTGTCTCAGCTGTATCTATCTGGGCATGGAGGGTTATTGCTAATTTCTTTAAACAATACATAGTGGTCTGGCACTGCTATATGTCTATTTTCCATAGATTTCAAAGGACCATATGTCATGTAGCCCTAAGACACATTTTAAATTCAAGTAACAAAAGGAAAATAACCAAATTACAGTTGTGTGTTTTTTCTAGTTTAACAGCACCATGGCAAGAATTAGACTAAGTGACTTTGGCAGATTCCACCATCTACACTGACGTGCTGTTCCGGTATTCTCCGCTTGTTAAATCAGCCGGACATTTGAAGCTCGGAAAAAAAGGCCATGATGGAAAATCCTCCTCCCTCTGAATGTCCATCCCTTTGTTTTATGAGGAGACGATGATTGGTATTTTTACAGGGCATCCACTGGTGTTCTTTAAGGTCAGTGATTTCAGCTGTAGGCCATATTACGGCCTAAAACACAACTGAGGCAAGATGACAAAGACAGATTCAGTGTTAATTAAGCTGCAAAATGTGTTCACAGCTGTTTTCTCACAGGAACCCATACATTACCTACATTAGTTGAAGTGTCACCTTTCGCTCGACTGACTCTTTTCTGATGGGGAGACAAGACACTAAAAGACGTAACCAGGTCATGACCCTTACAGAAGCACTCTGCTGCACTTGTGTATAACGTTTTCCACTTTCCCAGGCGCTTGTTTCAATACCCAGACTTCAAAGAGCACTTGAAAAGGTAGAGATATCTACCCCGACCCCATATCCACTCCCTATTTACACAGGGGGAAAGTGGAGCAATGTGGTTCATATTATTTGATAAGCATCCCATATTCTCAAAGGTATTTTAATGACCTGTGGCTATTGCTTTCATGGTTCTTGCGCTAACTCTCCAATGACACATAGGGCGCATGCACATGGAAGGGTCTTTGAGTGAAAAAGGGCTCACAAGATCTTTATTACACAATGACACCCGGCGTGTAGACATCGTTCTGTATGATGGAGAAAAAGCTCAGTTTCATTTCTCCCAGACCACTGGTATTCATTATGTGTCTTCTTTTTCCATGTGTCCGTTTATTTTCCGCTGTCTGGAGAAGTCAGGGCAAGCGTGTGTTCTTCCCCTGCCATGACTGTACAAGTGTGTACTGATGGCAGTCAGGAGGGACGCGTTGTGTATTGTTTTAGGCCGTGCGGCGTGCCAGCTGTCATGGATGGCCTTGGTCGAGGTTTTTCCTCCGGCCTCTGTGTTTCTCACACGTTACAAGTGCAGTCTGTGAGGTCTTTGGCAGCCACGTCAAACCATACTCTGATAAGTTTAGACCGAAAAACAGGGGTCCTTCCACGCAGGGTTTTTCACAACATCAGCATAAAGATTCATCTGAGCCCTGATGTAGGCCACCCAGGCACTGCTGTCAGTATGTTAGGAGTTAGGAGTCTTTTAAAGCTTATACCTCTTTCACATTTACCATTGCCAAGGAGGTTATGTTTTTTTTTCGGTTCAGTTTGCTGGTTTGATTTTGTTTGTTTGTCTGTTTGTCAGCATGATTATGGAAAAGCTACAGACACAATGTTGATGAAACTTGGTGGAAGGATGTAGCAAGGATGGGCCAAGGGAGAATCAGTACAACTTTGGAGCGGATCCAAATCATGGGGCATATACACACATTATCTCGAGTGGATATTGATTTATTTTCCTGACAGTCGACAGGTTTTTCATAGCGATTGGACATTGTGATTGTTAAGAGTGATTGTTTCTATGGACAGCGCCATAATGAAGCCAAGTGATATACAATAACATCCGGCAGTTTTCTGTCTAACAATCAACCTAAATGTTTGTCATCACCGTTACGTCACACCAAAGTGATTGCAAAAATACCCAGCGGCACAAATGGGATATGACCAGTAAAATTGACCGTAAAACAAATGTATTCCGACATTTGTCGTCTATGGAGCGTTAATGGGAAGTTTCAAAGCTGCAACTTTTCCAGTCTCCTGTCCCGTACTCTCGTCAGCATACAGCTGCATTGTTTGCCTTCATCAAGCTAAACCGCAAAAGCCAAGTCTCACCCTTTGGGGGTTGGAGTTCAGCCTCATTTACCGACATCAGAGTTTGTTTGTGTGGATGACTTATCGACTTACTCTGCTGGTATGTTCTTCTGTGGTGATTACAAAGGCCCATACAGTGAAGGGGAAGCTTCCATTAAACTGTCACACAGCGACTTCTTTGTTTTAGAAAGACTTGCAGGAGGTGGCTCTTTACACAGCAAACACCCAGATCTCCCAACAGCCCCCCCCCCAACTGTAAACCCGCCTATCCCTCAGGGCCACCTGGCATCTCAACAGAGTCAAACAAAAAGGACTGGATCCAAACATGAAGGTTTTACTGATGGATCTGGAATATGTATTTCTCACTCTTGTTCATAGTTTGTATATTTTTTTGGAATGGAATAATACTTCTGAGAATCCACATTTTCCCTACCTCTTGGGAACTGCAAGGCCGGGGAGTGGATACTGGTCATGTTGTGGTTTTTCAGGCAAAATTCTGTTTTTCTTTGATGTGTTTCGAAACAGAGAGCTCAGTCCAAGTGACAGTGCCCGGTCCGAGCAGCTACGCAGATTTGCATTTGCCCCGTGTCTTTCCATAATTCCCCTTTCTTCTTTTATGTCTGGGAAAATGTGTTGTGGATACTCGAGCTTTAGCATATTGTAAATTGACTGTAAAATGACAGAACCATGTGAATTGTGAGGATCGATGCATCACGATCTAAATTTGCAGTCCGTGCAGAGTGCAGATTTGGCTTTTTCATCTGGGTTTTTTTATGCAGAAATCTCTGTTCCAGCTCAGGGGAGATGAAACAGGGAGGAGCACATGGAAAGAATAGCAGTGCTGGAGTGCCAACATTTGAGATTTATACTAATGGACTAGATGATCAGTGCGCTCATTTCAAACATATTAAATACGAGGTCGAAGGCTCTCTGAGCTTCCAAGAGAAAAAAAGTGCAAAACAAAAAAACAGACAAAGAGGCAGATGATGTTTAAAGAAAGTGTAACAATACATGGTAAACAAGAACTTCCTGTCGCTGCAAATACTTATTATGATTTGGTTAATCCTGCTTCACTGCAAGATGTGTAAGGTTCGACAAATGAGAACATAACAGGTGCCACAAGAAGAAATTACTTGAACATTTTTTTTTTCCCACTGATTGAAGGCTTTTCTCGATTGTTCTGAAACAGTCAACTCCATGTATCTGGTATCTGGAGTCTGTCAATGCGTTGGTGAAAACACTGAGCATGTTTTATTTATAGTAACATAACCTTAGAAACAATCTGAGAAAAGCAGTCGAAAGTGCTGATGTCGGGCTTTCCCACAGTATCTAATTTATGTTGTTAAGTTAGTCAGTTATGTTTTTGAAATACATGTCAAAAACTTTAAATTATTAATATTTTTCAGTTAATAAAAATAAACAATGTGCAAAATCGCTTTACATGTAAATAGACTGTAGTGTAGTATTATTTCTTCCATTTTTCTGATGTATTTGTGTGAATAAAAAGAGAAACATAATTTGTTTTAACCTTGAACTGTTCTATAGTAATATTTTGAGTTATTGTTACTAAAGAATTGTACATTTTTGCATGTGGCGTGAGGACAGTTAAGGAGTGCTTAAGAAAAACTAATTTAAATGCATCAAAATTCAGCAAAAATGAACCAAAATGACTCCAGAGGGTAGAAAAAAAAAGGTTCAACTAAATAATTAGTTCTCATAAAACTTTGTATTAGTTTGTATACTCACACAGATGCAGATTCATGTGTGAAGGTGCACAGACACACAAGACACACTTGCACAAAGCAAAACTGCCAAAAAACGATATGTATTCTTTATGTGAGAATGTGAACAGATACCCATGCAGCTATGATGATACAGACATGAAAATATACTTTAACCTGCTGTGCTCACTTATAATAACATTATAATTAGAATAATACATTGTGTTTATAGAGTGCTTTTCATAGTGCACAAAGACATTGACACATTTACAGGTTAAATCAACACACTTCAAATGTACAACACACAACATGAATCACACATTAAGGGCAGTTCTGAAAAGGTACGTTTCGACTTGGGATTTGGACATGGACGGATTGGCCTTTCGCTTTCCATCCAACAGAACAAAACACAGTCGTATGACGTATTAAGTTGGAATGTAAAAGCCAGTATGACTAGTCTGAGTGATGCATAAGTCTTGACACAACTGTTTGATCATATGCGCAGAAAGAGGGTGGGTGTGATCGTCATTCGGAAGAGTGAGAGACATAAAGAAGCTGGAATGGAGGAGGAGGGCATCAATCAAAGAGCAGCACACGCTGACGATGACCCTCTCCATGAGATCCAGAGTTCAGGACTCTGCCTTTCTTCTCCTCCTCTCCCCTTTTCTTTCTGTTCATCCCTTCCTTCCGTTCCTATGCATCGCCCTGTCCGTCTTGTCTTTGACTTTCTTTTGTTTCATGCGAAGGCCGCCTTGCCCAGACGGAATAGATTTGGAGGACTGCTTTGATCCTTTTGTTATGATTCTTTTATTTGCCTCAGCCACATCCTTCTCTTCGATGCAGTAAGATGCTTTGAATTAGGCCGGAGGATGGGATGGTAAGAGAGGAGAGGAGAGGAGGGAGGGAGGAGGGCTAGGGGTGAGTGATGCTCGTGTTCGGTCCTGAGGAGGACACCTGATCGCCCTAAATTTGACCTAGAATAGAGAAGTGAGGCGTTGGCCTATAAGACATAGGGACTTAGGGAGTTTTTCCTTGTGCGATGTGAGGGTCTAAGGACAGAGGGTGTCGTACTTTGTACAGGCTGTAAAGCCCACTGAGACAAATGTATAATTTGTGATATTGGGCTATATAAATAAACTTGATTTGAAGACACAGAGAAACAAAATCATTTTCTTCCTTCTGCTCTTTGTTCTCATAGTATAACCACCTTTTCTACACACTGTAAGGATCAACTAAGTTGACTCAAAATATATTTGTTAATATGTGTTGATCTAAATTAACATGCTGTGTGACGAGACTGAGTCATTGTACTGTTTGGACAAACAACGTCTGAACAACGAGGTTTACGGAGTGATGTATTGTATTGTATGATTCCTGTGGTGAGGCCACAGCCTTCAAAGGTACCAGTCTTCTTTTCTATAAGACTTTATAGTGTGTGTGTGTGTGTGTGTGCTCCTGTCTTTGTGAAATCCAATTAGAATTTTGGAACATCTTTTTGGGATGTCCTGCCTTAAATGTATGTTAATGTTTCAATGTAGCCAATTGAGGGTCCTGTGTGTTTATTCATATTGTATGTAAGTTGTTTACTGATATGCAGTTCCACATAATGCATGTGCATTTAAGCCTTTATTTGCTTTATTCGCTTTATCCTTCCTGTCTGTACAGAACACTTCAATTCTTCTTGGGTTAGTTAAAAAAAAAAGTGTTTTTGGAAGACCATCCGTGTAGTTGGTCTCTGTCTCCTTATACATCTATTTTAGAGACATTGAATAAGGTGTGCTTTAGAAATGTGGCAAAGAGTGTCTAAGAAAAGGATTTGAGATATCAATATAAATATTTACAGGACACTTTGTCTCCTTTCAAGCTCACCTGCTGTGCACTGAGCTTTTCATGAGGCTGTGCTTTACGACGCTGTGAAGAGCACTGGACCATTCGATGTCTTGGTTCAACCAGAATGATTTAGATTTGCTTGAGCTAACGTGTCTGCCCTGGTCTAAAAGGAAAAATATGAGATTCATGTCTGCAAACCTGCACTGACACAAATAGCGGTCTGTGATGCTGCAAATTATGCAGATGACTGAAAACCTGGATAATAGGAGCGTCAACATATATTAAGTGGCCTATGCAGCCATGTAAAACATCTGGTCAGGAAACTTGAAAGGCTTACTTACCTTCACCTCACTTCACCTCGCAGTGAACAGCTCAGAACAACTCAGTGTCTCGCATTAAGATACAATGTGAGAGAAGCAGTGGACATGGCTCTTAGAAAATCTCTCAGTATGAAGGAGCCCTGGGGACGTCAAATTAAACTATTGTCGACAGACATCCCAAATAAGTTTGTTGAAATGAGGTGGTTGTTTGACTCCTTCACTGGTGAAGCAGACTGGGATGGGTAGAGACAGGGCAATAAGTATAAAACAACGAGCCACAGCCAAATGAGGTTTTGCAGCCATGATGAGTGTTTTGCCATGTTATGTGGTATAGGCTTAAAAATAAAAGAATCTGCTCTAACCATCTGCCTCTCATGCTTTGAAGAATTGCATTTGGAGTTTTTTTTGTAGAGGACATTTTTTATATATTTTCTTTTAGTGATGTGCTTGTAGATGTGTATTTGCTTTATCCAAGCAGCCATATTAATATTCAGAGTAAATGGAAGAAAATGGAGGCATATCACAACTAAGATATTTAAGTTATTATTTTCACTTGTATCATTGTTGTCACAAAGTCTTGAAATCCAAGTGTGGAAGTGGATATTTACATAAAAACAGAACATCAATAATAAAAAAGCAAATGACCTAGTATACTGCCTTGTGGTACCCCAGTTACCACAAGTCACTTACAGAGGACGATGTGTAAGGAGGGAATTTTAAGAGAAGGGGAGCTAAACTGGAGTTTTTTAAAGAAGAATTTGAAATGTGAAAATCAAGAAAAATCAATAATCACGCCACCATTTCTTAAGAAGTTTGTTTGTACTTCAAACATGAGTACACCATTGTGAGCTATTAATGGATATTTAAATTCATGTAGGCTATTACACACATCTTATACGGATTACAATGGCCTACAAACCCCATCCATTTTATAGGCTTATATAATATAGGCTATATAACTAATATATGTTAGTAGTTAATATTACTTCATGGAACTTTTGTTTCTTTTGAAATAAAGAGTTTACAACACAGAATAACTCTTCATTACACACAGAAAGAAATATACTGGGCCACTTCCCATGTCAGAACAACTACTTTATTGTAATGTTGTTGATATTTAATTATGTCTGTGTGAAAACTGCCATCCATCTGGAACCCCAATCATCTCAAAATGTATTTGGCAAACCCTATCCAGTGCCAGTTTGGTGGTGTGCACGCATTAGTGGAGAGGAGAGGAAGTGTGTTTGGGCTTAGACCTACAGTACACCACATGTGGGACACATTTGACAGAGTAAACACACATACACACACTGGCAGGAAAAGAAAAAGAGCTTGCCACATTGCACGTGAAACAACCACACACACAGACCAAGACATTACAGTTCACTCAAACCCCCACAAACAATCTATATAGACCCACACGTATACTGTACATACGATCAAACTAACACCCATCATATTTCTGTATATGTATATACACACATTTACCCTATCAACATCTTCCTGGCACATGCAAACATATTATTCCCTTTCATCGCAGAAATGTAGTGGCCATTACCTTAGGATGCGGATGTGAGCTGTGATAAATAAAACATCATCAGAATCTGAAATGTTTATGTGGTGCTTTATAAAACAGAGTCCAGAGCAGGCATTTTTCCTACCCCCCTCTTTCAACAAAGACCAAATAAAATACAGAAAAACAGTCAGCAGCAACTCATGCTAGGGAAGGCTGATCCTTGCACATGCACACATCCACACGATTGGACACCTGCCGCAGAGTCAAATGTTGTCCTATGATTTCTAGCTGTACATTTTCGAATCAAAAAAGAAAAAACGTCATAAAAACGTGATAAAAAAGTAATAGTATAGTATGTCATAAAAAAGTCATAAAACAATAATTTAAAAAAAAGTAATCACCAAAAATCATAGTATAGTATGTTTTAGAAAAAAGTCAAAATATAAGTGTTTCCCAAGTTTGTCCCTGTCGTCCCTGTTGTCCCTGTCGTCCCTGTTGTCCCTGTCGTCCCTGTTGTCCCTGTCGTCCCTCCCCTGTATGTGCGTTAGTCCTGCCGGTGTCAGTGTAGCTGCAGACCAGGTCCGGTTCTTGTCTTTCAAAAGAAGCAGTTTACTGACACAAGTTACGAGAATGAAAAGCACCTTCCACACATCCTGCAGCTACACAGGCTTGTCACATTTATTTGTATTTATTTTATTGTGACTGGCTGAGAAACTTCCTCCATCTCAAGTTTTGACTTTGCGTGTTGTTTTATTTATTTTTTTAAATGTGACCACTCACATTTTAATATTAAACTAGAGATTGTATCCACACCCAATATCACCAAGAGGACTGCCACCAGAAATATGAACCAAAAAGTAAAGGTGAATATTAATGCAAAAAACATTGTTGCAAGGTATGCAGCATAAATACAAGTGTTGTTCAATCGCATTACTTCAGCATGTACAGAATTAACATTTCCATCCAAATGCTCTTCTGTTTGCATTGGCGGTGGCTCCGCACATATTTTTAGTTGCACAGCAGCCACGGGGGCCCCGGAGGCTCCCACTTGTGCTCTTGAACTACCACCTGTCCACCTGTCACTGACTCACTGAGGCTTGATCAAACCTCAGGACTCTCCCACAGAGCGGGCGTGCCGGTGGGTGAGAAAATAAGAGAGGAGGCATTCGGCGGTCGACAGAGCATCCTACGGTACCTCCTCCGGTGGCTTGATTAAAGAGATGGCTTGTGCTAATGGCTGCCTGGCTCTCAGACCACAGGAGAGGACACATCACAGATAACTGAGCCCAGAGAGGATCAGAGCGGGAGAAACTCTGCCTGCCTAAACCTATCTTTAAGGTTTGTTTTGGGCTTGGTCCTCAATCACATATAGATTAGTGTCAGCAGTGTATACACTTTCAGGTCAATCAACAAGGTTCTAGGTTCTTTGTATGTTTATATTCCCATCACATATTTGAAAGGCTTTGTCATTATTCCGTTTACATTTGGATTTTGAATTCAGTGAACTAGCTGCAACCATCTTACAACAAATGAATACAATCGGACACATGTTGCACATCATCCCATTCGATGACCATTCTCATTACATCCCTATAGGTTATTACTTTATCAGTCAAACTAATTGCTGCATCACCTCTTTAATAAGCTCTAAGCAATAATTCCAGGCAAGGTAAAAAATTCCAGGCAAAGGTAAACAGTTTTGGTGTATTCTTAAACAAAACTAGAATGAAAATTCCCGGCAGAGAAGCACACAAGGAAAAAATAAAGGTTAGTGTGATGCTACACTAATATATGACTAAATTAGAAAGTTACTTCTCTGTTTCCTGTGTATAGTGAGTGTAGGTGAGTGAAATTAACTTAAAAAAAAAAAATTTTATGATGGGCAGCGCTAAATGCCTTGTTTTTTACCCATCCATCTTTGCAGTAACATACATTCCATATATAAATGCAGGGAAACTCTGGTTTAATAGCAGTGGGGACAGTGACATCACTTCCTGTGTATCAGTAAAAAACACTGCCCCTGACTTCTCTTTAATGTCAAACACTAAAATATCCTCTCACTTTAGTCTCAGTGGAACGGCACAGCACGAGAGATGACTTCTAGAAATGTAAATCAAGTCAGTCTCCTCCCCACACACACACACACATGCACACACACACACACACACACACACACACACACAATCCCTGTTCACTGGGACTCTAGAAAAAGCATCAGAAACCAAAGGAGCCGCACACTCCTCCATGGAATTCACTGAGGACAGGATGTTGGCTTCACAGTCACGCAATGCTGAACTGATCCCAGCCTACACTTTTTATTCCCATTACACATTATATCATCCTGTATCTGTATCCAGTGCTGCACACTGCCAGGATGGATCAAGACCTTGTCATTGTTTTTCTGTTTTCAAGTATATTCTACGATTAGATTCAATTTGGTTTCCCTGCGAGTGTTTTTTTTCTTCGGCCCATGCAATTGTACATCTGGAATTATTTTCTCATGATCGTTTAGAAGGGTTTTTGGGAACCTGCGTTAACAAGACATCAGGAGAATTCACAGTTTAATGAGTGTTTTTAGAGAATTTGAGATACTTGATGTAGTTGTGCGTGTGATTCTGTTACTCTTCATTGGGTTTTTTTTTTTTATCACAGTACACTCACACGAATGTACATAAACACAGCAGTACACCAGCCACATTATAGAAGTGGCTCTCTTTTGCCAATGTAGCAATTCAAATTAAAATCAAGTGACATTTTCCGCCTTAAACAGTGGATTATTCTGTCAAATTATACTTTTCAATAAATGGTCATTAGCTTCAAGGAAGTTCGCGAAAAAACAAGTGAAAATGTCTCACACCATATGAAGAATGTTTTACTTGTAAAAAGTAAAACCAGATTTTATGTTTCAGTGACAAAGCGAAGGGCTTATTTTCTGAAGCGTGTAAGAGCTCAGTTTCACTGTGACCAAAACCATTTCCCTAAATGTATTTTTTAACTCTTCTTGCTCTCTTTTAGCAGATCTGGGAAGCTGCTTATCAGCGGAGGAAATGGTTGATTTGATGTGGTGTTCCTCTGTGGACTCTGCAGCTGAACCTGTGCAGAGGGGAAAAATATGCAGTCCGTTTGTAGGCTTCTACTATTTAAGTTTGATATTCTTACTTATTTAAAGTTGTATTTATTTGTCAGTTCATTGATCAAGCAAATGTTCTGTGTGAGAAGTCATAGGGAAATTAATTTATCAGTTAATTTGTTTGATCATTATTTACTCAGTGGTTGCACCATCAGTACACATTTTAGACGGTAATTGGGAAGACTTATATTGTAAATTGTTTAAATCCATTTTAGACAATTATCACATAATGATCAATGCTTCTTATTTCCAAAAAAATTATGATGTTACATGGGATATCTCTCGTGTAGTTGTGCGGGAAACATCGTGATTTTGCTCAGTCTAGTCAGGAGTAGACTATTGTGAGATACTGCGGGTAAAGCAAAACTGGTGACAGTGACTCAGAGGACATAGAAAGAGAGAGAGAGAAAGAGACAGAGAGAGAGAGAGAGAGAGAGAGAGAGAGAAAGAGAGAGAGAGAGAGAGAGAGAGAGAGAAATAGAGAGAGAAAGAGAAAGAGAAAATTGGATGTGTACAAAGAGTCTTAGCAGAGATTTGGTCACAGGCCAGCAGAGAAAAAGCCAATCTCAGCATGCTTCAGTCTAAGTGCTTGTCAGATCCTCTAACAGTGTCCAAAATCCCTTTTTTTTCCCCGACAGAATTGCATCCAACTATTTTTGCAAGTTTCAAAAAACCGACAATCCAACAACTGTACACAACAACTGGCCGGGTGTAAAAGTAAAGGCCTGTTTACACTGTGCCATTCTGTCTGAGACGAAAGGTTAGCACAGGTAGAGGAAACATGGAACATCTTTGGACATCACTCCAAACGTCCTAGAGACACTTGGACTTAGAGGCAAAGAGACTGCTGTCCTCTACCGACCAAAAACATTCTGCAGCCAAAGTCAGAAATATAGGATCAAATTTTCACAATGTTAATGCTCCTTCAGCACACATCTGCAAACCAACCAATTTAAATACAATATGAAATGACGCAGAATACGCTGGCGTGACATAGCGTAACCGTCATTTTTGAATAAGGTTTAGTTGGAAAAAAAACAACGCACAAAAATAATGGAGGTGGAAGGAAAAATGTGAGAAAACAGCACAGATGAAGGAACTGAGCTGATTCGATGCCTCTGCATGTAATATAAATGTTTCTATTAAAATGGTGGTGCTACGATTCACCACACATTTATCATACAACCTCACGTCTCAAATTGATATTGTATAGTCGGATACAGATTGCAACCAATATCTTATTAGACCCATCTCGCACAGTGTGCCATCCAATTTGATTAAACACAAATTTATAAAGAAATATGCTCATTATGAACATATTATCATGTGAAAGGATTATGGTATTCAAACAAAGGGCTTTAGGGTTTAGTAAGGACCCACCTTCAGGCTCTTATCATTTAAGTTTATACATTATGCCTTTGTGCATATTACCAAACGACTTTGCAACTGACCAAATTGACGTAATAAATTGCCAAACCGTGAATGTATGAACTTCAGGGCCCCCATAGTCTGTGGCCTCGGGGCAGTTTCCCACTTTGGACCGTTAGTAATCCAGCATTGGGTCCAAGAAGGTTTAAATGGAAAAATTAATGTAGGACTTATCTAGTGAGTCAGAAAACTCCTCATACTATATAAACAAATAATATATGTTTTTATCACTAAAGTAGCAATTCTTTTCGGTTCCAAACTCCTCAAAGTGCTGCAGCTGATTTGTGGTACCTCACTCAACAAACCTTTTGTCTTCAGTATTGTAATATTTAGATTGTCTTTTCTGTCAAACTGCCGCCCTGATGCACAGTGGAGAAAGTGCGTCACTGCCAGCTCCCCCACACCAAGTGATCAAGTGATGTTGTTCTGCATCTGAAGTCTCCTCTCTCGGGGGAATCAGGCCCCGTTTTCCATGCCCGCAGGTTCCAGCTCTGTTGTGGGGTTCCCAAGGCCTCAGGAAAGCACAGTTTACAACATTCCCACAGTGGTGGCCACCAAATCACTCTCTTCCTCTTCTTCCCTCTTCTGTTGAACTGGGGTTTCTCCTTGCCCATGTTGTTGTCAGGCAGCGGTTTGGGAAGCTGTCCAATGGTTCCTGGTTCATTTAGTGAGGGGGACAAGGAGGAGGAAGAAGAGGAGGGGACCCACAATCCCTCCAAATCCACCGTCCACAACAGCTATACTGCTTTGTTCACCGTCCAAGACGCCCCCTTCCACTCCTAACCACGGGATCTTCTCAGTGGCGGAAAATCCTTCCCATGAGCGGTCCGGCTCTGCGGAAGTAATTAAACATGGTTAGTTTGGTGCACTGGACATTGTCATGCTGCCATTAAGTGGTCCCCAGGCTCACTAAGTCAGATGCAAAGCATGATGTTAGGCCTACTGAGGAGCAAAAAAGACGTTTTGTTCCTGAACGTTCTGTTTTGACATGAGCAGAGCAACAATCAGTGCATTTTGCTTGCACATCTGTGTATTTCATAGGTGGATAAGCAGCCAATCTTCAGATGAAGCAGTTAAGACTGACATGAATGAGAGACTACAAATACTAACTTAACATTGAACTTGCAGCGTATTTTAACATATTCAAATAGCAAAACTAGCTCTGTCGTGTTCTTCTTTACCAACACTTGCTAGTGTACGGCAAAATGCAATGCATCAGTAATCAGAAGGTGTACTCAAAACGGTCAAAAAGTTGACTGTGGAACGCTGCACTCTTCTACCCATCAATGGCTGCCATCTTGGCTACGTAGCGGAAGAAGGACACAGAGGGTGGCATAAAACGTTTGCCTCACACGAGCAAGTACAAGTAAATCCTGATCATTTTTATTTAGCTCACACAATTGTTAAGTGAACAAACTAACATTTTTGCAGGCAACAATCCCAGTCAGTTCTTGGCGGTAATACTCAGTCCAGTTGCAATTTGCCATTAAGAAGAAGAAGAATTAGCAGTCAAGTGTCACGATTGTCATTTCCAGTAAGAGCACAACAGCATGTTCAATTTGAGACAACACTTCCAAGTTGAAATTCACACACTACGTAAGTAAGTAGGCTAAATATTGTTCTACGTGGAAGTATACTAACGGAAGTAATCCAAATTGAGACGCAGCATACAGGTCAGAGACATGCTAGCAGTTCTGTGAGGCTGAACTTAGACACAATGGTTGCTAATATCAACATGCTAGCAGGATCCCAAAGACAGCGCTAACACATCTACAAGGTATAATGTTTCCAATGTTCACCATCTTAGTTTAGCGTGTTAGCATGCTAACTAGCACTAAACTCAAAGAACAGCTGAGGCTGGTGGGAATGTTCCATTAGTTCAGCAGGTATTTGTTAATAAAACAAAGTACTGGACAAAGTGACATTTTTACATGATGTAGCGTCAGGGGATCACCAAACAATCTATCCAAAGGCAAACATACTGTATGTATCAAATTCCATGGCAATACAACCAAAAGTTGGCAGTCTGGACAAAAGCAGTGGAAAGACGACGGACTGACAGACCGACCTTACCATAGAGCCATACAGCTAGCATAGCTAAAATAATACATCAAATGTAGAAGCATAAATGGGTTTATTATCAAACATCAAATATCTCGGTATCCTATTATATGTCTAGCTGTTTGATTAGTTGTTGAATCAGCACATTTCCAGTAATGAGCTGATGAGCTTCATAAAGCCTCATTTTGTTTATTAATTATTTTTAAAAAGGGCAGCAGGAACAGAATCTTAATAGGTCTGTTTTCCACTTTAGGCTTAAAGTCCATTTGCTCATTTCCCATCATCCCTGCTAATCAGTGAATATGGTTATTAGTTTATTACAGTCTGCCATTTGTTTGTCCAAGACAGCCCGTATAGTTTTTACAACTATATTGTTCTTAAAAGTCAGGCCATGCGAGAAAAGCAGGAGTACATACGCAATAAGGAAACATCTCTCAAATGAGAGGGAACTAATTAAGTATAAGAGCAAAGTTACAGACTGTGACAGTAATTACAGAAGCAATGACGTGACATCCTTCCTGCCCTTGCCACATTTCACGACTCTTTTGGAAAACAGTCAAATTAAGCCTCATTAAGCCCTTCTAAGCTTTTTAATTATCACACTTTTATAAGTAAAGATTCTTTCAATATTTCCAACCATATACTCCTTAATTATATCAATAAAGCTAAAGGAATTCCCTGTGTGTGTTGTGCAAGAGCACTGATTGAGTGGTTTATAGAGCAATACTGCTTTAATAAAGGGAAAAGTGCTTCCGGACCTGCGGTTGTGATCCACATGTGCTTGGTTACAGTATGACACAAAAATGATCAATATTTTCAGACTCCTTAATCCACACCCAAGCTTTCCTGTTCGATTGATCTGACATGAGCTCAAACGGAAAAGGCTGCTTTTCTTGGAGGACAAACTGTCATCTTTGTGAGTCATGTTAAATTGCTGTTAAACTGTTTTGACAAATTCCACTGTGTTTTCTGTGGGGTGAAAAAAAAGTCAAAGGAAAGAAAAAAGGAGCTGGATAAACCTTACACTGGGTCAGAATACCTGTGTGCGTGTGTGTGGCGGCGGTGAACACGCAGTGATGTGGTCATTGGAGGAAACTAGAGTTCCGGAGCGCCTGAGGAATGAGATCATTCAAATTAAAGCGCGTGGCAATTACCAAATGGTAACAGGCTACTCCGCAATGCAAGTGCAGGAGAGCAGGCCGCCTGACCAAGAAGTAGACACAAAGTAATTGTGGTGGAACTACTTAACAACTTACAGGTGAGTTTTGATCTAAACAAACATGACTTTTACTCTCTTTTACACAAACAGATTCTATATTTTGTTAAGCAAACACCATTGACATATTCATACGCACACACACACACCAGCAGAATTTTATATGAAACACCAGATCCATGGAAACAACCTTTAATCCACATCTAAGAGCTGTGGTCGCCTCATGAAGCGAGCTGCACTGCGTTTAACATCCTGGTCTCTAGTTGAAGCGGAACACTGCGGTGGTATTAGCAGAGGCTGTTTAGATTTTGATTGCAGTTTGTGGTGCAAATAAAGTTAGGAATGAACAACACCATTTAGCTTTTTCCAGGCTCCCAGTGATTTTCGGAAGAAATAAACCTTTTTACCGTCGCAGTTTCTCTTTTGGTGCAAAGGCAAAGGAAATGACTTTAGTGTTTAAATAATGCTGGTCACGATGTGAAGTTCTCATGTACAAAGCAACCAATAAACTATTGCTAATGTTTAGTTTTTAGCCAGAGAAAGTTTGCAAAAGTCACCTTATGCTATCATTTTTTCAAGTTCTTTTTTTACTTCTGTAGTGATATCAAGTCCTGATAGGCAGGTGAGAAAAAAAATTCTGGTGATCAATTTTCTAGGTCAGATCTACTTTCTTTCTCTCTGTGTATATAACTTAAGAACAGGTAAAAAATAATGAATCGATATAATTCGATTGTGAAATAAAAAAGAGCGCTGCCAGGTGAAAAAGTCTTTTGTTTTAGAGTTTTTTCTTTTCATCTGTGAAAACAAGTGAAAAAAGGTGGCAGGTGTTTGTTGTTGTAATATTAATTTCGGCCACAAGAGGCTGAAACGCACCACTACCCCACGTTCTAAAGCATTCATGTTATCTTCTTTCTTCTGTTTGTATTTTGATAGACAGGCAAACATTAATTAGACATTGTATTACCCATGTACATACATACAATATGAAAGACAAAACAAAAATAAGTAATGACAAAAACAAAATAAAGATACTATACCTCAACCACATACATATCCATGTCAATCACTTATATCCATATTTACACTATATATATATATATATATATATACACACTATATATATATATATATATAAATATACACAGTATATATATATAAATATACACATACACAGTATATATATATATATATATATATATACACACACACAGTATATATATATATATATATATATATATATACCCACTTACACATACATCCAGGGGAGTTTTCATTTCTTCATGCACTCTAAACACAAGGTACATATAACAAATATATATACAAACCTTTTTTTAAAGAACTTAGAAAGATTATCTTGGCAAAACCTTTTTTCCACCTGTTCTTAAGCAATAAACACATGAGACTTAGAGCATTTTGTTTTTCTCACTTGCCTCTCAGGGCTTCTGTAGTTTCTCACTGTGGAATAAAACTCTTCATGTGAAAACTCTCTAATGAATGTATCCATGGTGAACGTAGCAGGAGGCCTTCCTAAATGAATTGTAACACAAAATAAGTTTTGACTTGAAATAGAAGTCTCTCGCAATGGAAACTCCCCACAGGAAGATAGTGGTTTACCAAACTGTCCAATCTCTGCTTCACTCCGCACTGATGCAAAAGGGGCCCCTTCTCAGTGTGTGTCAGTGTATTTAGTTAATGAGAGGCTTGCTTCAATGAGTTCTGAAAGGATGACTGAGGACACACGCTGAAGAGAACTCAAGACAGGCTGACAGGAAAGAAAGACAGAGAAGAAGAAGAGGTAAAAGAAAGAGAGACAAAAGGCAGAGATGTGAACGACAGACAAGACAAATGAGAGAAAAGAGAGCGAGGGAAGGAGAGAAATTGGGAGGCGTCGAGATGTCTGCCATGCTTGAAAGGAAGACAGTGCCATCTAGAGACCTCATATGACAGCTGTGCATTTTTGTGCACAGGCACGCACACAAACGTCAGTCAAGCACGGGTTTTACTGTTGTTACTTCAATGTCTAACATATGAATAAATCTCATTTATGTGTTTACTGGCAAATGTAACCGTCCCATGAGAGCCTAAATGCTGTTTAGATGCTTTTACGACTCTGAAAAGAAGACAATTCTTTGAAACCTGTTTGCAGACAATCTTTAATCTTTTTTTTTTTTTTTTTTTTTTTAGAAAGTAACCCAGTGCATCTTCTCGTGTCTTTACCAGGACTGTTTCCGATTGACACCCCTCTTCTCCCTCGGCCCTTGTGTTCCCAGGCTCCGCATTTTCCACGGGGTCAGTTGGGTTTTCAACAAATTGTGGTTATCAAACTTTATGACATCTTGGCTCATTTATCAGCTTCAAAACAATAACAAATGTCCCTATCCAGAGCGCCATCACCCTCGTATTAAACTGTGTTACGCTCTCTGGAGGATGTCACAAGTTATGAGACAACAGGGAGAATTAGGCGACGACATGAATGCAGGCATACGAGGAGAGAGAGAGAGAGAGAGATGAAGAGCAATCGGTCGAGTGATTCATTTAGTGTGTAACGCATTATGACTGTTCAAAAAGCCTCTATATCAGCTGGGTTAAAGAAATAAACATACCTTTTTAGCACATGAGGCCATTGTATACTCAACAATTCTGTCATTTAAGAGAAAGCAACTCTCTTTTAGAAATTTTCTTTGAATTTCTTCATCTTAAAAGGGGACGCAATATGAAAAACAGACTTTTTCAGTGCTTGTGCGCATAGATTTTGGTATCTGGAGTGCAAACAACCCATAAACTGGGAGCATCCAAGGTCAGAAAACAACAAGCCCCAACAAACAAGTATATTCAGACAGACAGTAAGTGAACATTAAAGCATGTAAACATGTTCTAGCAGAAACCCTTAAATACAAGTATGAATCTGAAAATGAGCATGATGTGTCCCCTTTGAGATATTTGGCTTGAATAATGAACCGCTCTTCTTTAACACCCTGAGGGGCAGTCTGCTCACCTTCACTGTTTCGGTTTTATTTAGACATTTAAGGACACATTTTTGGCAATAAATCCTAGACTTTAATCACATAACTCTCTAGGCATGAACCTGTAAAATCAATACCTAATGTATTATATATGGAGGGGGATTCCCCTAAAGAGCTGATTAAGTAATAGTGTGCTGGATCAAAAAAAGAAACACCACCATCACGCATGCTGTGTTGCCCTCAAACTGACGGACGGGTGATTTTCTTCTACTAGATTTAACCAAACCTTTACTCCAGAGACTATGTCCGTGACAGTGGCTCAGATATGTTGGCCTAGAACAGATCTTGGAGGGCGTTGTGAGGGAAAAGAGAAGGAATCCTTCTCTCATGCTCACTGAAGAAGACGGCGAAGAGAACAGGAAGTATGGAAAGTGATCCTACTTTCAAGGAGCAGCTCTGCAGTCAGGCGGTGTGAGAGCCCTCCCATGTTGGTTTAGATGATAAACATTTTTTAAATAAACATACAGGAGAGGATATAGAAGTATTGCACATTTACTGGACGCAAACAATGACGAGATAATACGCAGCAAAATGCACTGACGTGTGTGAGTAATGACACAAAGCTGTGTGACCGACATGTACAGAAGCCAATAGGTGCAACAGACTCACAGAGAGCTTTCTGGGCAACAAATACAAAGTTATTCTATTCATCATGAATACATTTCATTCACAGAGAGAGTTTTGTTGAATATGCTTAAACAGTTCAGATGTTCTACATGATGGTAACATGTATATTAGTCATTAAACCCAAAGAGGAAATTATTTTCCTGCTAGAAGTGTTTTCAGTAGAGATCCAGGTCTTTAAATAGTCCATTTAAAGTTAATTGTTCTTACTTAAAAATCTACAATTTTACCTTTTTAGCATTTCTGGATTGATCAATCCTTGTGGCCATTTTCCAAAACTGAATATTAAGGCATACGGCTCTAAAAAGAATCTATCCCCAGCACCAGATTAAAGTGCTTAATGCATCAAAAGAAGCAGATTTAGGATACAAAAATCCAATCTAATCTAGACGGCACTTTCTTACCTTTTATATTATTACTATATCATAAAGTTTTAGTTAAATGAGTATTGAAAGAGCTGGATCTGGGTAACGTTCCTTTGCCTCAGAACGGGATATTTAACACATGGCATCAAGTGACATTCTATGGCTGTTACACTTATTACATAACTGTTAACTCTTAAAAATAAGGTTTGAGTTGGAAGAGCTTTGTAAAAGAAGAGAAGGTGGATAGTTGTCAGTTTTGGTGAAGCAGGAAGTTCTTGATGGGTTGTGGTAGCGGTAACGAGGGTATTTGGTTTAGGCGATTTTTACCCATCGCTCTGCGGATCCTGATGCGACACAGGTGTGTCAGCCTGCGAGGGCACCCTGCGAAGAGACAAAGCAAAGGCAGATCTCTTTATCAGATGCAGCAGAACCGTAGTACAGGTGAGGGTTCACCCTAGCAACAGCGTCAGACCAGTTTATTACCTTTGCCAAGGAGGTAATGTTTTCAGCTCATCTTGTCTGTTTTCAGCAGGAATACGGAAAAAATACTGATCCGATTTCAATGAAGCTTGGTAGAAAGGTGTAGCATAGACCGAGGAAAAACACATTCGAATTTGGAGTGGATCGGAATCCCGGGGTGGATACACGCAATATGTTTAACTTTGGTTAATATTGCGACATTTGTGTTGTGTTCACGTGGTGTCGAAATAAAATTGGAAAATTGAGTTCCCAACTGGGAAAATTTACACCAGAACAACAACTCAGAAACAACTATGATTGCTCAGAGCAATAAAATACAAGACATCTTCTTTGTAGCGTCTATTTTTTTCCACATCACGATTTAAAGCTCACGAACACACCACATTTGGAAACGACTTCCCAAACCGAGGAGCATTTGAATGCACCATTGTCCTTTGTCGGAGGTCTGCGCTCTCCGAGTGCCATTCTAGTTTGTCATTTCATCTCTCATTATCTAAATATGAACCTTTTATACATTTTTCTTGTCATGTTGTTAGTCATGTCAGCTCGTTGCTTCTATTGTCTGAGCTGTCAGCAAAATTGTAAGACACAATGTATATAAGACTAATTCTAACCAATGGCAACTGGAGAAAACATTTCTGAGTTAATGTTCATTAAACTAAATGGAACAACTTCTGTCGATGTGCCATGTCGGCCTTTTTCACAGCAGGCATCTAGACTTAGGAAAAGCCCAGGTGTTACTAATAACAATCACAATGGCTCCGCTCTATCCAAATGTCACGGCACAATAGCAGGACCCCGAAACCGAAGCAGTTAAATAGAACTTAGCCATTGTTCATTTCTACACCCGTTTCTACTGTAGCATGTCAAAATGTCTTTTAAAATGTAAAGGGCCTCGAGTGCATGCTAATCAAAATACAGTGAATACGTGCTTCATAATGTCGGCCCTCACCGATGCCTGCATATTTCACAGAATTAGACTCACTCCTCGCCTCCAGGAAGACCCTTAGCGCCTCCGGATCCACCTTCCTCCGATTAGGAGCCTCCAGCTCTAAGCCGTCCCAGGGCACAAAGGCCGGGTTGGCCCCGTGGTCCAGCAGCAGGTGGATGAAGTCCACCTCACAGCCGTGTCGCAGTACAGCGTCCAGCAGGCAGGAGGCCAGGCCATGAGTCAGAGCCTCCTGGCAGACGGGCCCCGTGTAGTTGAAATCAGGCTGAGCGCCGGCCTGGAGCAGCAACCGGAAACAGTGGAGGTGGTGGTAGGCAGCGGTGATGTAGAGAGGACACACCACCAGCGTGTTGAGGGTGCGAGCACTGAGGAGGAGCCGGGGACCCAGCTGGTGGTCGATGTCTACGTCAGCATTGAACCTGGACAGAGGGAACCATGGGCACACTTAAACCGTGATGCCCTCGGAAGAAGATACAAACTCTATATTGGTTGCTGGCAGAGAAAATGATCTTGAAATAATAATATTGGAGAAGGCATTCTTTTCCTACAAAGGGGCCACAATTGGCCAATACATTAATCAAAACTTTGTGGGTTGGATTGACAATGTTTGCCCTTTCAGTCTGTTCTGAATGTTATTTCTTGTCAAATATGTGCTTATGCCTGGAGGAGATAAAAAAAAAAATAAAAAATTTAAATAATAAGAAAACCAATACTGTACAAACCTAAAAAGGAAAAGAAAGGCTCAAAGATGGACTGGTTTGGCATGGAGAGTGCCACCTGTCACCAGCTTGTCAGCAGTGAGAAACCAAACCTGTCCTCAGTATTCTGTGTGAAGATACACATTCAACCCCGTATATGACAAGTGCAAAACTCAATTTTTGTTTGTGCTTGTTTACCACAGCCACAGATCACAACTTCATTATAACCAGGTTCCAGACTGATCCTCTCCCAACCTCACCTGATGAGCTCCTGCAGTACGTCCAGCCTGCCTACCCGCGCAGCGTGGTACAGCGGCGTGCTGCGGTGGTGCCGACTTCCGTTGGGATCGGCTCTGGCTTCGAGGAGGATCCGCACACAGTCCAGGTGACCGTTCACCACGGCAACGTACAGGGCTGTTTGACCTTTTACATCCACAAGGTCAACCTCGGCTCCCTGGGCGATCAGATAGGCCGCGCAGGCGGCGTGTCCTGCTGTGGCTGCGATCCTCAGAGGGGTGCAGGGCAGACAGCCACAACACCAAACAGACTTCTCATTGATACGCCTGGCACCAAGGGAGAGGAGGGTGGTTATTATTTTTTTACTGGTTATATATCAAATTATGCTTCAGGGACATGGCATTTCAAAGAATGTACAATAGCAGACTCTATATAGAAAAGAGCTACACCCTTTTTTTCAAAGTTTTCATAACTTTGCTCCTACTTTGGCTGTCCAGGGTGATTCCCGAAGGCAAAAATGTGAAATGATAAAAGATTGTGGAATTGTTTGCTTAATATAAGAGAATAGAGGGTCAATCGGAAGGTTTTTTTTTGCAGTAAATGGCACAATTCTCCAGAGCTTAATGCTCTTTTTGAGGAAGCTGAATTACAATATAATAATAATAATAATAATAATAATTTATCATCAGGAGGAACACAATAAGAAGAAAAATGGAGAAAAGATGTCTTTACTAACTAAAATTAGTAACTAAAATTACGAACATATATTTCATATCAAGCACAATTATGGTACTGAACCTTATGTTATAACAAACTTATCAAGGTGTCAAAAGGTCTTTAGTTGCACAGCTGAGAACAGGAATCCTTTGTCTGGCCCTTAGAGTAGCAGATTTAAAAACATTCAGGAGGAGTTGTTGAGAATGAATATCATAAATAAAATGTCTGTTCAAAATCCAGTTCATTAATATTAATGCTTAAAGCTGGTTACCTTTGTTTCCAAAGCTTGGAAACATTGTCAGGGTGGTTTATTTGTTTCGTATTAGTTGTAATTTATGTTGCTACTCTGGATTATGGTCTCTGTTTGGGCTGGGCATATTACTTATGCATGACACAATAATAATAAAACTTTTAATCAATGTTTCCCTAGATCCAACATATTGGATTTGAAATGCTTGCTTGAAGTTTTTGATGGATTTTTGTAGAATCAAAAGCAGACGAAAGACTATAAAACCACATTAAAAACAACAAACTTGCCAAAGTCTTAGAAATATCACTGCTGTGTGGTCATCACAAATTAAATATTTACAGATACCTGCTCAAATATACGGCTTTCAACACTACTTACTGCCTCAGGCAAGTTGGGATAGGCAGGGCAGGGAGAACCCAAAGGAATAAAAAGTGTTTTATTGAAATAACAGCATACTGTAAACCATGTGGAATGGAGATGAACTGCCCTAAACCCGTAATAATGGGTTGGCTGGGTGTGGAGCACGAGTGCTGCACACAACCACTGTGGGATTGGGGTTAAATGACCGATGGTCCTGCCTGGCTCTACTGTAGGAGCACTGCAAGTTCCACTAACTGTACGGACAGTGTCCATGTGACAGTGAAGTGTTGGAGTCCAACTGTGGCCATGATGCACACAGTGAGAAAAAGAAAAAGAAAAAAAAAAAGAAGACGCATTTGGCTGTAGCAACTGGAAAGGCCATGAAGATAACAGTACCAAGCATATGGTGTGTGTTATGCAGTGCAAGACTGCTTTGTGGTAGAGACGTGTAAGAGCATAGCCTGTGCAGCGTGTGTGTGTCTCTCAGGCTGTCACTCAGCTAAACCTACCGAACAAACCCACACAGCACAGAAACCACGGACCACTTTAGTGCCACACATGGACATTCTGGACACAAGCTGCCAGTTTTCTGCTGTGACACGGAGCACACAGCGTGACCGATGGGGTGACAAAGACTCATTTTACACGTCAACAACAACAACAACCAGACGAAACAAAAAAAAAAATGACTTCAACAAATAAAATCTGATCACATTCTCATCATAACTATTACTCCCTCCCACCGTCTGAAGCCGTCTTCCTGCAGCAGGTTCCTCAGGGTATCCAGATCTCCCACGTAGGCTGCGTTGTGCAGCCGCATGTCTTCCTGCTCCAGAGGTTTGTCGCAGAACTGCTCCTGGAGCCATTCCTTAAGGTTACGGCCTGGTGAGGACACGCAGATAACGGAGCGTCAAACTCTCTTGCTCCTTCTGCAACCAATGCAAAATACTGAAATTGCCATTCTACAAATCATATCTTTAAAAGATCTGAGGGGCAATTTGCAGACGCACACAGAGCAGTACAGAAAACTTAAGAAAGCCAGGATAAGCTGCACAAATAACATTATTACAGTATAATATGTAATATGCATAACATAGGCTATACACAGTATGTTAATAATGACAATGATAAACAGTATACTGCAGATGGATAGTTCCAGAATATGTACTGTAGATGCATGGCGGTTCAATGAACTCCACCTGCATTTTTGCTTTTCAGCAAAGATCTCCAATTGTTTTGCCGTTTTAGAGAGTGTATAGTGAAATTACACCAAGAATATACGTGGTTGAGAATTCTACATTCGACCGTGCTTGTCTCACTGCATATTTGCTGCACAACTACACACATGTCCCTGCTGAATGTGAGTCAGTAATTCTGTTGTAAAATGACTCCTCGTGCTTGCGGTGATCTCCTGCAACTCTCTGGTGGAGGTCCCTGGGCTCCTCTTGGGACCCACAAACAGACAGGTCACAGTAAGAACAACGGCGCAGAACTAAACCCTAACCTCCCTGACACGGTCTAATAAGACATTTAACACAAGCTTCCCAAATGTAATTAGTGCAGGGCTGCAGTGTTGTATTGCATTTTATTGTGCAGGTGTTACTGTTTCTGTGTCCACCACTTGTAGTAAATATATATATATATGAGCTTGAATGGTTAACTTCTTATGAAAGCCCAGTTTCACCAAGGTGTGATGAAAAAAAAAAAATGATCCTGCAAGTCATTATTATTAGAAACGTTTTCAAAAATAACGACTTACTTATTTCGAAATAATGAATCAGTTTCTCAAAAATAATGACTTGTGTGTCATTATTTTGAAAACGTTCCTGTCATTTTGAGATATTAAAGTACTTATTTTGGGAAAGTTTTGTTATTTTGGGATATTAAGTCATTATTTTGAGAAAGTTTCTCATTAATTTGGAATACAAAGTCATAATTTTGAGATATTAAGTCATTGTTTTGAGAAAGTTTCTCATTATTTTGGGATACTAAGTCATTCATTTGGGATACAAAGTCATAATTTTGAGATATTAAAGTTCTTATTTCGTTTTTTGTTATTTTGGAATATTAAGTCATTATTTTGAGAAAGTTTCTCATTAATTTGGGATACATAGTCATTAATTTGGGATACAAAGTCATCATTTTGTGATATTAAGTCATTATTTTGAGAAAGTTCCTCATTATTTTGGGATACATAGTCCTTCATTTGGGATACAAAGTCATACTTTTGGTATGTTAAGTCATTATTTTGAGAAAGTTTCTTGTTATTTGGGGATATCATTATTTTGAGATGAGTCATTATTTCGCCAAAGTTTGTCATTTTAATGATCTTTAAAAAATAAAAATCATTGGTAGGGCTACGACACCAGAACACACTGTACAGTGGAGCGTTGACTCCATGGGCCGCACCTTATTACACAGGGGTCAGCCCCAACAACACCCGCACATCTGTTAATGCCGTCATGCTCCGTGAAGTCGTCCTGCTCTCCTCTCTGCACATGGAGGGCACACGCGCCTCTCACAGCTCTGAGGAATCACTGACACACAGTTACCTGCAGCGGTGGCACGGGGCAGATCGGACACAGTGATGAGCGGAGGGAAGCTGATACTCGGCGGCTCGTCAACATCCGCCTCTGGACGGTCGGCCATGCTGCTGAAATGTCTCACCGTCAACCTGGAACTAGTGCTCCCCCCCCCAACACAAGACACCCAGCTGGATCAGACCAGAGACATCACAAACGTGACTGTGCGTCAATGCGCCACTTCCTGACTGCGCTCAGCAGCTGCTGGGCGGATTTAAAGGGGAAACGTCGCTTTAAATGTCTCTGGATACAAACTTTTTTTTAAACACCTTATGAAACGTATGCAAATGAGTTGCACATGTTTTGATTAAATAGTTAAACATTAGCAGTCTTGCTTTAAAAACGTATCCGTATTTAAAGCAACATTTTCCCGTGATCCCTTTAAAAAAAAGAAAAAGAAAATACTGTATTTCATGAAACAAGTATTCGGGAAAAAAAAACTGATGTCAATGTAACTAAATATAGATTGATGTATATATTATTTGTATCCTCAACATGGAGGTTTAAATGTTGTTTTTGAAGCCCAAGTTCTAGGGGAATACTCAATATTTTATTTATTTATATAGTTGGCTTAAAACAAGTAAAAACTACAAAATCTAATTATATTGGAATTAGCCTATTCACCTTCATGTGTTAGTTTTTAAAAATAAATGTATAATGTAACACACAGAGGACATGTCCTCAGCACCATGAATATAATAGAATATTGTGGTAGTTGTGTAGTATATCATATCATACAGTATATATAAAGGATATAGGCCGTTATAATGTCAAATCTGATACTAACGCAGACACTAAATTCTGTTAGTAAAAATTACTGGAATATTGCATAATCTAGGGGAGCATCTACATGAACTATCTACATGAATTCTGAGGCACATTAAAATGTGTTTTTATATGTGGTAAATGGACTGCATTTATATAGCGCTTTTCACTCAAAGCACTTTACAACAGTCAGCATTCACCCATTCACACAGAGTCACACAGAGTCAGAGCCTGCTGTACAAGGTGCCACATGCTCATCAGTAAGGATTAACATTCACACACACTCACACACCGTTGGCCATCGGGAGCAATTTGGGGTTCAGTATCTTGCCCAAGGACACTTCAACATGTTGACTGCAGAGGCCGGGGGGATCGTACCCCCGACCCTCCGACCGGTTGACGACCACTCCTGCTGGGCTTCAAGCCTCCCTCGCAGACGGTCACTTTAAAGGTCAAACAGCAGCACCAAAATGAAAGGAGGATTGGACTAGTTATCTCCCACAGCTTGTACATACTGTATATCCATTCGTCTCTCTACACACGCATTCTGTTTAGCTGCTGGCTGCATTGTAAGCAGTCTGGGTACCTGCCTGTCAACCAGTCTTTTTGACAGTTCATCTGTGGTGAGTCGTTTTTTTTGGGGGGGGGGGGGTAGGTAACAGACACGAGAGAGGCATGCAGCCATGGCTTTATGTTGCCTGATGAGGCCCTGGTGGTGCTCTAAAAATACATGGAGAGGTCAACAGCGGCACGTGGACAAGTCTCCTCTCGACTTCCAGGGTTTATAAAGACAAGGCTGTTGCATGGAGGAAAATGAAAGACAAAGATTTTGCTTCAGTGAGCAGGACTTTTCAATTACAATCTTGCGACATACACCATTACTCATCGTTAAGTATGCAAACAGATTTAAAACCACACTATCATAAGACCTGGGAACATCGTACACAGTGCATCCCACTGATTGCAACACTCAGAAATGACTATTTAATAGTCATTTAATTAAAGCGGAATATGAAAAAAGTCAGATTGGAGAGGTTCTTTGACCACTGTGTTTCAGAAATAAAAGTGACTGGGACTAACATAAGGATTAGTGAGTAACTGTAGACAACAAAAGTGAAAGTGAAAGGTGTTGTCACTCATTAGTAGCACGATCCATTGTGAAATTCAAAGGGAAAAATCTAATGAGGCTTTGTTAATAGATGCAGTCATGTTAAGTCACTTCTTCCTTGTGGAAGCCCACAGTTAAAAAGGGAAAACGCAGATGGACAATGGACTGTGCTGTAGTCTGATCTTAATCCACCTGTTGAGACAGGGGCCAGCATCTTTTGTCCGTGCCTTCTGCTAGGGGCCTTCAGATAAATCTCCGACTCGTCCAAATCTCGCTTAATAGTTGTTAAAGGGGTTTCCTAATACGCTTTGTGTGTGTGTTGCAGCTGTTTCTTGGCTTGCCTAACGTTACTTAAGGGTCTTAAAAAAAAAAGTGAAATGTTTCACTTCTTCTGTCGGACTGTGCTTCAAAAGAAAAGAGTCTCGTTGAGTGTGACTTGGCCGTGCCAGACGCCACAAGGACTTCACATGAACTCGTCAAAAATCACAAACCACGGTCATTTATCAATTCGCTCGTGAATATGAATGAGCAATCCAGACCTCTCATTAAGTTACCATTATAAAGCCAACTTGACTTTGAGTCTCTCTCTTCACTACTTTCCATTGACTCTTAAAAACAAGGAGACAAATGTGTATTGCAATGTAACCATTTATTTCACTCCACTACAAAATTATATAATTATTTGAACTATGATACAATCTTCACATATACATAATGTACAGTTTAAAGAGAAACAGAGGATATGATACAAGTAGTTTACAGTGTACATTGTCCTTTCATATAAGACATGAACACGCGGTTCTCACTTTTCCACAAGTTTTGTTTAAAATATTTTTTTATTTGACTTTTCAATTATATATCGACGCCCTGAGAGGCAAGTATAAAAAAAGAAGTTCTCAAAAAAAATAAACTAAAGTTCCATATTATTTTATATGTAAAACAGGTGTGGGGGGGGGGAGGAGTTTTGTCAAGTAAAAAAAAAAAAAAGTTTTGCCAAGATAATATTTCTGAGTTACTTTTGGATTTTATCTGTGAAAACAGGAAGTACAATGTTTTCAGCAGGTTTTTTTGTCAGGATCCTCCTTTTCTAAATAGGACTAAAACATTCATGTTTTCTTTCAGGTGAGTTTTAATTTCTCTAGACACACAAGGTAAATATATATTGTGTGAAAGCCAGCTATGCAAAATGTGGTGCATTTATTTTGGCTAGAAATGCATTTTAATTCCTATTTAGAACGTGGGGTAGGGGTGCGCTTCTGCCTCTTGTGGTCAGCATCAGTATTACAACAACAAAACGCTTGAAAAATAAAAAAAAATGTACTTGCCAAAACTTTAATGAAATCATTTTAATTCAGAGTGAGATAGGCCGCTATGCAAGGAATCATGGCTGACTAGTCTGCTGTTTTGTGTTGTTATTTGTATTTCATTAACACATGGGACTACAGTGAATTGGCATTATTGGAATTTTAAAGAAAAACCGGGACAGTGGTTTCTTTCAGTCTTACTATCCAATCTCCAACTGCAACTATCAGCCTGTTATTGCTTCATATTTTCATATAGCTACATCTGTTAAGCACATTTGTTAAAGTCACAAAAGCAGCTAGTAAAATATTATAGTGTTAGTTTTTTTATATATATATAAAGAATTGAAAGTTCACACAAAAGGTTGCCATCTGACCAAACATTGTCTCCATCCCAAAAAAGAAACGGTTTGGCAAATCCTACAGTACAAATAAAGTGGCAGGACCTCTGCAGTGGCTGCTGTCCTGTTTGCTCACCTCAGGCAGGATGAACATACGCTTACTGTTACCTGAAAGTACATTGAATCAGTGTGCCTATGGTATGTTTTATAAGAGTATTTTAAACACAACTTGAAGATACGCCTCCACTAATCACTTTCATCAAAGTGCAGCGGTGCCGAAAACAATCTTTTTTTTTTTTAGCGAGGGAAGCTTGAAGGAGGAAGCCTAAAGCAAAAGGTTTAGAAGAAAAATGAAAGATCAGTATGACATGTAAAAGGTCCCAGGGCAAATTCTAACAAGGACACCACAATCATGTAATATACATTTCAATCGATTAGGCCGTCAGGACTCCCAACATCAGTCCTAGATTTATCCATGCAGACCGTAGAAATGCTATTTGAACTTTCCTCCTGTGTCAAACCAGTCGAGAATATTCAATTGTATAGCTATTATTAATAGCATAGAAAACAGCAAATGAAGCAGATCACAAGCCAATTTGCAGCAACTAAGTCCAAAGTCTTCACAGCCAAGAAAAATAAGAAGTAGGCCAAAGCTAAACAAAATGTGCCACAGTCTTAAAAACGGTTTCATGCTAGGTTCATTAAAAAACAAACAAGAATATAGGTCTTAAAATGTGCTCCAGGAATTGCTGAGTGTAAAGCAAACGTGTTGATTATTGTTCATGTCGGGGTATATAGGGCTTTTGATGAACTCACCCAGCATTAGATGCAACCATTTACTTTAACTTCCAAGCTCATTCCACAAAGGCACCATAACAGAAAAGGGGTAAACGACGGGTTTGGGTTAGTGTGCAGAGCAGGAAGATATATATATATATATATATATATCTTTTAAATGTATCTGTCAGTCACAGATGTGAGAATGGAGTCAGACCTCCCAGCCATCACATGGAGCTTTATTTACCAACATCTCACTCATATGTTTGGATCAATCTCCTTCTCAGACAAGACTCTAAAAGTGCAGTGTTCGGTCCCATCCCACATCATCACCTAGAAAAATGGTCTTACCATTATTCTGAACGAGACATTGTTCATCCCTAAATCTTCAGTGCATTTTTTTAAGAAAACTTTTTTTTTTTTCTTCTTTGTAGACCTCGTTTGTCACTTCAGGGTCTGGAGGAGAAGTTGATTCCAGTCACCATCTTCTGGATCTTCTCTTCATTCTTCAGTATGTTGGACCTTACAGCACAAATCTTGTCCTGCTGGTCCTTGATCAGCTGCTCCAGCTCAGTTAGTTCTGATTTAAGGGGCTCCACTGCCCTGTCTGTCGCTCTGTAGCATATATAAACACACACACACACAAAACAGAAGGGATGATTAATTGCTTACATGCAATTATATAAAAACAGATTTGGAAATTGTCCACAGTGACCAGCAAATACAGTAATTAGCAACAGTGTATACGGGCCATTCTAGATTTAAAAAAATTTATTAAAAAGAATTGAAGAGGGGAGGGGGGTGATATTCAACAAAATTTACGAGATTAAAAGTAGTAAATCACGGAAAAAAATTCACAAATTTACAAAAAATAACCAGAATATTCTCTGAGGATATAAAGTCTGACATTTACAAGAACATTTTTAATTGGCTCATCTACTGCTGGCATAATACTCAGTGAGCGGCGGCCCCTGTGGTGTGATGAGGTTGATCCAAACTTGCCAACTGCAGCGATGTGGTTCATTGACAAAGAAAAAAAAAAAATATATATTTTCTCGTAAATTTGTGGCTTCAATCTCAGAGAATTCCAAATTTTTTTCTCGCAAATTTAAGGACTTCAGAATTTCAGAGAATATTTAAATTTCGTCTTGTAAGCTTTTGAGGTTTTTCTTGTCAATTTACCACTTTAATCTTGGAAATTCAGAGTTTTTCTTAGGAATATTACCACCCTCCTCTAGCTGCGTAATTGTGGCCTTAAAGTGTTGTGGTAGTAACGGAGCACTTGAATGTTGCTGATCACTTCCAATCATAGACTGTATCTATCATTTTTCAATTCAAGCTTTCAATTCAAGATTACAAAGTATGACAACACATGTCACACAACATGTAAAATGACAGTATGATACATCCACATAGGATCTCTGTTTATAAGAGAAACAATGCTAGAAGTTGAACAGAATTTGTTAGTAATTTCCTGTGAAACATAGCGTTGATATTCCGTTCTTTCACCATAGCGAGACAAATTATTATTATTTTGGAAGCAGCGTTGACTACGAAGTACTGGAATCAGTAACCGAAATATGAAGATAGCACCTTGCATGAGAAAGTGAGTCTGTATAGCTGTGCTGGCAATGACATTTGAAGTGTGTTGTGTGCATGTGCCAACCCCACCTCTGCTCCTGCAGCAAGGCCTGCGCGTGCTCCTTGTTCTCCTGCCGCCAGGTGTGCAGTTCAGCCTGCATTGCGTCCATGTCCTCCTGTATGTAGTCCATGATCTTGCCCAGAGGCAGGGTGCTGCGGCACACCGTCTGGATGGATGAGCGCAGCCGCTCGATCTCACGTGTCACCATGTCCCGTTCTTTCTTCCGTGCCGCTTCAGACACCACGTTCTGGAAGAGGAGGTGGTGAACACAATGTGTGAGCTTTAAAAAAAATGAGAAAATCTTTGGTACAGACAATTTACAAAGAATATGAACATTGAACAAAATTCGAGGAGCGTACATGCTGGTATTTGAAGAATGGCTAATTCAATTTCATCAGCAGGCATAGAAAGAAACTAAAGATGTTTTCATTTAATCTGCATGGTTTAAATTTAACACTGAATCAAACAGCTGTATGAACATACACAAAAATCACTTGTGTGTCCCTAGACCAAAACATAATAAACCCTCTTTAAGAATTCTACCTTTGCCAGTAAAGTCTCAAATGCCCAGAACCCAAGGAAGGCTGCATTTAGTGGTTTAGGATTTCAAGGCTAAAAACGTTAGGCAGGAATTCTAGCAACCTAGCTGTATATATAAAGATCAAACGTGCGGCTGAATTGTGTTGGCCAAAGTTGGGGGACTGGTTGATGAAGGCCTCCAGTGTATGGTGTGTGGTTGGGGGGGGGGGTCACCATATCCAAATTACACTCAGTCCCTAGATGGCATAAAGGAGGGGAAGGTATCAGGGAAGGACCTCCCTTGGCAGGGAGAAAATCCAAGGATGTTTGCTCAGCTGGGCTTCGCAAGGCCTCAGAGTGTGAGTGTGTGTGTGTGTGTGTGTGTGTGTGTGTGTGTGTGTGTGTGTGAGAGCGTGTGAGTGTGTGTGTGTGTGTGAGAGCGTGTGAGTGTGTGTGTGTGAGCGTGTGTGTGTGGCTTTGGGGTTGGAATACTGAGTGCTTTTGCATCACACAAACACACACACACACACACACACACACACACACACACACACACACACA
>CALSBV010011748.1:4766203-4784791 GCA_943590825.1 Bovichtus diacanthus
AGAGAGACAGAGAGAGAGAGACACAGAGAGAGAGACGGACACAGAGAGAGAGACAGAGACACACACACAATACCCCCAGCCTTACGCCTGGTGGAGAGAATATAAAAAAAATAAAGAAAAAAAAATTTGCCAAAAGGACGTATAGATGGGTGAAGACCACATGCAACAACTTTAAAGCTTCTGGGAACAATTCTACTGGCTACTGCTTACCATTTAAACTGATGTGCATCCCAATGGTTTTTACAATGTGTCCGTGTAGAAGATCTGAGGTGAGCCAGGGACTGAAACGTAGAATGAGAATTGCCTCTGGGCATTGTTTATGGGCCTCCTCGCCATTTTTCATAGAAGGCCATTCAAAAGTCTGGCTAGATCATAAAAATAGCTTGGAGTCAGTGAGGTGAGGAGAAAAGCTTACGACCACTGAGGTTACAGGATGTTGTTGTAAGGTCAATGTAGCTCCTTGGGGAGACAACTGAGATCACCACCCTGGGCTACGGGGTGAACTGAAAAAACGCTTCCAAAAAGGGAAAACTGCAGTAACTAAAAATGGAAATTGTATTTATTTATTTTCTATTTTTTAAAAAGGTGGCTCATCGTTTAAACATTCTCATGGAGAGAAAAAGCCATTTCGAAAGGTTTGAAGATATGACTTGGGATCATAACTGTGGTGTCAAGGTTCAGCTCTGGTCTGATAACAGATTGCGGGTGGTTCAGGTAGGTATCCTCATAATCCTGACCAAATTCCTCTAACAAGTCAATATGACCTCTACAAAAGTAATATGACTAATGGAATGCCACAGGGCCATTTCCTTATGTTTCTACAAAAAAAAACACTGGATTGTTTATAAAGACACAGAGGTCTGCAGAGAGGAGTATTTATTTTCTTGACAATTCTGCAGAGAGCATTCTGGCCCTTCTCCTCCGTGACTCTCACTCAACAGCCATCCATTTGTATGCCACAGGGTTTATTTATACATTACAAACCTTCATCAAGGCTAATTTGATGAGGGTAAAGAAAAGGGGGGTAAAGAGTACACAAAAAATTCTTATGAAAACGCAGCTGCTGCAAGGGGCAGATTCTGTCTAAATAAAAGGAGAACTATCTTGGAATAATATACAATACCGCCGAGGGGTCATGAGGAAGGGCATCCCCATAAATATACAGCAGATTCTTCAGTCACACACACTGTGGTGGGACATGGTAAAATACAATCGTTTGACTGTTTAAGAATTCCCTTTATTTACATCAGAACAGCAATGAGGCAGCTAGGCACTGGCATTAACAATAGCAAAATTAATTCAGAAATGAGAAAGAACATCATTTACAACTGAGGTAATAACACATAGACTGGATTTTCGAAAAACAAAAACAAAAAAAAAAAAGTTCTAAAGGCCAACATTTTCTAACTGAATTGGACTTTAAATCGGGGTGGTTTGTGACTCATTCAGATGCGGTGTTTTGATAAACATCGGTGTTTAAGAAAATGAAATTTTGCAGCTGAAATTTCAAACCTGTCATACCACATAGAATGAGGAATCTCAATATTTACATTTTTTGAGTGCGCGTTTTACTGTGATTATAAGAAGAAGAAGAAGAAAAAAAACGACTCCATTAAGCTGACCTCTCCACCCTTTCATGTCAGGAAGGAAGTCATTATAGTTCTTTATACAGCTGACGAGGCAAGGCCAATAATGATGGAGGGGTGGACTGAACAGTTCCTATGTGCAGACATACCTGTTATAATCTGCCTGTGCAGACCATACAGGATACTCTGAAATGAAGGCTTGGAACCCCTGAAAACTGAGGAGGCTCCATTAAGGAAATTAGGATAAACTCTACAAGGCTGTGCTCGTGTTACACAAAGAGCTCGGCTATTTGAGGTGTTTTGCCTGTGTGCGTCTGTGTATGCACGTTCAGTTCGGAAGTGTTGTGGTGGGTAGAGATATGCTGGGCCTACAAATTCCTGTCAAGCTATTTCAGAGCTGGGACGACTTCAGGTGTGAGCTATGAGGGATGAGTCTGAGGCCGCAGTTAGGATCGGGGGCCTTTTTTTTTTTTTTTTTTTTTGCATGAGTGACGGTCCAAAACAGTGCATCCATCAAAGTCAGGGTGGTCAGCTAGGAAGGGATGCCGGGAGAGTATGCTTCAGTGAAGAGGACCACCCAAAGCAGACAGCGTTAGCCACCTCACACCGTGGACTACAGACCAAACTGTAAGGTTCACATTGATTCACACTCCAAATAACAATGAAAGACGCCGCTCTCTCTGACTGATGAATAAGCTGACAGAGGGGAATGCATGAGCAACAGCAGTAAAGCGTCACCTTGAAGAAGACGGTTTATCGTGTCCAATGGAAAAGTCTAAATCAAAAGAGAAGACGAGAAGAAAGAAGGGACTTTGCAAGACAACTGTGTGCATTGGAGTTCGGATGGAGCACGTTCAGAGACAAAGTACAATAGGAAAACCTTAAACTGGTTGTGCATTGTGTGTTCACACAAGGGGGAAGGAGTTTGAACAGTCAGAACAAGATTGCCATAAAAGCTAGACCCCGAGATGGCAGAACTGTACACAAAACAGAGAAATGTGTAATAAAAACAAAATGAAGATAAGATATTGAGAAACCCCAGAAAACAAGCTCATTGTGCTCCAGACATCTTGAAGTGTGTATCAATGGTGTGTGTGGTCTGTACGAGGCCATGCTTGCTTGTCTGGTTATTAGCTCTTCAGCCTCACTGAAGGGGGACATTTTTGTGGTTACAAGGCGGTGCAATTACACCTCTCCACTCCATTTGTTTAGATCTTTCTTTTGATAATAACCAGTGTTGCACTGGGCCTTTCACTGTGGTTAAAAACATTTGCCCAGGAGAGAAAACCTTGCAGAAAGAATGGCTGATGGAACTGATGCTGAGGTTTAATGTGAGCTCCGAGTCATTGATAAGGACGAGTTAAAGAGAACTAGTCCAATACTGCCCTCTAGTGGGGAAGCAACATAACTACTATAATAACTGTACGTACCTGTTCTTTAGATTTGGGGGAGGATGGGGACAATTCATAGTCTTTTTTCGTGTCAAGGATCTTTTTCACAAGGCCACCTGCAGTGAGAGAAACAATGAGAGGAGTAGTAAAATATCTGTTTCCTTAAAAGCAGGTGGCTTAATTCAGCAAGAAGAAAATCATGAGAAAATGTGGCATCATCGCTCCTTTCAAAATAAGAAAGAAGAGGAAACTAAAAGACATATAAATGTATGTATGAATACATAATGTACCATGTTTGTCTTCACTTTCCAGTTCTTGCGCAGGCCCCTGAAATAGAAAAAAACAAAACATTAAAAACGTAAATAACGATCTGATGTTTCGCCGTGGTATTTAAACAACTCGCTCTTCAAGTCACTCACCAGCTCCATCTCAGGAGCATCTGAAGGCGGAGTGAGCGCCTCCTCCACGAGAAATTGCTCATCTTCATCCTCCTCATCCTCAGAAAGCTTCTTCCCATCCATGATGACTGGCGCTGAGGGCTTGGCACTGGACAGCCTGGAAGACAGACAAAAAGCTTGACTCATATCTAACTGAAAACGTGCCTGGCATGTACTGTGGGGAGAGACATGTGCCATCTTGTAGACAATGTACTTGCTGGACTTGCTCCACCTGCTCCATTATTACACAGTTACATACACCATCTTCAGGCAGTGCGTTTATCCCACTGGCAGGGACAAGACTTGTTGTCGTGTTCAAACCAGTGTTTTTTTTTTCTTTCTTCAATGCAAGTGTTTAGTTTCCTGTACGACGTATCAGGACTACAGTGGCAGCACAGTCAGGAGGACTCGAAGTAACTTAGTGAAGTTAAAGTTGACAAGGACAACAACAGGGCTTGGGAGAAAGAAACAAGGTGATATTTTGAATAGTTTGACTGAAATGTTCAATATAATCTGATGACCGAAAAAGACAAAAAATGCCCTCAGTATTTTTAGTAGACTAAAATAGTTATGGTTCTCTATGGCTAAGATGAGACTAAATTGTGCAGACTTTTAGTCAACTAGCCGCGTTTCCACCAAATGGTACGGCTCTGTTCAACTCGACTTGAGTCACATTTGTTACAAAGGTACTTTATGTCGTTTTGGACTTCAGATAGTCCCCCCTCAGTGTAGGCGGGGCGGCGGTGCTGTATCCTTTTATCGGGAACCAAACAGCGTAAAATATGCAATTTGTCACGTGGTGCACGCCATTCTCTCTGACCAATCAGTGGTCTGCAGTCTTTTTACGTCACCTTTTAGTATCGACTCAGTCCATATAACTTATTTTTATTCAGTGCTGAAAAAACGTATACTAGCGCAGACCAAGAATGTATTCACTAAGAATAGGAGGATTTTGTCGATGCCACTATAAATTAGACTTATGACATTATTGAAAACGTGTGGGGAAGTCACCTCTCAGCTGGGGTCACATCAGAGTAACTTTCCTGTTTCTTGACTCGGGGAGGGGCTGGGCGAGCGCTGCTGGGCCGTGGTATTCGCTTGTTGCTGTGGATAGAAAGCATTAAACACCTTACTGAAATAGGCTGTTAAACTAACCATTTTGAAACTCAGCGTGTTTTACTTGACTTCTTTCACAAGTCAAATCCTCTGTTAAACAGCTCTCTGTGATTTGGCTAAATGTCTACTTTGTGACAGCTACACTGAGTCATTCAGATTTGCAGAATAATAATTGGAACAATAAACTTTCACAACATCAATAACAGTAAAACCGCTGTAGCACAGCTGCCCAGCCAATCAATTGTCACTGATTAGTCAGTAAAAGAGCAGAACATTCCTAATTATCCAAATTATTCAACTGTGTAATCTACTGGAACAGATCCTGGATGGGACCCAGGAAACAAACCCGAGTTTCAAAAGCAAAACCACTCGACATTTGAAATAAATAAAGCAATACAATACCATGCGATGCAATAACATTCTACCGCAACCTCAGAAATCATTCCATAACTTAATTAACAAGTCAACATTCTCAAAAAAAAAATGTTATGAGCTTCATGAATGTATTATTTATGAAATGTATTTGTACAATGCTGCATTATATTTTCCTCGAGTGTTGTATACGTACATGTTTGACATAAGTGCGAGAGCAGCTTAAGGAGTGGGAGTGAGATTTTTTTTTTTTTTTGTGACAAACAGTCAATGGGAGCTGTATTTTTTTTGTAAGTGAAGAAGAATGTTTGATTAGTGCCATGTACAGTACCTCAGCAAAGTGTTGTAAGTAAAGGTCCAGTGTTGACTGTACAGACCTGGAGGCCATGTCGGATGGCACTGAGGAGCCTGCAGTGTCTCCATTTTCAAGGGGGGCAGGTCTCTGGACTAATAGAGCATCTCCGTCTGTGAAAGAACAACACTGACTTGTAGTTAGCTCCCTTTAACATAGCAAAGGAATAGTCTCCCTTTGTGGTTTTCAAAGCGGCAAAAACATAAATAAAAATACATTTGAAACACTCAACAGCGATGCCTCTCGTTACTCAAGATAACCCGCAGACCTTGTCGTGAGCAGTTTCATGTTGGAACTATTTTCTTTCTACTGAACTACACCCGCCAACCGTATCACCGTGCAGAAGGAAGCGCGCATCTAGGTCGTGGACTAGGGGCTCGCGCTTGCGAGATGTAAACATTAACGCCGTCCTCCTCCTCAGCTGTGACGTTAGCTAGCTGAGTGGATGCATGCTTTGATGCGGTCGGTGGGTTTAGTTCGCTAGAAAGACAATAATTGCCATCTAGTTCTATCATATTGTAGAGAAGTCACTCGGAAACTCGCACCAAAACCATCTAGACTGATAAAACAGCACCCCAGGGAAGAGAAACACATAAGCACTTCTGATTTTAGGGCGAACTGTCACTTTTACTCTTACATTTTCTGGAATTTGAAACTTTTTGATTATTTCTCTTATTTATCTCCTAAGATTTCTTCCTTTTTTACCTTCTGTACTAAGGGTTTCTTTGACGAGTGTTTCCTCGTCCTCTAAGTGGGGTTGGGCTGGGTCGGGAACCGTTGCTATTGTAAGCATGTAAAGCCATTGAGACATTGTACTGTTATTGGGCTGTGCACATAATAAACTTGACTGACTTGCTCAGATACTAAAATAAAAGCACTGAGTCAGTCACTCAATACTGAGGTAGTAGGGCACTAAGTTAAAAGTCATAACCAAGCATGGGTTATTTGGTTTATTTACGCGAGTGACCGCCTCCAATACTCTCCTTTCCATTATGTGAATGTACCACGGCACGGCACGGAATGCATTTTTAGATCAAGTGCACCGACTCTCCTGTCAAGTGGACATCATTTCCACATGGAAAATTCCTGCCTGAATGTGATAAACCTTTACACTCCATCTATTCATTGCAACTGCTCAAGAGAGATGAGATGGAGAACAATTACCTCCTTCACTGTCAGATTCATCTGTTGGAGAGTAGAAAAAGACAAAAGGCGTTAGTTTCCTTTTAATACAGCTGCGGGAGTCTTATAGAGCAATATGACATGCAAGTACGGAGTGTGAAAAACAGAACTAATAGACTCTGTATCTTTGTAATATTTAGAGGAGACACAATTCTTAATGTCAGCTCTGTGAAGCTTTTATTGCTTCTGCCAAACAGTAATCCTGATGAGTCACTCCTACCTCCCGCTAAGGGAAACTAGTCAGGGATTTTATTAGACAAGTGGAGTGCAAATAGAAAGCTGTCAACTGTAAAATCAATTTGAACGTACTAAAGAGCCCTTCTGTCAATGATTAAAGTGCTGTTATTTTATCTGTTTTGACTATGTGAGACATGCCTCATTGGTGTAGGTGATTAAAAAAAGGCTGCTGGGGGAGAGATAGTTGGGAGCGGTTACCTTGACCTCCAATTTTGGGTCTCCGCCTCGGCCCTTTGGCAGATGAAGGCCGAGGTATTCTAGCTGGACTATCAGACTGTGAGAGGAGCAAAGACAAGCAGGAAAATGACACAATTTTAGGACCATAAGCACTGAAAAGGAACACATCACTTACTACCTGTTGGAAGGATTTGGGGAAGCCCCATCATTTACCTCTCTCTATTTTGCAAACTATCATCCTCATCATCGTATTGTATAGTGCTATTAAAACATTCAGACAGACCTCTCCATGCAAACTGCAAACATTTAAAGTTATAATGCAAGAAGAATGAAGGGCTGCTGTAGGTTCAACATACAGTATTGTGCCACTGAATATGACTTAAACTACTGACAAATTTACACCGAAGTGTCATACTGAAATACAAAAACATTGGAATTTAATGAAGAAGAGTAAGAACCCCCTAAAATGGCAACAGAGCGAAGCTATAAAAGAAGAACATTGTGGATCTTAAAGTAAGTTCTTACCTGGTTCTCAACTGCTTCTGCAGGCTGCGCAGGCAAAGAACAAAGCATTACATCATGTGCATTAAACAGTCACATTTATCAATTGTACAGAGAAGATAAGGAAACAAGCCCTCACATGTCTGTTATACGCTATAGCCCAGATTAGCACTAAAGCAAGTCATTGCAGCAGACACTACATTCTAACAGGAATTATACTGCATAGCTCTAATTCCCTACTGATTGTTTCTGCGGGATTGAATACCTCGTCACACGGTTTTGGTTCCTTGCAAGAATGAGGAGGCACAACATTAAAAAAAAAAAAAAAAAACATTTTTTCTTTGAATTGGTTGACTTGACATACAGGAAATTCGACTTCACACCCCATGATTGCAGATGATGAAATCAAATGGTCCCAATGATCGACATGTAGAACATATCATGTGTGAATTTCTCTGAATTTCTGTGAAAGATGGAACTTACCGCTGGCATAAGTTTGGCTGCCTTGCTCGGCTCTGGGCTGGGTTTTTGCTGTGCTTCCTCTGATACTCTGGCCTAATCCCAAACATACACACAGCATGTAAATAATGGCATTTGTAGCCGACATTTAAGATGGAAGTGCGGTTGAACGGCCTACCTTGCTATTGCCACTCTCTCCACTCTTGTTCCTCTCTTCCCGCTCTTTGTCTCTGTCTCTTCGTTTTTCCTTGTCTCTCTCCCGGTCCCTGCGAGAATCCCTATCTCTCGTCTTTTCTCTGCCTTTGTCTCTCTCCTTGTCTTTCCCCCTTTCTCTGTCCCTCTCTCTGTCTTTGTCCTTCTCCTTGTCCCTCTCTCTGTCTTTGTCCTTCTCCTTGTCCCGGTCTTTGACACGTCCTTTGTCTTTGTCCTTGTCTCGCTCCCGGTCGCGGCTCTTGTCTTTGGCGTGCTGGTCCTGCTCACTGCGTTGGTGCTTGTCGGAGCGCTCCATGTCACGGTGCTGCTCTTTCTCCCCGTCTCGGCCTCGGCTCTCCGGCTCTTTGGGCTGGTCTGGGTCCTTCTGCTCCCGGCTCCCGCTGCGCTCCGTAATCGTTTTCTTCTCCTGGAATTGTTCACGCCAACATGTAGGGTGAGGATTTAATTCCAACCACGGCTACATACTAGGAAACTAATCATTTGACCATCTCATTGTAACCAAGCCTGCAGCTCGCAAGGCTACATGCTAAAACAGACAGTACATTTTGAGCAGTGTGTAATTACACTAGGTTTGGACTAAATAGATCTATGTTTCGAAGTAGTTTTCCCATGTCTATTCGTTCCGTTTAAACCCTGTATTTCTGCACAGTTGCAGACACAGATTAGGCAAAATTCTACAAATAGTACAATTCTAGATAATAGTGGTGTACACTATTATCAGTTTTATACTATTTGTAAAATTAGATTCCAGTGGTGGCTGCATGGGATTGTTTACGACTTGTGTGATCCAAACATTTCCAATAACTATGTATTGAAAAAATAAGATAGATGTAATCATTTCCAAAATTCACAGCATGTTTTTATTTTGCTAAATATTTATATATATGTACCTGTATAAACGGGGTGGCCTAGCAGCAATCTAATGAAACTGACGAGTTATATTCATTAAAGAAAGTTCATTTCATTATTTATTCAAGGATTATTATAATTTTTTTTTTTAGGGTGATCAAAGCTTTCTTCAGAAACCTCATTAGAAGCTTTCCAATGCAAAATAAAACGACATTTGGTACTGCCCTAGTAATTCTAGCTGCAGTGGTATCTCACCTCTCTATCCAGATGACGTTCACGTCCCTCCCTGTTTTCCTTGTCCTGGGACCTGGAGGTGCTGGCCTTAGTCTTTATGTCCACCTTTTCTCCTGCAAGCACTCGCTTCACTGCATCGTCACTGGGCATCTGTAACACAAGTGCAGGAGAATCATTCAGTTTAATACAGCAATAATGTCAATATGTAATATTAACTGTTGAATATATAACAAGGAGGGTGGCTTTTTTATTATTTATTGGATTTATTATCAAGCATGTAGTACATATTTGACCAGGTGCCGTGCCTTGTCTGACCCATGACTTATCTGAATGCATCTTACTCTCAGAGCTAAAAGTACATTCGTGTTTTTTGTGAGATTTTCATTACTGATATTCCATACAATTTGAAAAACCTGAAATGTAAAAATCTATCTATTATAATTGTAACCAAATGTCTTCAAAACAGCTACAGCTAAAAGGTTGCATTAGATCTGAGAGGAATACGTACATTCTAAAATACTGTTTAAAGAACAACAATCCCCCTCAGGCAGCAGCTCATCCGTTTACACTCAATCTCCAGGGTTCATTTAAAATGTTTCAAAGTTCTCCCAGAGATGTCTAGACCATTTTCCCAAGAGTATAATATTCTAGATGTCCTCTTTTTTATAGTCCCATAACTGTATTTGTTTCTCCAGAATGACAATGAGACATTGGAGAATTGGAGAGTGAGCGCTTGGTTTATTTGGCATTCATCTTTTCAGTGTGTGTGTGTGTGTGTGTGTGTGTGTGTGTGTGTGTGTGTGTGTGTACACAGACCTTGTTGATGCAGCACTTGGCCATGGCCTGCAGCAGCTCATTGGTTCTCTCAGGCTCATGGCCGGCCACAATGCGCGCTGGCTTCGCCACCAGGGGCTCGCCACTCACCAGCATCACGACATCTATCGCTTTCTGGAGGAAAACTATCTTAGAGTCCTTATCCTAGAATGGAGAAAAAGAAAAGACGCTGTAATGAGCAGGAGAGCGCACAGGAGACATAAGAGACAGGATGTGGTTGTGAAAGTGAAGGAGCTCCAGTGGGAGTTATTTAGAGTGATTGAACCCATGAGATGTGGATATCCTTACAGAGTAACACAAGTAACTGCGGACAACAATTGCAACAATTCTACATTGTGTGCATAGTCGTGCGCAGTTGTCTCCGATTCCTCTCCTTTCTTGACCAGGCTATTTAAATAAACAGAATATATTTTCCCCTGCAATGTTTAAATCTTGAAAAATGTTGCTATACATTACAAATGGGACTAAACTGTTCCTATGGTGTCATTCCTTAGCTTTCTGAACATCAAGAAGATCCCTAATCTCGAAGGGCCAAGGGCCAAGCCAACATGCTGGCTTTTGTAAGGCAGCAGGAAAAGGGGAAATGTAACACCTGGATTCATAACAAGGACTGCCTTTACAAAATGAAGAAACAAATATCCAGCCCTCTTTTGCCTTCTTGTATACATGTCAAACAAACGGACCGTATTCCAGATAAATGACCCAGCTAAGCAGTGCTTCTCTAAACCTGCCAACTGGGTAACATAAGGACTTGTAGCTGGTGCAACCACCACACCAGACACGTCCCACGTCCTTAACCTTTGAGCCTAAACAAGTCATAATGCGCTCTCTCACGTTTTGCATACTGCCATTCATTTTTTGTTGATCACCGCATAGTTTTTGTACACAAACAAAGCTATCTTTGGTATGATCTTTTTTCCGTCTTGCGCTCAGTAACGTAACGTTAGTTCTTCATGGTTCTCTCTTGCAACTGGATTGGACGCTGTCGGATTGGTTCAAATAAAGTGGCTCTGGGGAATTAAGTGTCGACTTGCTGGGAAGGAAAAGCATCAACGTTAGATGATTCAGGAAATGAATTGATTTGTGGCACACTTTTTAAATAACTTAATACTTCATCTTTGGGCTTGCAGGAAGGTAACAAAGTATTTTCAAGAGAAAAGGCTCAAGTACAGTCCACTCAAGTCTTTTTTATTTTATCAAGTCCAAAACCAACTGTACCAAAACACAGAAGTGAACTGCTATTTAACGCGAGTCGAGTTGAAAAGGCATTTCTCAACTCCGCCGGTCTCCTCTGAAAGCTACACATGCACGCAGCATGTGCCGATCTCCATCCTCAGAATTGCACGGCTGTAAGCGACTCAAGGTTGACTCAATTGTATGGGCTTGGGATCTTGTAATTGGGACACTTTTCTACACTGCACAGACAACAAACTAAAGTAATTTAGACAATGACGTCACAACAGTGTAGTCGGGTACCGAACTGCATTACTAATGTGAAAGCTGAGCGAGTTACTTATTTGATTACAGTAACTTGCCTGTTGAAAGGCATCCAGTTTCAAACAGTGACAAAGCCTAGCATCTTTCTATCTAGTATGGATTTGGGGTCAGCAGCTCTCAAACAGCAGACTTGAGTTCTGACACCTTGGCAGGCCCTCTCCGTCATGTCCTGCCAGATCCTCTCACTCCGTGAGTCACACAGACAGCGTGTAGAGTTACTCACACACAGACGCCCTCAGAGTGTCCCATGTAACGCACAGGTGATCTCATACACAATAAGGCTGCTGCTGCTGCTGCTGCTTAGGACATTAATGCACATTCTGTACACAAGCAAGCACATTAACAGACACGTGAATGAGGGGGAACACTATTAGCCAAATAATAGTGATATCAGTTTTGTGTAGCAGGGGGGCAGAGTGTGGTCAACTTACCTTTACATTATCTGACTTCATTTCATTTTCTCCATACAGGCCTTTCATGAAACCAGTGGTTCTGATTACCTGTGGTGGTGAGAAATAAAAAGGTTTCACACTCAGTTGTCAGCTAATTGGCAATATGAACCCTTTCATAGAAACGAAAACATGAAAAATCCATCTGTAAACCACTATTGGGCATCTAATGCATACCACTGCATCAGCTTTAAATTGGCTGATATACATCAAGTCCTCATTTCTGAAATCTTTTTATACGATTTCCCAGTATGTTGTTAATTCATGAATTCTTGAGAATAACATTCTGGCCTTAATAGTCCAGTTTAAGAGCATATGCTTTAATATGTATGGTGAAACATTCAGTTGTTTGATAGGCCTGCAGTCAAACACATATATGACAAACCTACATTCAATATTAAACTTCTGAACAGACAGAGAGTAAAAATGAGATCTGTTTAGAAAAGTGAAAGAGATTGTACTGGGCTTTCTGTTAGTGACGACAAAGAAAGATTAGGTAGTTGGGATAAATCTGTTTATTAATGCAGATAAGATTTTGATCTGACATTAAATATAGTGCCATTGAGAAAGGGTATTAAGTGTTTCCCGTGTTATTTTATGTAGCACTTCTAACTTTGATACCACATCTATGTTTCCTAGGCTACTAATGGATTAGAACAGCTTTCACAGTCCAGTTTCCAAAGCTGACCAGATGATGTCGTGTCGGCATTATCAGATAGAAGTGTTTTTTTTGTTTGAACCTTTTTCGTAAAAAAACACTTGGATGAAGCATCCAAAATGACCACATGATTAGACAATCTGCATCCGGAAATGTAGGACATTCAAGAGGTTTTTTATCTAGACCACAGTCTCTAAAGTTATCTGCAAATAACAACTTTCTTTATGGCATGTAACTGATTCAGTCCCCACGTGGTTTATCACCTCAGAAGTGTACGTACACAAAGTAGATCAAAACAAATGTTTGAGATTAGCAGAAGATGACACGTGTGCGCACCTGAGCTGAGAGGAACAGCTGCTGTGGCAACACGCACTCAAAAAAGGCTTCGGTTATATCTGCAATTTGCTCACATATTGTATGTATATTGTATTGTACCGTCACTCTGAGTCCATGAACGGGAACAACCTTAAGCTTAACGTAACTCTTAGTATGTTCAAACAACGCCGCTGCAATAAGCTGCTCAGTATCCGTGATCTCAACGTGACGGATTCGAAGAACCAGACACATTTAGCCAACATAGTCCTCACATCGTGTCACTCTAGTTAGCTAACAATTGGTTTGATCCCTGCGTGTGCTCAGGTCGTGCCTAGCAACTAGGTGACGCCGTATACGCGGCTAGCTAGCTCACTAGCTAACCCACTATATTAACTTTATAGGCAACCTAACATTGGATTGCTGGTGAACGTTAGCAACCCTTTCTTTGGCTAATGGTCGACCTTAATGATTTAACTGTTTGTTAAAGCTTATTCATATAACGGCAGATGGGTTGATGGCTACAGAAAAGCTGTGGAGGCAGTAACGTTTCTGCGAAGTTGATGTTAGCGAACTTACTTGGTTAGCACAGTTCATGCTAACTTTGGTATTTTAGCCAGCTAACTGTCTCGCTTGTCTGTATTTTTAAATGACATAGGTCCGGTTGGCTTTAGCCTTTTCACATATATATGTGGGCAAACGTGGCTCGTGGTGCTAGCTATACAAACTTCAGCTCGCCAACGGTTTCGTAACGTGAGCATATCAGTCTCACCTCACTGAAGATGTCGTGAAGGTATCGAAACGGTGGCTTGCTTAGCAGTTTCTCCGTGAGAGGCGGTTTCTTTATCACTTTGCCCAGCGTGTCCTGGGTCTTTTTTACCATTGCCCCACTCATGGCAGCAGTCGGAAGTATAGCTTAGAAGATGAAACGCAGAAGACACAGCAAAAAGTAGTATGGAGTGAAAAAAAACCCTGCTGGCTCTGTCGCCTGGTTGCTATGTCAATATTCTGCAATCCCATAGTGCATCATTAATGACGACTGCGCCTGCGCTGAGGGTTACGGTTGCTAAGCACTGCATGTGTCCGAGCAACAGCTAACAATCTGCAACAAAGATGCAGTTCGAGAGAGAGAGGGACACACACACACACACACACACACACACACACACACACACACACACACGCACACACACTAGAGAGAGAGAGAGACACACAGAAACACACAGAGAGAGAGAGAGAGATAGAGAGACACACACACACACACACACACACACACTAGAGAGAGAGAGAGAGAGAGAGACACACACAGAAACACAGAGAGAGAGAGAGAGAGAGAGAGAGAGAGATAGAGAGACACACACACACAGAAACAGAGAGAGAGAGAGAGACACAGAGAGAGAGAGAGAGAGAGAGAGAGGGAGAGAGACACACACACACACACACACAGAAACACAGAGAGAGAGAGAGAGAGAGAGAGACACACACACAGAAACACAGAGAGAGAGAGAGACACAGAGAGACAGACAGACAGACCGACAGACAGAGATAATTGTATTTTCTTAGTTTTGATGTATTGTTTTCTGATTAATGGGGTTTTCTGGCACAACATCACCCACGTGGGCATGGGGAAGGGAAAGCCAGGGTACAACCTCTGGCAACACTTGCAGTATTAACTTACTCTCACAGTATGAGAAAAAACATTCTGGAAAGCTGAGTTTGCACACTGTGACCCCATGTAAAAAAGTTTGTGTTCGATGAGAGCGAGCTCAACGAGTCTGTATCACTCTCAGTTTTAGCCGCAACTCAAACAGTGTGTATGATTCAGTTAGGGGTTGGTCATCTATTTATAGCATTCGACTTTGATATACTTCTTTGGCGAGTTCAGTCAAAAGGAAACACACCTGACAAAAAACAAGGTACACCGAAGAGTAACTACACACGCTTGTTGCTTCCTCCTGTCAAGGTAAGACTTCTATTTAATGTGACTTCAGGGGACAGTAAGACTTGAATTATGAATTGCTATTTCTATAATAAATAACCATAGTGCTTTTCATAATAACTAGAGGACTCCTAGAGCTACAAGCATGTTACTAAAAATAAAAAAAAGGTTGTGCATATTGAGTGACTGTTTTAATCCTACTTTTTGATAGTAATTGTACAGTGATGTATTGTATCAGTTTTTGTTCAAATAATACAAAGCCTCAGTTTTTCAGTCAATTAATTGCCTTTTTATTTTCATTACAAAAATGGGATTAATATGTATGGAATGACAGCATGGTAGCAGCTGGAGCTTTTAATGACAGTGCAGATTATATGTGAATATAATGTTTAGGAAGTCTTTCTGAACTGTTTGCTGTTATTACATACAACTATTTGAAGGCCAGCCCTGTCGCACTTGTTTGGTCAGTTGGTGTTGCAGAGAACTGCACAAAGTGCGCTGTTAGAAAACTGGGTGATCGCAGTGGGTCAACAATCTAAATGTCTTTTATATAAATAGAAAATAAAAAACTAATAATCTATTATCCAACTTTCATCGCAGTTCTCTCAAAGGACAGGAAGTTATGCTTCGCTGGGTCTGGTTCGCTTTGATCCTCGGTATCTGTGCCAGTGCCGTAAAAACGAAAAAAAAGAAAGCGAATCCTGTGTCCTTCTCAAGAGGTTTGTGATCCTCCTTTTTCTTTTCTTTTTTTTACTATTTTTTATTTTTTTTTACAGCAGTAGCTTCCATTCCAAAATCCTCGACTGACTGAATGTATAGCTGTGAGCTTGAGTTTGAGTCACTAGACACACAACTAAAGTCCTGAATTTGAATTGTTGTTGTCATTGACGTAATTTAACACAATATAATAATAATGTAAAGTAACCATAGCAGCATGCCACATTCACTGCTGTTGACTTCATCACTGTTTTGTCCTGCAGGATGGGGAGATGATATTACTTGGGTCAAAAGTTATGAAGAGGGCCTGTTCAATATCGCCACAAGGTAAGACTCTCCACACCGATAACATCATTGGACGTTTGTTGATTCTGCTTGGATCTGAGTTTTGACTGTGAAAACAGAATGTATAAGTGCAAAATGTGCACTTTCTTATTTCCTTATACAGAAAGCAGAAACGTATCACCTACGGCTCCTAAAAATACTGATTTCTAATTATGGCTATTGAAAATTCTTTGATATATTTCAACAGTTTGAATCCAAAAACACGATGCAAGATTCTTTTTATATAACCTGTATGTTCATATTGTTTAATACTCTGCATTCATAAATACCATACCACTTTTCATACGCAGCCTGGTAGTGGGATATCATTTGCATCCTAATGCGTCCATAAGCATTATGAGGTGACTTCTAATTGGGGCTAAAATATTGTATAATGCATAGCTACATCTGATCTATTATATAATGGAATATAGCAAAATAGAATATTAAAATGACATCTTATTTGTTTTTCTTGTCTTTAAAATCTGGCATGGACACTTTGTTCTCTCAGGGATTATGTTGTGTAATACTGCGTTCACTCCCATCATTGTGCTCATTGTGTTGAGTTGTTTCTCTGTGGTTTCGCTCTCGCAGTCAGAAGCCTCTGATGGTCATCCATCATAAAATCGGCTGCCCGCACAGTAAAGGTACTGTACGCACTCTGGTTCATTACAGCTGAAAAATATTGAACGTAAACATATTTAGACTTGCACATCCTGCGCTGTCGTCTCTAGCCCAGACTTGGGCTTGGTGTCATGGGGAACACAATGGGAGCATTCTTTAATACCTGCCAAACAGGAAATGCAAATATACCATAAGGCTGCCTTTGAATGCCTGAGCATACCAGTACTCATCATTGCTCACTTTGATTCATGACTCCATTATACTATTTGACAGTTTGAATACGTTTGGTTTCAAACATGTACGACTGTTCGTAATCTCTGGTAAAAAAAAAAACTAGCCGTGCACGCTCAGTAGGTCCCACCTGCAAAACTTGTTCCTCACCTGCCCGTCTGTCAAAAAGTAAAAGCGGCCCGAAAGTGTGTGAACACAATGTGTGATAATTGTGATTAAATGACATTGACCACATTTACAATCCCTGCATGCTCATGTACTCCTTTTTGACTTTGTATAGCTCTACGTTTTTTTGTTGTCATATCTCTCTTTGATAAGTGCTTATTAAATAACAATTTTAAATACCAATGTATTGTGGTCCCCAGTCAAAGGCACCCAAATGCAGCCTATGCAGTTCTAATAGATGAAATACAATAGATAGATAAAAGTTTTTTCAATGGGTCCTAATTTAAAGTATCACACACTATAGAGACACACACAGTTTCCCTCATGTGCTCTGTCGATGTTCCTTTTACCCAATATGCAAATGAACTGCAACTTCCAGAAAATAATAATAATCCGTTTTCCCCCCCTTCAGATGACGTTAATTAGCCGACATAACTCATGATGTTTTGAGAAGAAAACAAGTTGAAATGTTGCTATGATAGTTGTTTCTTAACAGTTTATAGTTAGTATATCCCCGTGGAGCCCAGTCAGTAGTCCTTGTATGTTACATAAATTGGTAAGATGAGGGTTAGCTCTTTTTTCTAATCTAAAATCTCAGCTAAACTGAACTCCCATTTTTTTCAACAGCGCTGAAGAAAGCGTTTGTTGCTGATAATGCCATCCAGAAAATGGCCAAAGAGGATTTCATCATGCTCAACCTGTTGGTAAGTGCTGTCACTGTTGTACAGAGGTAATAATAGAGGATACTGGATGTGGAGTTCCTGTAGAACAAGAAGAATATTTTTCAATCAGGATTTTGGTCCCTTCCTTTTGGTTGAACCGTAGAATTTTTATCAGTCTGTATACATTATTTTTCTAGCACTATGTAAATGTATGTGGACTATAAATGACTCAAATGTCTCAAGGTGAATCGTGGACACTGCAACAATATCAGGCATAATTAATAAGTATGTGCATAGAAGAATAGCATCTAGAAGTAACCATCTGCTAAATACTTTATACACTCTTTCTTTGTACAAGAAATTGATTATTTATGTGTTTTTTTTTTTTTTACAGGAAGAGCCAGCGGACAAGAATATGGCCCCTGATGGCCACTATGTTCCCCGAATCCTTTTTGTTGGTAAATATTTACACCATTTATCATAATTTAGAAATAATTGAATCAATGTTTAGTCCAATGGGACAGTCAATTGAAAATACTAATGTCTCCTATGGTGGTCCGTTGAGATTCAATCAGACATCAAATATATTTAAAAAAAAAACTCAGGACTGATATTTGCATATTTTTCAGACACTCAAAAAAATCTCACAGTAGTTTCTTTGTCTGTCAGAATAAAGATTTGTGTATAACAGATAGACATGGCACTGATGAGAAGGAAAGAAAAACAAGCGAACAGACATGTATTTTTAATGGTGTGGGAAGTGTTGTGGAAACTAGGACTGGAGATTCTGTTTTTCACTCAGTCCCACATAACCACTTATTTGGGATTTGGGATTTGAGATGTCGCCACATGGCGTCTCACTGACACCTGTCCTCTGTTGGTTTCTCTTCCTCACTTTATTTTTACCTTCACTGCTTGCTCTCCCTCTTTGTCACTCCATATTTTCACTGCTAGTTGCTCTTAACGACTGTTACAGAAACACAGGCAGTTATTACAATGAGAAAACACAGATCTTCAGCTCAATGTGTGTGTGTGTGTGTGTGTGTGTGTGTGTGTGTGTGTGTGTGTGT